>PVIA01001488.1:0-276174 GCA_004024845.1 Tonatia bakeri
GTAACTTACATCCTTGTGACTGTTCTGTCACTACCAATGAGTATTTCTTAATGCCTTCACCTTACTTCACACTTTCAACTGGATATGACGTTCTGACTATTAGCGACAATTGTTACACCATTACCAGTTTCTGCGTTAGGGCATGAGTCCACATTGTCCAAGCAAAGTAAAGGCAAGCTACTGAATGTCAAAACTTATGAAAAATCGCCATTACATTTTTTGTTATGTAAGAGAAATTACATTTAGAAAAATACGAAGTGTGCCATATTGAGAAAAATAATTATGTGTACACACTTATTATTAAATAATCTTCCTTGGTCTGGTGACATTTATTCAATAAAGCCACATCTACTACAAAGTTACTCATGCTTTGAATTTCCATTAATCCACTGGTGATGAAGACAGGATTGTTTACTCGAAGGGCTCTCCCTACCTTTAGTTTTCTTACAGCGTCCCTGACAACTTCTGTTCCTTTGGGCTGCTCCACTTCTGTACTGCCAAGAAACTAAAAATTTTCATTTGTGAGACACAGGCTTTACTCCATTATAGATCATTAAATCATTTTGAAATATAGCAGGATGTAATAGAATGATGAAATAGTAATGCAAATCCAAAACCTAAGTAAACAGAAAAGTTATTAATTTATATTATTTTGAATCATATGGAAATGTCAAGCTAGTCAGCAAAAGATAGATACCATAAGACCTCTCTTATAACTGGAATCTAATGAACAAAATGAACTAATGAGAAAAATAGAACCAGAGACATGGAAACCTGGAACAGACTGCCAGCTGTAGGAGGGGAGGAGGGAAAGGGAAATGGAAGAAGGAAGAGGAAGGGACCAGTCAAAGAATGAATATGAATTACTCATGGATGCAGACAATGGAGAGGGGGTTGACTGTGGCGAGAGGGGTGGGCTGCGTGGAGGGGGACAAAAAGGGAAAAAAGAAATTGGGACAACTGTAATAGAAAAAACAATACAAAATTTTAAAAATCTTAACATATCATTTAATCACATAAAGTTCTCGTTATTCCAAGATTTTCTGAAATGCATTTTCCTAAGTATTTTACTTGCAGATGTTTACTGGAAAGAAAAAAGATACTTCATTGAGCCCAAGGGAATAAAGATGACTTCAAAATTTAAAATTTAAAACATATTAAAAATGAAACAGTTATCTGTAAATTCAAGGCATATAAATGCTTCTTATTTGTTACTGTATTTAAATGTCAACAGTGCATTTTAAGACATCAATATGGTTTACTAGAGTTTATAACCTCAAATAACCACTTTTCTTTGTTTTCTAGTTATGACACTCAGATAGCATATAAAAATTTAAAGTACAAACTTTTAACACACCCAATATATACCATCCACCAAAGCTATAAGCTAAACTACATTAAAAAATAAAATATATGTTATCTATAATTTTACTATATTTCAAATATCCCTGAAGGTTTTTGGTTAAAAACTGATCTATCAAAAGTTTCATAACAATTAATGCATTGTGCCCTGGTTGGTGTGGCTCGGTGGACTGAAGGTAGGCCTGCAAATCAAAGGATCGTTGACGGTTCAATTCCCAGTCAGGGCACATGCCTATGTTGCGAGCCAGGTCCCCAGTAGGGGGCGCAGGAGAGGCAACCACACTTTCTCTCCCTCTCTCCCCTCTCTCTACAAATTAAATAAATAAAATCTTTTAAAAAGTAATTAATGAATTGTAATAAAATTTATCCTAAAGGGACATAATACCTCCTAAACAGATGTCCAATATCATAAAATATTCAAGAGCATTTAAAATTGAAATGTGGGTATTTTACTCTATAAAATATTTCTATATAAATAGCAAATAATCATTAAATTCATTAAGTGTATATACTTCACACTTTTTTGTTACACACTACCAATTATACCACCAAAGTGAGTCACAAATTCATCACTTCTTATATAAATAGATGTGTGTGCATCCACTTTACAGCAAATGATTAAGTACAATCCTTTTTGTGTATTAGCTCACAAAATAGCAATGTCATAGTATCTTTTAAAACCACATTTAGACCTTCTTTCCTTGATGAAAAAATAGCAATAACAATTAAAGAAATTAGACTTCCTGTTTCCTGTTATCAAGCATGTATAACATGCATGAGAATTACCCAAGAAGCAGGTTAAAATATAAAATGCGATTTCTCAATCAAATGAGTCAGCATCTTTAAGGGTAGGTCTAGGGAATTATGTTTATAAAAGCATCACAGGTGTTTCTTTGTACTAAAGTCTAAGGAACAGAATTAGAAAATGTTAAAAGGTCAGAAAGATCATAGAAGGCAGATATGAAAGGTGAGCTCAAAATACAGGAGATGAGCATTAAGGCAAAAAAAAAGTTTTACTTCTCAGTTTCTATAATTCCTAATAAGCTCAAAGTGTACCAAACACCTGCTACTAGGACCTACATACAATATCATCAGGCACTTTGTTTGCCCAACCAAGACTTCAAGTTTGTTGTCCAGGTCTGCAAAAAAACCCCAAAATTAATGAAGAAATTCTCAGCTTAAGAGGAACTCAAAACCAGTTACTAAGATGTGGGAGACAGCCAAATCTATTCCCAACACTAATATACCTGTCATATTTCTTCTATGTCAAGTGAGTCCATTCAGCCTTGACTACTATTTGATAGTGTCACATGGGACCTTTAAACTCAGATCAGTGCTAGGAGTGTAATTTAATTGGTCTGAGGCAAAACCAGGACATCTGTGTATTTTAAAACGCCCCAGGTAATTTTAATATGCCATCGGGTTTGCAAAGCACTGCTTTAGATCATCCAGAAAAGATAATGGGTTCAAGTTCGAGGAAGGGAGTTACCAAAATATCGACCACTCAGTTCTGAGTCAATCCATGGGGTGAACTCCTGTTCTCAACATCTTTGAATTTATCATTGGAGATTCCCCATGAGTGGGTGGTCTAGTGCCAACAGGAACGGGGAGGCAAAGGTAGGCTCTTTACTGGTGTCCCTCAACTAGAAGAAGGAAGTGTCTCACATGTCAGTAACAGACTGTAAGGGTAACTGGAAATATTTACAGAAAGAATATTCATAATTCAGCAGAAATGTCATGAGTCATAAGTATTCTATGTAAATAGGCCATATGGGAAAATTATGGAAGAACTCCAAGTACACTCTAAATGAAAAAACCTCTTGCTGTGCTCCAAGAACCTTTTAATACGTTTCTTTCACACGGGCTTTAATTAAAACATCTGAGCAATGACACACAGGGAGAAGCCTTGGATGACGGTGGGAATTAAACTGTAGAGACATCTCATATGGAGCTTCCTAGTTAACTCAATTTTGCTATGCAATGTTAAATGACCTAAATAGAAATAATTTTAAAACTGAAAAGTAGCTTATTTCTTATAATATTTTCTGTGGTTTTAAATAATTAAAGTCATCATGATACACAGATTAAATAATTCCTATTTGTATGCATTCCATGTGTGTCTGCATGCAGTATTTATAAAACTCTTAAATGTGATGCAGCATGCTGGAATAAACTCAAGGCTTAGGATCTGAAGATGTCAGAGAAGTCACTTAATCTGCCTTATCTTGCTTTTGAAAACTAAGAATTATAATATGCTTTTCTTTCCTTACGAAGTTTTCTGAAGATCAATTACAATAAGAGATGAAAGAAAAACAACCCTCTGTAAACCGCAAACTGTTTTATAATTAGGAGGGTGGCCACTCCTCTATTCAGTGATTTAATGGATAATCCTTGGATCCATTTTGTCAACCCTGGACCCACCCTCCCTGTGCTTTGCTGGTAATGGTGCAACTCAAGACCTTCGGAAGACCTTTGGGCAATGAGGTCACTTTGCCAGTACTGAGAGCTGCAAATCCCTGGGAGTTTTTGCTTTGCTCATATCACCACATTGTTTAGCCCATGACTAGTGTGGAAGTACAGAGGCCCAGCCCATTTGCTTGGGGCTGGGGTAAACTCTAAGATGTAATACGGAGCTTCCCATGGAATCAGGTGAGGCTGGGGCTCCCTCCACCTGACACTGTACTGTTCCTTAGCTTCTTCCCTTTGCCTGTCCTGCCTTCCCATGCCCATACTGGCTGCTCCTAGAAGTGCTCTTTTTTTTTTTAAGATTTTATTTATTTATTTTTAGAGAGGGGAAGGGAGGAAGAAAGAGAGAGAGAGAAACACCAATGTGTGGTTGCCTATAACGTGGCCCCCACTGGGAACCTGGCCCGCAACCCAGGCATGTGCCCAGACTGGAAATTGAACTTGTGATGCTTTGGTTTGCAGCCCACACTCAATCCACTGAGCTATGCCAGCCAGGGTGGAAGTGCTCTTTTGATAAATCACTTGCACCCCAATCTTTCTCTTGGGGTCTAATTCTGAGAGGAAATTAAGTAAGACACTGTTAAATGCTTAAATGCTTATATTTAGGAACATACAATCTAGGATACAAATCCACAAAGAACTGAAATACTTAAAAGTCTTGTATATGAGTTAGAAGTAGGACTTTGGTTTTCATCTTTTCCTTCTCTGTCTGGGACCTGACGGGTGAAAGAAAGACAATGTGGAACTGAATCAGGCCGTGGTCAAGGGATTCATCCATCCCATCCCAACCAGGTTGTCAACTCGCCCGAGAAACAAGACCTGAGAGCTCTGGACTGCAAAATGCGAGGCCTGGCTGAGATCAGAGGTAAGGCACCTTGCTAAAACAAGGAAACTAAGCCACGTCCACCTGTGAAAGTGAAAGTCCACTAGACCCTTTCGAGTCTGGCTCCCAGGAGACTGGCTGCTAGTCTTCCGAGGCTCCAGCTAGGATTCTTCTCTTGGCAAAGTAGCAACCTGCTTTAACATCTCCCCTAGGTGATTCTGATGCATGTGTAAGTGTGAAAGCCATGTGTTCTAGGTTATTCAACATCAAACCAGATAAGGAGTTCTAGAAATAAAGAACAGGAGGAAATGAAGAAGAAAAATATACAACACTTCTCCAAAAATAAAGATATGAATTTTCAGATTAAAGAATTCAAGACTATACCATTGTAATGAGTGAAAATCCACGTACAAAAGCACAATGCATTAGGTTCATCATGGTCACATTAGAGATAAAGAAAGATCATAAAAGATCCCAGAGAGAAACAGACAAAGAAACAAATAACCCCACAAAGGATTGGGAACGTGAATGACACTGGTGTTCACATCAGCAATAATGGAAGAAAAATAACTTCAAATTATAAGGAAAAGTGATTTCAAATTCTAAGAAAAACCAACTTCAAATTCTAGGGCAAAAGGATGACTTACAGCCAAGTGTGTTTGTTATGAGGAAAGAAAAATATACACTGAGATATGGAAAGGACCAAAAACTTTACCTTCTATGACTCTATTCTCAGTAAGAAAAGAAATAAAATAAAACAGAAGAAAAATGGAACCCTGGAAATGGGAGAGACAACAGGATGGTGCTGATAACCACTGCAAACATGACGAATACAGACACAGCAGTCCAGCGGGTTATTCCAGAAAGAGAAGAAAGTGACAAAGGAACACAGAGGAGTTCCAAGTGGCGGCTGCAGTGAGTGAAGCTTGGGAGGAGAGCTGTGGAACATTAGGCTTTTTCATTAGGAGCCTTTGGTAAATAGCTGACTGTCTAAAATGGACATGGATTACTTTGATAAAATAAAAATTAAATGAAGCCCCCAAATGATAAGTTAATGTTGCACATATTCATTTATTCTTTAAAAAAATTGTTGAGTATTTACTGAGTCAAGCATTTACTAAGTGCTGGTTATACAGTAGGGGAAAATGTCCCTGTCGATTCAGAAGTACAAATAGGTAGTTAGAGAATAGCCATTGGGATGTAAAGCACAGTACAGGAAATGGAGCAGCCAAAGAACTTGTACACATGACCCATGGATGTGAACAATGTGGGGGAACTGCCTGAGGGAGTAGGGGCGCTGGGTGGAAGGAACCAAAGGGGGAAAAACTGAGACAACTGTAATAGCATAATCAATAAAATATAATTTAAGAAAAGAAGAAAATGATGCTGTCCTCATGGAGTTTAAATTCTAGTAAGAGTATGTGTGTGTTATCAATATTTCTGTGTTTTTTCTTATGTCTAGATCACAGACAGATTTATAATATATCTTAGATGGCATAAGTAAAAATAACACAAGTAATACAGCTAGAGTGGATAGAGTGTGAGTGATATTTAAAATCATGTGATCAGGAAAGGCCTGTCTAAAAAGGTGACATAGAGACCTGAGTGAAAGGAAGAAATGAAACACATACTCAAACATATTGAGGTTAAAAGTCTCTGATGTGTCAGCTAGATAAGCAGACTCACAACTGGGTGTGCAAAGTGGAGCCTGGGGAAGCAGAGTCTGGGTAGAAGGTGTGGATTAGGGAGCCCCTGTCCCTGAGATCTCAGTGGAAGGCCTGAGAGGTTGAGACGGGTTCCAGAATCATGCATCCTCAGGCAGCTGCCGGGATTTGTAGGGAGATGAAAGAAAACAAGGCTGCAAACAGGAACAAGGTAAGTGTTCAGGGAGATGGCCAGGCGAATCGTACAAATTACATCATTAATACTAATTGGGGTTGGTAAGACAAAAAATAGAATAAAATTAAAAAGGAGAGAAATACTCATTGAGGTTGTCAGATTAGCAGATAAAATTATTAGATGCTGGTGTTGGTCAGAATACAAAATGGCACAGCCACTCTGGAAGAGATTGATCTGTTTTAAAACTAAATGTGGACCCATAAGACAAAAACTGCACCTTTTGGGTATTTATCTCTCAGAAATAAAAACGTATGTTCATGCAAATATTCACCCATCAGTGTTCATAGTAGACACATATATAAAATATATTATTATTATTATTATTATTATTATTATTATTATTCAGTCATAGTTGTCCCACCTTTTCCAGTTGCTGTTTCCTGTCCCCTCCCAACCCCCACTGTTAATCCCGGTCCCAGTGTCTATGCCATGAGTCTTCTATTCATGTTCCTTGACTTGTCCCTTCCCCTTCTTTCCCTGTTATCCCCCTTCCCCTCCCCTCTGATCACTGTCAGTTTGTTCTTTATTTCAATGTCTCTGGTTCTATTTCGTTCGTTTGTTTGTTTTGTTAATTAGGTTCCATTTATAGGTGAGATCATATGGTGTTTGTCTTTTACTGCCTGGATTATTTCACTTGGCATAATGCACTCCAATTCCATCATAGCAGATCTATTTTTAATAGCCAAACATTGGAAACAATCCAGATATCCTTCAGTGAGTGAGTGGCTACACAAATAGTAGTGTATCTATACTATGGAATACTACTCAGCAATACAGATCAATGAATACAGATGCATAAAACAACTTGGATGAATTTCAAAGGAATTATGCTTCATGGAAAATAAAAATCAATCTCAAAAAACCTCTTTCCTGGTAGGTATCTACCTAAGCAAAAAATAAATACTTGATTTTTTACATTCTCCTAGAAAATGGAACAGTGGTATGTTTAACAGTTTAAACTGAGTAAAAATAATTGTCTTTATGTTTAAGCAACTTTATGTCTTAGCTCCTCCGTGTGGCAGGAAGAAATAACAATAATGAGGAGAGAGTATAATGTATCAAGCTGTTTCTGATTGGTACATGTAGACTCAGAGTCATGTTTTCCAGTACGGTGAAGAGCAAATGAAAAAGTTATATGCTCTGTGGCAAGTGATAGTAGTTGGTGCCATTTTTTTGTTACTTTAAGTTTTCAAACTTTTATCAATTATTTTTCTTTATTTCCTCAAATAGAAAACATTTATTTCAGTATATTTTGGGCAGGAAAGATTAGACATTAGACAAGCATGTCTAATACAAATGTGCATATTGCACAATTGTAGCCTTGTGCTTTGAAGCTCTGCAACAAAATTAGTTTGCTAATAAATAAACTCATATTTTAATAGTAATGAATGTTCACTACAATTAATTCAAAAACTACAAAATGTATTAATGAAAGTAAGCATCAACTATTATTTCATAACCAAGAGGTAACCATTATTAAAAATATTATTTTCTTTCTTTAAAGTCTGTTATAGTAAAAATGATTTGTCTGAAAGTATTAAGCTAACTTATGAAAACAAACAAAACCTCTTAAAGTACTATAAACGATTAATTGGGCATTACTGTGTGTATGGATGTATACATGCTAGCTGAGTTATTAAAGGGGCTTATATTAAAACATTAAATATGACTCCTAAGTAATATGAATAGATAAGAAAGATAATAAGTACAAAAAGGACATTCAGAATATATTAGACTGAAAAGTAAAAAGACAGCAATCAAAAAATGTTTTGTGTATTCTTAGTCTATATATTGATAGGTATGACAACATGGCATATATTTTAAACAGATTTTACAAATAATAAAAGTACCTTTTAAAAACCTTTGACAAATACAGAAAAAAATTTCTGATACTATAAAAAGCTAGTTATATATTCACACAAATATTCCAACCTACGCATCTCTCTGCTCAATGCATTTGAATACATAGCAGATGGACTCACAACAGGTATTTTAGAGTCTGTAGTCTGTTAAAATTAAATACATAAAATGTCATTTAATTCACTATTATATGCAAGATATTTATAGACTGTTTCACTTAAAATGCTAATAAGATATTTCATGTTTGGCTTAATATTTCCCAAAATTTCCACACCTATTTTTCAATTAATTAAAATTATACAGATTTAAAAAAATGAATCTCAGGTGATGTCTGTATTTATTTATTCAATTTCTCTTACTATATTCCTTGCAATAAGCATTTTGCAAAAACTTGAGTTAAAGTCTGAGGAATCCACCTTCACATTCAAACATTCCTCAGAATTTGCCTTCTCTTTTTTCATTTTAAAAGCTGGCTTGTTTATGACCTACTCCATTGCCAGTAGAGAGCAGTGTTGGCCATCTCATGGACTCCTTCATGATACCTGATTGCTTGCTTCCTCAAATGCGTAATCACTCCATGAATAATGTAGGATGTTAATTTTTAAAATGTCAGATTAATAACCATTACAATAATTAACTAAAGAGTTACTAAGCCTAACTGCTATGAAATTTGACACTATTTAACATAACGAGAAGCTGATTCATAATGGAAATAAATGTAGTACATGTTTTATTTACATCTAACTCAAAATACGCCAAATTTTATGTAGATAATATGTTCTCTACACTATTATTTTAAATGTTAAAGGACACTAATTTCTACTGTTTACAACATAAAAGGTTCATCTAACATCAAATTTAAATAACTACTGGTAGCATAATGACCAATGAATATTCTAATCATTAAAAAATAAACAGTTATGTCTCTATCTTTGTAGCCAAGATCGCAGAGCCTTAAATAGGCTATTCTCTTGGTGTTAACTTGACTGTCTATGTGTTGGGAAAAAAAAGGTACTGAAACCTTCTAGCTACTCAACTGCACACGTAGATAAGCTGTATAGGAGTCAGCCAATTTAATTTTTATAGTCTTCATTTGGCTGACTTACGATGCCATAGTGCCAAGTAATATGGGGAAAAACATTTTAAAAAGCACATCATAATAGTCTATTTCTAAAAAAAACGAGCCAGAATTAATCAGATTTGAATCTATGACTTGATTGCCAAAACCATAATCCTGAAAAAATATAATTAAAATAAATCCACCAAAAAGAAAAGTTGTACTTCAAATTTGAAACTAGATATTCTAAAGGTTATCCTTTAAAGGAGGGCCAAAAAATTTGGACAGAGAAAAAAATTGTGGGGGGCTCAGTATTAAGAAGTCTATATTTTATATTTGATTTGATATTTAGGTTTCTCTTTTTATTATAGTAACTTTGTAATAAATCACATCTGTTCTTATTTTATGTGAATATGGTCTGAATTATTTTAATAGGCTCTTGCTTTTAAAATAAGACTTTAAAGTTTAAGCCAAAACAATGCTACTTGCTATAAACAAGAAACTCTGCTCACTGCCCATTGTGCAAGCAAGGGTCTCCTAAGCAGAGCTTTGAATCACATGGTCACAGTAGGAAGGGGTCAGTTTTTGTCCTGCCCCAGAGCCGACCCCTCCAATGGTCACACCTCTTTCATACCTGAGGAGTGAGACAGGTGGGATGAAGAACAGGCCATCCACTTATATTATTTTAAATAGCAATATTATAAAAATAAATAAGCCCAACTTAAACAGAAAACCAACATGGGCTTTGGAAAAAGACCACCTTCACAATCCATTTTCTCATCAGAGAACCGCATGATTGTGCGCTGTGGAGGTATCCTCATTAAAACCCAGTATGTTATAGAAGTGAAACAGAGGGCCAGGAAGGCGAAGTGACTTCTCAAGGTCCTGAAGCTTGCGAGTAGCAGAGCTAGGGCGGGGATTCTAGCTCTTCTAATTTTCAGACACATACTTTATTGTTTTTCTGGGTTTTTTATTTTTATTTTTTATTTTTTGCCATCTTAAATAAGACAGAAATAGAAGAAAAAATAATACAGTAGCCCTGGCTGGTGTAGCTCAGTGGATTGAGCACAGGCTGCGAACCAGGCATCGCAGGTTCGATTCCCAGTCAGGGCACATGCCTAGGTTGCAGGCCATGTCCCCCAGCAACCGCACATTGATGTTTCTCTCTCTCTCTCTCTCTCTCTCTCTCACTTTCCTCTCTAAAAATAAATAAATAAAATCTTTAAAAAAAAAGTTAAAAAAAAGATAATACAGTATACAGAATATATATTACTCATTTATACCACATTCATTTGGCTAATTAAGACTTATATGTTCTCTCTACTATAAGATATGCTTAAAATCTATGGGAATAAAAGATATTTGGTTGGCTTTACAGTTAGGTAATCTAAGTTTCCAAATACCATTTATTTACTAAACCTCCCAGGGCCTCAGTTTCCTCATTCACAAAATAGGGGTAAGCCAATTGTGTTTTTGTGAGAATTAAATGAGAAAATCCAACAGGTACCTGGCTAAATTCACTAAAATAATAAAATAACAGTCAAAACAAGCAAATAAAAAGAGCTAATTTACCTACAATGCACTGTGAAGTGAGAGAAAAACTATTTTAAGCCATTAGTATTTGAATACTGGGTCTTGAGGCTGCAAGAATCCTTACAAACACAAATGCAAATATACTTTTCTCTCAGCATTTTATTAGCTATTTTCAAACATTTATTCTTAATGCTCATTGTAATTTAATTCAATTTTAATCCTCATTGCACTTTAATCAAATAAAACTTGAGACAAGAGAAATTTTTAGGATATCTATACATGATATGCTTATTTGTGGATGCCTCATCTATAAGTATTTACATATACTGTTTTTTAATTTTTTTTTTTCAGAAAGGCCAAGTACACTTCTTGCTAAATAGATTCCTAGTTGTTTTATAGTTTGGAGTAAATAAGACTTTTGTATTCTTTTTATAACAAGGTATTGCTCTACAGAAAATATTTACCCTATACTCAGTGGCCTTACCATATTCTCTTAGTAAGCCTAGTAGTTTTGTGTTTTTATTTACTTTGAGCCTACTGGAATATAATTATCAATGAGATGCAATATGTTTTCTTTTTCAATATTGCCAGCAGTTATTTAATTTTCCTTGCTCACTGTATTAGTTACAAAACAACGATGACAAAACAACAGCGATAATAAGTATCCATGTCTTATTCTTAACTTTCATGGAACTTAAGCTATTGTTCTAGTTTCATAAAACAATGCTGCTATGGCTCTACTTCAGGTTTAAAATCGGATAAAGCGATGCCCCAAATCTGCTTGTCCTCCTAAACTCTGTCCAAAGAAATATTTTATCTGGAGAAGTCCCTAATATTTTGAGAAACTTCTTATTTCTCCTTATCTCTTTTTCTTTCCCTTGTGGAGAAAACATTCTTTAAAACACCCCTCCTAATTCAGGTGATAGCGTTCCCAGTACTCCCCCTTTGAGATGCTACATCATTACTACTATCACTACCACCAAAGTCATCACTATCATTATTTCTATATCCTGTTACATTTTGAAAACGTTTACTACGTAGCATCATCATCATCATCTTCATTTCTGTATCCTAACCTACTTCACAAGTATTCAATTGTTGTGCATCATCTTTCTGTTGAGTACAATCCTAGATGCCGGGGCTACAGCAGGGAACAAAGCAGACCCGAATCTCTGGCCTACTAATGGTGCTGTACGCTACCCCTTATCTTGGTTCTTTCATTCCACTACCTGGAGACTCATTTTTTGAGTACCATCTAAACAGACTGCAACAAGAAAGGTTCCAAGTAAATAATAATTGCCATGGTGAAGTTTTCTGTCTGTAAGTGATCATTTTTTTGTTTGAAATCATCAGCCATTTTGGAGAAGACCTCATTCCAAGCTGTAGAGAGAACTTCTTCAAACTCAAGTATCAGTGTGAGTGATTGAATTAAAAGACTTTACTAATCAAATAGCTGTCCTCGTTTCTTTCTTTCTTTATTTTTGGAGAGAAGGGAAGGAAAGGAGAAAAGAAGGGAATGAAACTTCAATGTGTGGTTGCCTCTTGCACTCTCCTACTGGGCACCTGGCCTACAAACCAGGCATGTGCCCTGACTGGGAATCGAACCAGCAACCCTTTGGTTCTCAGGCCTTTGCTCAATCCACTGAGCTACATCAGCCAGGGCTGGTTTCTGTACAAAGAGAGAAAAATCTACATTTTAGGTTGGGCATAGCTCTTCCGAGTGAAAAACGAGGGTGGGTTAATGATCTTCCTGAAATGATTAATATGCCCTCTAATCCTGTGAAGCATTGCTGCATGAAGGGCTTTTGTTGGTGGGCTATGATGGTGTAAGCAAAGAAAACTGGATTCTGTCCCCTGGGGTTTTTATCTCCTAGATTTAGAGATTCAACAACAGACATGGAAAGGCAAAGGAAAACAAACAAAATCAAACAAAAACCTGAGATCTGAAACAGACCTAGACAAGCCTAATGCCATCAGGTGCCCCCAGAAGCAGTAGTGAGAGCAGGCCTTCTTTTATTTAACAGATGGTTAACCGAAGGCCTACTATGTGCCAGGCAATGTTCCAGGTACTTGGATACAGTGATGAACAGAAAAATCAAAGATCTCTGTGAAAGTAGCTTAGTGGAACCCATGCCAAAGAGTATTAGAGTTACATGGACACAGGGCTTAAATTCTGGATCTGCCACTTGGTAGGTCTTTGCATAAAACCTCTGAGCAGCAGCCTCCTTCTTTTATAAAATATACATAAATATCTCCATACTTATAAGTGGGTTCTGAGCAAAAGTTTGCATGGGTAAAGTGCATGACACATAGTAGGCAGTCACTAAATATTTGCTTCCATTAAAAAAAAAGTTCCTAAATGATGCATGGGTATTGATTATTTGTCGCTAGATCCTAGAGTAATGATGGGAAAACAGGGCTTGTGACATTATTTTCAACAGGCATCAGGGTTTTTTTCCTTCTTCTTCTTATTTTATAGATTTCACATAATTCTATTAATAGGGTTAACTAATTCTGCCAGGAAGCTGGTGATTCTGGCTAATTAAGTGACAGATGGGGAAATACAGAAGCATCGACCATGCAGGAATGACAGGATCCTGGTAATTTCCTACAGTGGAGTAGAGGAAGGAGTGAGTCTTTACGTTTTTGTGTAATCAGTTGAGCCCATCTACGGTAAAAAGTCTGCCTTGCAATCAGATGCTGATGTGAGCACATAAGCTGTTTTATCTCATTAACTAATAGCCTAATTCTCTGTGTGTGTATGTGTGTGTGTGTGTGTGTGTGTATATATATATATTTCTAACCTCATTTTAATAATTTCACTTAGTTTTAAAAGTCCATGTCTTTTTATTTTAAAAGACAAC
The DNA here is from genome assembly GCA_004024845.1 of Tonatia bakeri. Classification (NCBI taxonomy): domain Eukaryota; kingdom Metazoa; phylum Chordata; class Mammalia; order Chiroptera; family Phyllostomidae; genus Tonatia; species Tonatia bakeri. Next base: position 13,865 of record PVIA01001488.1, read on the forward strand.
TATATTTATGCCTTTCAATACTTGAAGACAATTATCACTAATTAGCACCACTTTGTCTTCATTGTAATGCATAATTGGTTTGCTTAAACCCTAGTATATGCTCATTTTATTTGATTTTCCTTGACCTTTAAAAAAAAAACAACCTGTGCATATTCCTGCACAGCTTTGGGGAGTATTTTTCAGTTGCCCTTTGAAAGTTTTAATCCTGGTATTAACATAGACTTTTATGTTTTTATTGGACTATCTCTAAAAATTTAATAGCCTGATTAGTGATAATAATTCCAAATCATATAAAAACTCCCTTTACATATACAGGATTATATCACAGTATATTGGTTTTCTGGAAAAAAAAAACTTTATACATTTTGATTTCTCATAATATATTTGGTTAATACATCAAATATTTAACTTGTTATTTTCACACAGCAGAACTGGCATTTGAAAGCTTTACCCCATATATACATCATTATAAGTATGACTAAAGTTTAAAGTAAGCTATTTATTTTTAATCCAAATTTTTAAAAAGATTTTACTTATTTATTTTTAGAGAGAAGGGAAGGGAAGGAGAAAAAGAGGGAGAGAAACATCAATGTGTGGTTGCCTCTTGTGTGCCCCCTACTGGGGGAATCTGGCCCGCAACCCAGGTATGTGCCCTGACTGGGAATTGAACCAGCGACCCTTTGGTTCGCAGGCCAGCACCACTGAGCCACACCAGCCAGGGCTTTAACCCACTTTTAATGTAAGCATTTTGTGACATTCCAGTTTAATTCCTTTCCTCTCAGACTTCAGAGGAAATATATATCCTGGCTCAATCCTGGGATTAATTTATTTTCATTTAAAAGTGATAAATGCCATTAAAATGCACAAATAAATGAAGTATGGGCAACAAAATGATAGCTTTAGAATCATGAGACTTATCTGTCTCTCATGTCAGGGCTAATCTAGTATAAATTTCAAAATTATAGCACATCTACAGAAATTATGGATCCTGCTATACATAAGAATTAGGAAACAAATGACTGTCTTTGCTCCAAAAATATATATTCTGTTATTGAATATCCAAGTTGAAACATCTGTACAAAACCCAGGGAGCCTCACTCTATAAAGCCCTGATACACACCATAATGAAATTTTACCAGAGACTCTGAGAGTTATTGCCATTTTAACATGATTAATTCTTCATCTGAAAGTCAGATCACATTTCATACAGAAGACAGCTTGGAGGAGGGCCTTTTCTCAGTCCATGATGACATCTCATTGGAACTGGAGGGGCCTCCATTTCTAGAGCCCCATCTGTCAAGCTATGCCTATGGAGGTCCTGCCAGCAGCCTGCAGGAAGGAATGCAAAGTGGGTGGCTGGTAGGGAGAATGTCAGGAGAGGGCAACTTTCTTTTCATCTCTCAACAGACTTGTTAGCCTCTGCACAGAACGTAGTTTAGATTTCCTGCTATAAAAACACATTCTAGGAGAAGGAAAAGCTCAAGTTGTGGTTGCTTTTTCTCCAGGTGGACTGAATTTTCAGTGTGCTATTAGGATAGCAACTCAGCATATACATGATGTACAAAACACAAATCCTCATGTAAACACTGAAGACAAGGGGCTTTATTTTTGTCATTTCTTATTGTCCTCAAAGACTGGTTGTTTACTGAATGATGAGGTCCAACTTATTCTGTATAGTCTTATAGTACTTAAGGAAAATCTAGAAACTCATGGAAATTACTTTTTTTAAATTAGCTCTGCTGTTACTAATTTGTTTTGGTCTATTTCTTTATATCCCAAATCTGTTACTCTTTATGAACAGTGGTGGGGATATTTCTATATAGTCATTGTGAGGATTACTTAAGTTAATACAATACAGTTTAGCGCAATGCTTGGAATTTAATGAATTTGTATTTAATATATTTGTCTCACTTAATCGAATAGGATAACCAGAACTATTTTATAATAAAAGCCAAAAAGTCTCCTTGAAATTATATTGTTTCATACTATACATGATCCAAGTATATTATAGAAAACAACTATAATCAATTTGCTTCTGGCTTTTATCTGCTATGAAATTATATAAATGCAAGTGAAAAAGAAAGGATGTTTGTCATGCTAATTACCCCAATAGTTTTAATGTCTTATTATAGCTCCAGGAATTTAGTAAGTGAAAATCTGAAATTAAAAAGAACTACAAAATTTGTATGTATATTAGCAAACACACACATTTATTAGTCAAAATAATAAAGTAAAAAATTTGATAAGTTACAAGAATTCTATCTGCTATTAAATTAAATGGTGTAAGTGTACCACATAGGTGTGGGGTGATGTCATTCATGAGGTCATGCAGTTGGTCACCATATGGTACAAAAGAAATTATTCTGAGGTAATCAGGAAGCACACTGGTTCAGTGATATACATTGGTTCAAGTCTGAAACTTGCTGTTAAATAATCCATTTGACAAAGGTCAAGGCACAGCACTCAGGAAATATATCATAAAAATGGTATCAATGCCCCAATTTATTTATTTATTTGTGTGTGTGTGTGTGTGTGTGTGTGTCTATAAATGCCAAAGTATTTAACCTATCGATTATGACACTCTGTACACTGGTAATTCCACCAGTATCCTAGAACAGCACATCAGCTCTCAATGAATAAATCAATTATAGACCATATCCAAAGATTTAGAGTGATATGTCTATTTGCTTGAAAATGTTTATTGATAGAGATCTCACTATCTCATAAAAGCATCTGCTCATATAATGACTATTCTGTGTATTATTATATCTTCCTAGTATGCAATTATTTACAGGAGGATGATAATAAAGCAGGAGCTAAAATACTGAAGGAGGGAAGGAGTGATGTGAGGATTGTCAATGATCTCAATTAAGAGAGGAAGGGTGGCACAGTTCGATAACGTGAGGCACAAGCAAAGGAATTTTAGAAAGAAAGGACAGTGAATTCATCTGCCAGGCCAGATGTTCTGGGAAGAGTTGTGTGGAGGAAACACTCACCACTCATGCAGTGTTCAAGGTTGGAAAAGGCAACAGGAGATTCAGTGTCCTCAGAAGAGAGCTGGGGTGGGGGTTGCAGCAAGAAGCAAGGTTCAGAGGGGAGGTGGAGGACAATGGAGAACCTGCGGATGCGCTCATCACTACCTTGAGTTCCCAGGGACCCGGGCATAGATCCTTTTTCAAAATAAACCCATTTTTTTTCATTTGACTGATTAAAAAACATATTCCACTATGTCCTCAAATGTATTTAAAGTGACTATAAAGAGTGATAAAACATAGGTGTATCATAAACTAAGCTACAAGTTCTTCAGCAGCAGCATAAAAATATAATCAGTTAACCATATGATTCACTGTTGACAAGGTAAATTTTTTTAAAGAATGTTTCATATAAATGATGGGACTTTGATATGCAGCAGGATTAATATATTTCACTGGCAAAAGTGTTTGACAGTTCATAAAATCTGAAACAGCCCCTAGATATCTGTTTTCCTTTATCATAACTATGAATAACAGCTTCACAGTTATTATTAATTTTATTTCAACCCATCATCTTCTACTATTTTCAAGTGCTTTGGAGAAATAGCTATCACTTTCCATCAAAATGGGATAAAACATTAACTACTTTTGCCTTTACATTCTATCCCACATAGTTGCCTGCCTAAATAATAACTTTTTTATAATTGTTACATCAACATTTAATTTACTCAATTAGGAAATAATTGTTAGGTGTGAAATGCACTTTGGGACTTTGTAGGGTATATGCAACATGTAAGCAACTCAAACCCTGTTTTAAAAATGATTTCCCTTAGCAAAGTTTCCTCCTGCAGCAGATCTGTCAAGCTTTTACAAGTCTCAGTAAGTTTCCAAAGTCAAGTTTTCCAAATTGAAAATATATGAATCATGATATGCTGTCCATTTTAGTTTTCACACAATAGGTTCTTTCTGGAGCTCTCCTTACCTCCACATTGCTGACACTGGAAGTTAGAAGGCATGCCATCCCCTGCCACAGCATAGGGTAATGACAGACAAATTATGTCTGCTGCTTAGCTTCCTTAAAAATGGTTGTTAGCATTATTTTGAGATATCCTGTAGTACTAAATCAAGGTGGTAATTATTAGGAGGAACATGTGTTTTAGGCAAGTTATGATAAACATTTTTAAAAGACACATCAAGGCCTTGTTTTGTTAAGTATATGTTAACCTAAAACTAAATCTAGGGAGTTAGGATACACACGAGTATAAATTCCTAAGAACTAATTTAAATGTGCTTTGTCTTATACAGTATCATCAAAATAAGCATGACGCTAGGATTCGCATTACTAATTTAAAGATTCAGAAAGCATTAGCAGGGTCATCGTGCTCTCAGTCATCTGTAGAAAGGATTCAATGAGTAGCATCATAGCAAAGTCCACAGCGGCTGCATTGGTGTCTAGTTATGTTCACAAGAAAAAGAGACTTTCCAGGAAGAGTCCATTAGAACACCCTTTAAAAACGCCTGTAAAAGTTATGCTCTGCTGGCATTTTGAAATACTCAGAGGTTAAATGAAATTCTTGCAGATGGCTAGAAAGCACAGAGAAAGGGGCAATTTCTAATACATTTTAGCCTTCTCCTATATACACGTAGTGTAGAAACTTTTAAAATATAATTCTTCATTTAAGGGTCATGGAAATAACAGGAAGTCTTCCATTAATTTTTAGAGTGAAGGAAGACAACTTTCACCTTAAGTAAAATAATTAATATCCACTTCTGCATATATTAAAATTACAGACATTACCTTATAGACATAATGAATTGACTCTAGCATATCCTTACAGCACTAATAACAAACATGCTATAATATCTTTATTAAAACTAAGTTTAGGTTCAAGATTGCTTTCTGATAAATTATAAAATAAGTGTTCTAAAATGTAGAGATAATTTCCCACTAAACAAACATTGCCTTGCCAGCAACGGCATAATCACAGCAAATTAAATGCCTAGTGGAGCACCTCCTGCTCTGGCCATCAGATGCAGCTCTGTCGCCTCTCTCTCCCTCTTCTCCCCGGAACTGGCCCAGTGTAAAGCCATCACTGCACTCTAGTGGTATCCTCTACTCAAAGCCTTCCCACAACTGCTTCTTACCCTGCCAAGGCTTTCCTGAGTATTAAAATTCTAGTCAAGTATAAGTTAGGCTGTCTATGAAATCAAAACAAATGAGTAAAAAGTACACTTTCTGAATAAAATGAAGTTCATAAGTTGAGGGATAGAAAATAGTAAATATGGCTCTGGAAAACCTGAAGCACAAAAGGCAGGGACATGACCAACGTTCAAGGCTGGGAACAGCAGCCTGGGAGAGGACAAGACAGCCTAAAGGCAGATATGTTCCCGAAGAAGGCAATGATAATAAGACATCTGTTCTTTTCTATTCTGGCAATTTCTCAGGAATAAATTGCTAGAAACTACTCATCAGAAGAAGCTTTTCAAGTGATGAGATGTTGGGTCATCCTTTTTCTAATAGAACAGAAAGATCTTCAACAGGAGACATTGTTGACTTACATATAAAAACAAAGCGCCTAATGTTCTAATACCTAGTGACATGTTTTAGTGATTAGAAGATCATGCTTTAAAACAATGGTGTCTGAACTGTGCTGATTATTAACTGTGTAACAATAGGCAGGTTATTTAATTTTCCTAACCTTAATTTCCTTATTTGTAAAATGGGGGCTATAAGAGTTGCCAAAGCAGGCAAGTCTATATAGAGCTGTTCTATTACATTATCTACTGCATAGGGTTGACATAAGGATGAAGAGAGAATACGTGCCTGACAAGTTATAGGCAGCCAAGAAATCTAGTAAGGTTATTATTACTGCTAATGTATGAACTAATCAATCAGCACATACCAATGACCAGTCACTAACCTTTACTCAAGTTGATCGAAAGTAGTAGGTTATACATCCAAAATTACTCTATCCAGCAAAGCTATCATTTAGAATGGGAGGCCAGATGAAGTGCTTCCCAGATAAGGTCAAGCTAAAGGTCAAGTTCATCATCACCAAGCCCTTATTATATGAAATGTTCAAGGGACGTATCTAAGAAAAAGAAGATGATCAAAAATATGAACAGTAAAATGACAAAAAACTCACAATAAATATCAGTAACTGAACCTGAAAAACGAAAACAAAAATGAACTAAGCAAACAGAACAGGAACAGAATCACAGAAATGGAGATCAGGGAGCAGGGAGCTGAGAATGGGGGAAAAGGTACAGGGAATAAGGAGAAATGGTAGGTGCAAAATAGACAGGGGGAGGTTAAGAATAGCATGGGAAATGGAGAAGCCAAAGAACGGATATGTATGACCCATGGACATGAACTAAGGTAGGGGAATGCTGCTGGGGGGGAGGGGGGTTTGGGGGGGTAAGGAATAAAGGGGAGAAAAAATAGGACAATTATAACAGCATAATCAATAAAATATATTTTTTAAAAAGAAAGGAGTAGGTTAAAAGATGTGAATTCAGAGAAAGAAACTTTGGGAAAGACAAGGGTCACTACTGAGAGAGCATGGAAGAGAAAATGGAGAGAGGGAATTACTAAAACAAAGGACTATATCAAATTGACCCCATCAAGTCTTGCTGATAAGAGATGGACATTCACAAAATATTGATGGTGATATGTCTACGCTTTGCAAACACATTCAAGAATACCTTATGAGAATATTTCCATTGCACTGAGAAGTTACTTCTTATTTCAGCATAGTCCATTTTATTATAATCTTTGTACCCAAAAGATTTATTTATCAGGTATCACCACTAGAATGGATTATTCAGACCATGAAATTTTCTTTTCCTTTCCCTCCTAAATCCTCACATTTGGATGATTTCAATCCTTTTAACACTGCTGCAGGTGGTATGCAAGAGAAGACAGAATTGAGACAATAGGCAGCTTGATTTTGCTGCTTATTATTAGTTTCCTATAAAAAGAGGTAGGGAGCCAGGCAGACACTACTGATTAAAATAGACTTTATTTGTGACTTCCATTTGTTTTGCTACTTGTGCCCTCCAAAACAAAGAAAGTACCCTCATCTTCCCCAGAGCTTCTCAAATACAGCACATTCAAAATGGAGGTTTCTAGGCTCACTCTAGCCCTACTAAATCAGAATCAGTGGACAGGAAACCTGCACTTCTAACAAGCATACTGGTTTAAGAAACACTAACCTATTTTAAAGAAATCTAAGTAACATTAATTCTACATATTCAGTGGTAATATTTCTTTGTGCCACAAAACATTGTGGCAGATCTTAATCTGGTCAGGAATACACACACCCTACTTACTATGAAATTACAATGTCTATTTATAGTAGGATGGTGCAGTGAGGGAGTGTACAGATTTTTTTTCCAAAAAGGAATGGGGCAACAGCATTCCCATGGAATAAGCACCCACCACTCTCAAAAGCAGCTTTGTCTTTTTTATATCCTTCAATAAGGAAGATGACTTGAATGTAAAATTCAAAAAAGTTGCATAAGATAATAAAAAAGTTGCATAAATGATAATAAAATAGCATCTTTATCTGTTAAAAATAAGTAAGAGTAGTTAGAAATTTATATACCCGTACTCTTGCATTTCTGAAACTAGAAAAGTCAGCTTGATGAAGGAAAGTATTATATTTCAAACAGGTCAGTATCTAAAAGAACATTATGTGCACGGAAGACCAGGGTTCACTTTTTATGTGACCTTGACAGGTAACTTAAGGATCCTGAAGTTGTATCCTTATTTGTAAAACATGACACTATCAGTTCTAACTGCCTCAGTAGAATGTAAAAACATACAGAAATGTAAGGCAAGAGACATGGCCGTTTCCCAGAGAGGCCACTACATTAAATGACATGCAATTTTGTACTTCACAGGAAATGGCTTTGTGATGTTTGTGATTACTTTTTAGACATTTTATCGTGAGGCAGGATGAGGTATGTATGCAGGATAATACTGATGATCCTTGCTATTTAGTACTTGAAAAAAACTTACTGGTTCATCACTCAGAAAAAAAATTGAGTTTTGTGGGGTTTTTTCAGGTTTTAGGAAACTGTTTATTTGAAAGATGTTATGCCAACATAAAGATAGCCCAATTTAAAAGTTGGAGTGTATTTATATTCATATATGTGTATATGTATACATATGCATTTACACATATGTGTATGTAACACCTGTATAAATTATGTATGTGCATACACTGACATGACTTTACCTTCGATGAACTGTTATTTAAGGAGTCAATTAAAATCTTTGGATAAAAGAAAATATGGAACAGTAAAAAAGGAAATGTCTGGTTTGACTCCAAATGGTGGAAAGGGGACAGGGTGAAATACTCAAGTCAAATTCCTTCTTCACAGAAAGCCAGCTTTCACCTGGCTTTCTGCATGTTAACTGAGAAACATTCTTTCCTTTCATGGTGTTTAAACCTGAAAATAGCAGCTTGTTCTAACATAAGTTCCCAGCATGGACGGATTTTAAAACTTTTGTTTGTTTCTACTTATAACATATTTCTGACAAATTATTAGGGCTCTTAAAATGCAAGATGACACCATTAGTTGTTTAGCTGTTTAGTGTTTACTAATGGTCACAATAAACTATGTCTATATTCTGGGCCTTTAATTTCTTAGCTATCTCCAAATTAGATGTTCCAGAGGACATCACATTTCATGCCTAGAACCAAGAGATGAAGCTGAGGAGTTAAGACCCTTCAGAAAATAATATCTTTAATTAAAAAAAAGATAGGTTTGTACTTCTTAGCCTAAGGTCTGCTGAACTGTGCTTGGGGAAGTGGGGGTTAAATAACTGAGATAGCAGAGATAGTAAGGGCATAACATGAGTAAGAGTCACAAGATGTATAGCCTCCAGTCCTGCACATCAAGATAACCTAGAAACATGCATTGTTAAGATGCTTTTAGCTCATAAAGTGAGGGACCAACTGAAACAGGGTCTAGAGCAGAGGTGTCAAACTCATTTTCACCAGGGGCCACATCAGCCTCTTGGTTGTCTTCAAAGGGCTGAATGACATTTTAGAACTGTATAAATGTAACTACTCCTTAACTAGGGACAAGGAGCTCAGCACTGCCACAAGGTAGAAACAAGGTGCCGGGCCAGATAAAACAAGGTGGAGATAAAACAAGGTGTTTGCCACCATTGATCTAGAGGTAATATATGATTTTGATTTAATATGTAGCCTCAGCACTCTATTCAGTTTCTTCACAACCTACCCTGTAAGCCTAAGCTCTTCCCCTTGCTAGTCATGAACCCCCCTGCAGCAGCCAGAAACAGTGGTCATGGCTTGACTAAGGGTCATAGGCTAAAAATAATGTCATGGCCTAAGTTGTGTTTTGGCTCCTGAGTGATATAGGGAACTACCCCTGGCCCTGTCACCGTGAAACCAGACTCAGAAGCTATGGTGCTGACCTCACGACCTGAAATTATGATTTTCTGCCCTTACCTCACTTGACCAATCAGCAAGGCCCACAGTCCCAAACCCCTTACTTGTAATGACTTGTGATTTTGTTCTATAAAACCCCTTGTCTGTTAACCATGGAAGAGTTCAGGCTTTTGGGCATTAGCTTCCTCTTCTCCTGGGTGACCCCATTCGTAATAAAATGGATAATCTTTCTCTCCTGCAATTCTCAGGAGAGAATTTTTTTCTGTTTTACTGAAAAACAGTGTTTACTGTTTGGCTATGCTAGCACCAGGCAAATGAACTCTTTCCATTCTTTCGTCACATGAATAACTCTGACCTCATTATCCCCTATCTTAAGTTCAACTCTATCACTATACTCCTGTCATCTAGGAGTGTAATTGAAGGATTATCTTCATAATTCTCTACTTTACCTACAAAAACACTTTACACTGCAGCCATATTGAATCCTTAGACTTTCTAACAGGTGCAGTGTTCCAGGATGTCTTTCAGACGTCATGCATCCTGTTCCCTCTGACTGAAATGACCATCTTACCTCAATCACTAAGTTCATTTCTAGTGGTTCTTGATCTCCATTGGAAAATTCTTCTTCACCCTTCACATGGATGCTCCTCAGTATAACTCGAAGTACCATAGTGTGTAAGATAATGAGCCAGCTGCATGCTCATCTCTGGGCTGTGGAGAAGTCTCATAGTAATCCTCCACCAAGACAAGAACAAGGTCTTCTGAAAACAAAATTCCTTACAGATATGTTGGTCTTTCACAATGTGATGAGTCTTGGGTGATTAACCAAGGACCCTAGAGAGCTATGCACGGAAGCTTCTCAGGCTCCCCATACTTTTGCATGCACTGTTTCTCTTGCTGTAACATTTTCATTGTCTTCACTAAAGCTGTACACGAGTAAGGACACACACGTTTGTCCTTCCAATTATTCAACCTTGTGTAATCCTTGGAGACGACCTTTTCCATGCCAAGACTGTGGGGCAGGCAAGTTAGTCTGGCACCTACTACATGCTAAAAAAGAATAGGCCGAATCAGTCCATAACAACTATAAAGTACACTGTAAAGCAAACATTATTTTGTTCATCAGCTATTCTGGAATTACAAACTTGTCTCTTGAAAGTAGGTTAAAATGTTGTTATTATATGACTTAAAATCAAACTCACTATAAATATAATTATATACATCATCACACTATGAAATGATTCATGATGAAGCTAACAACAGAATCATTTAAATCTGTAATAATCCATTAACCAATATTTTTTTACTACAAAGATTTCTATTTTATATTGGTGGTCATTAAAAGAGCCACTGCACTCAGTCAATTAATGTTGCTATTTGGATCATTTACTATAAAGTCATATGTGTTTGCAATCGATATGAGTTTTACCACACTGGAAAATGTAAAGGATATTCCTTATGAAATTTGTAAATAAATGGTAAAAGAGTAATATTTATTCATTAATTCATTAGAAAAGTCCATGCTAAAGTTGTGAAAATATCATTGATTAATTGCTCATAGCTCTGTGTTCTACTTCACATCTCGGCTATAAATTTTTTCTCTGTCTTACTTACTTTCCATTAAGGGCAATTCATTGATTATACTACTTGATTTATTGCTTTCACTGGCTATTGCCATGGTTACATACAAACATAAAAAATCATCTGTAGAAATCTAACTTTGTTTTTTAAATTACTTAGCTGCTGTTGTTTCATCACTCTTTGTACATAACATTTTAAAAAATTAAAGATACTGGTATATTTCCTGGCAAAGCTTAAATTCAGTCCTACTCATTTTACCTCAGCAACTCCTGTAGAATATTATTTAGTCTGAATATTTGCAAATGCAAACAGCTTCTCTGTTTGTAAGACTTGCTTTGCTTTCATTCAGTAATCTTAACAAATGTTGGTGCGAGCAAACCTGGAGCAATACCATTTTAATAAGCAATAGAAACAGACACGTAACCAAATAAGTGGTGTAGTAATCTTCAGAAATAAATGCAAAACCAGACAGAGCTAGAGATCTAACTTTAATTGTTTAGGATTATACCTGGGTATCAACCACAGATCAAGTCTCTTCATTGTTTGCTTGATGAGTAAGGTACCATTTCTTATCTGAAACTACAGAGAGTCTAGGATGGGGTGATTCATGCTTCTCTGACTCTAAATTTCATGGGAAGTGATTAACCACTGCTGTCTTGCCTATCACCCTTCACCATTCCTGAGTAATTCCATCACAGATCACATCCGCCTAAGAGGTAGGGCAGGGAAAGACGGAGATTATGCAAGTCTATTCAACTTGTTTCTAGTTCATAATACTGAATCTTGTAATAGTCATGTTATTCAAATATGCAAGGAATTGAGAACTAATCTCTTAATGAATGTACTGTATTCTAAAAACTCCAATCTGGCAAATTGGTTATGTGAAATAATGGAAGCTTTTTCCATAGTAAAAGTGTTATTAAAAAATCTTTGTTAAAGCTAAGTATATTTGAAAGACAAATAAGGAAAACTAATATTTAGTGAGCACCAATCATGTGCCAGGCACTCTAAAGATATTATCTTGTTTAATTGTCATGAAAATAGTATAAACAATGTATTTGCATTTTACAGATAAGAAAACGGAATTAAATACCAGCCTTGCCATATGAAGTTGTAGAGCCCTGAACTCTCTACTCCAAGACTCAAAAGCCCTTGCTCTTTTGATTATAGCACACAGCCTTCCCAAATCCAAAACTATGACTTCTGCTGTACTAGTAGCAGAATAACCCTTAATTGCTTACACATTTCTTTGAATAAGAGAGTTTGTTATGTTTTGAAAAGCAGAGGTCTCATTTCCTACTAACTTCACAGGGGAGGAGCCTTCACAACAGAGCTAAGGACTTCGTTTACTGGTTTCAAGGTATTAGAGATGTTTGCTGAGACTTGAGTTAGACCCATAAGCTGTGTTATTGAAAGTTAATGATAAGGAATGAAGTCTGCAGTATTCATTCAGAAAACTAAGGACACTTTCTGGGGAGAAACAGAGATGGATTCAGACATTTTCTCAACAAGAGAACAAGGGAAGACTGTGCAACCAGGGCTAATTCTGAGGGAAGAAAAGATCTAAGATAATAGGCAGATATTCTCAAATGTGACATACCCCACAAAATACTGAAGCAACTGAGACTTAAAAAAAAAAAATTCTTAAAGAGAAAAACCAAAAGCAAATAAAGATCTCAAGAGTAGAGAAGAAATAGTAAATGGAGTAATGGAGATCTGAATCTATTTCAATATGTCATTACAATAAAATTACTATTACAGTTTCAGAACAAAATGTAAATGTTGTAAATCCTGGCAAGTAGAACAGAAATAAGCAACAAAAACTGGGGAGTAGAGAGTGCTAGAGGGAGGAAATGTAAGTAGGCTAGACACCTCATCACTCATACACACACACTGTCTAAAACTGTACCAGTACTGTTAAGAATAAACATAAGGATGCCAAACACTTAACTACTTTAACAATTGTCTTCTTTAATCCCCGACCAATCTTTTAAGAACCAATATCCCTTTTGGCAAAGACACACATATCTGAAATGTAGTAACTCCTTTGATTCACTTGATTTCCTTTTTCTCCTGTTAAATTCATGTAAAGTTCAACATTTTTCATTATAAAATAATAGTATGCATGTTATAAAGTTGATTCTTATAAAGTTAGTGTTTCCTAACTATCCATTCATCCCTGGTCTCACTGTAACTATTTACAATTCAACATTATGATTTTGCTGTTTGTTGTAGGATACTAATAGTCCCAATCACACTGGATAGGTGTGAAGATGAACTGAGTGACAGAAGCAAAATGCTTAAAAAATTACTGGTATGGAGTTGTTTATATAATGCTGAATGTTACTTTTTTTAAAAAAGACTTTTCATTTATTCATTTTTAGAGAGGGAAGGGAGGGAGAGAGAGAGAGAGAAAGAAACATTAATGTGCGGTTGCTGGGGGCCATGGCCTGCAACGGGAATCGAACCTGCAATGCTTTGGTTCGCAGCCTGCACTCAATCCACTGAGCTATGCCAGCCAGGGCTGAATGTTACTTTTTAATCTATGTATTTATTCTTGCATTTGTATTTTTTCAAAGAGAGACACTTGGACCACTGTTAATCAAAAATTAACACTGGGTTATTTCTGCCTGGTAGGATTTTGAGCAATGTGTTGTTTTCTAGACTTTGAGGTATTTCTGTAGGTCTTGAATTTTAATAATTAGCATATTATGTTTAGGAAATAATGGTTATTATTTTTAGAAAATGATACAGTAAAGACCTAAAATGTAAACAATTGCTTCTTCGATGCTCTATCCTATGTTCTGTATCCTTTGAGACATATCTTTTCTCAGACTGTGGTTGCATAAATTACACGAAATCTTCAGTTCCCCAATGGTTTTTATTTTTAGTATGCTGTTACAGCAGAGGAGGAAGGTACTCTAACACCATCTGATACAAAGACTGACACTGGGTTCTACTTTTAATTTTCTGAATATGATCCTTAAAGGTTTAGAAAAAGGAACTGCTTATTCCAGGAGGAAGAAAAGGAGGCGATGATAAACAGTTTCTTGGAAACTGAAGAAAATAGGCACACAACAGGAGACCATTCCTAAATATAAAACTATGCACAACTAACTGCTCTAGAGATGATGTTAACTCACAGTTCATAACATTAGAAGACAGACATGAATTGAGTTTCATCTGAAATTTATGTATTTATGTACACATTTATTAAGGGATGAAAGATTACTTCCTCCAATGCCTCCTAAAATGTAAGAACACAGTGACCTGGGATCTTGCTTTGTTTGTCTTCAGCAGAGATTCTGTCTCTGAAGTGAGCTGGCTACGTCTCCTTATCTCACAGCACCAGAATCCAGGGACAGAGAGAAAACTCTGGAGGCAACTTTCTTTTACCTAATAACATCTTCCCTAATTCATATTTGAAATGCGACTTTCTACCCATTCATAGTGCTGATTAGATGTTTAAATAATTTGCAAAACCCTGATGTTTCCTGCGATGTTTTACCTCCTGTAACAATCCCTTCCTTTTCATTCTCATTTCTCATCTTTTCTGGGTCCTTTGTTTAAAAAATGCTCACTTCTTTACAATTTTCTTATATTTAGTATATGCTTATTTTAGTTAATAAACACATTACTAGTGAAATGCTCTTTATTAAAACATTATTTTTATCCCTTTCAAACATGTTTTTCCCTCAAACTACAATATTCTTTACATGTCTTTTCTGTTCAATCCCTAAATTTCATATTCCAGTCTTCAGAATGCTGCTGTCTGACTCCTTTGAGACCAAATCAGACTTCCTTTTTCAGAAACATTCTTTGGCTATGAACAAGCTTTCTTGTTATTGCACAGAATGCCAAACATATCATGAAGAAATATGAAATAAATGATAAATGTATCCAACATTAAAAAAATCCCCATTTATAACTAAGATGCTGTCAAAGTTGTAGAAGCATTTACAGACATAGATAACACTGAAGTATTTTTACCCAAAGATTATATTAATAGAAGTATCATTAAGCAAAGCGGAATAAGGGAAGTGAAATACTTTACAAAAGCACAGACTCAGTGGCCTCTCTGTCAGGGAAGCAAATATACAGGCTTTATTTAGTCTGCTTAGCTCACATCCTTGCCAAACTCCTGGCTGGTTTTAAATGATGTCTAACAAATAAATTTTCAGGCAGGGCTCCATAAATGAACTAATTTCACATGTACCATATACAAAGGGCAGATGTGTATAAATATCCTATTCTGTCTTTGCCCTCATTCATCTGCTGGCTAAGTTTCTCTCCTTAAGCTTGGTTACAGTGTATTATAATATCAAGAAAAACAGGTGTTGAATAGAAGACTTGATTTCTATATCTAACTTTGCTATTTTTCTGTGTAAGCTTGAGCAAATCACTTAACCTCTCTCAGCCTTAATTTACCTTTCAAGAAAATGATGGACTTTTAATAAATGATTCTTATAATACTTTTGAACATACAAAGTCTTCAAATGTGTAACACATAGAGCCTTTTAAAATTTTATTTGTATTTTACTTTTCTTCCACTACCACTTAGTCCCCTTATATCCCTCTCCCCCCCAGTAGTCACCACACTGTTGTCCATCTCCTTCTAAGGGGAAAAAAATGCCATAGTCCATTGTAAATTTTACAAAGAATAATTAATACAGAACTTTAAGTTTTTATTCAGTAATATTCAACAGGTAAATTATACCTTTTTAGAGCATTCTCATGTGTAGAGTAATAGTTTCCAATGATGGTGACCTCCAAAATTATGTTTAAAAACTATTTAAGCCACTTGGGAAAACTTAAGGGAAAAACCTAACTGAACGGTCTCTTTATGATAAGCATATGTTTTGGAGAAATTAAATTGGTGTTAAAAGTTCACCCCAAGAATTTAGAAGTTAGGTAATGTTATGTGTTTATCGTCACTTCTCTTCTCCCATTTATATTTTAAAAGTATAATCCAACTACAAAGTCACAATTGTATAAATTTCCAGTTATTACTCTGTTCTTATTTGTTTCCACACTGTTTAGCATAAAAATGCTTATAGCTTCCCATCCTCAAGAAAGGTAATGGGAAAATAACATTTTATAGCTTCAATTCCTTTTAAATATGAGTCAGTGCTGCTTTGGAACATAAGAGGACAGTTTCTAATGGTTATAGATGCATAATTATTGTCAATATATATGATAGCATGTATCATTTGCAATCAGAGGAAATGACAGTTAAAGTTCAATGTGTATGCTCATTCTTGAATTTTAAAATGTTGGTAATGGATATAAGGTATACACATTAACATTATTAAAGACCAGTTCTAAAATCCAGGAAAACTTTTTTTAAAGGTTGTATATAAAATTAATTTTTGAAGTGGTTCATATGCATTGAGATTAAAATTTTCATTTTAAAAAATTAATTTATTTTAGAGAGAGGAAGAAACAGAGAGACATTGACTTATTATTCCACTTACTGATGCATTTATTTGGTTGATTATTGTATATGCCCTGATCTGGGACTGAATCTATAACCTTGGTGTACTGGGACAATGCTCTAAACAACTGAGCTACCTGGCTAGGACTTAACATCTCATTTTTAAACAAATGAATTATATGGAATGCAGTTGAACTCTTCATGTTTTTTACATTTCCCCTGATATCTACAACCAGCAAAACTGTTAAATGCTTATGTTTGCTGCTATTACAAAGCTGCTCTGAAGAATCTTTGGAATTTGGAATTCTCAACTATTTTGGATGTTTTAGCAATGCATCTCATCTCACTATCATGGGGATGTACCCTTTCTCAATGTTTAAATGATTGCATAGGGTTCGTTCAACATGAATGTTTTCTTTGCTGATTTCCTTTTTTGACATGGTTGTAGATTATTTATTTTTAAGATCCAAATTTTATTCTATTAATTTATAAACCAATATTAACATTTCATTGAAGGGCAATTTATCATATATTCACCAAAAATAATTGAGAAGCATTAGCAAAATGACTTATTTATAATAAAACTTTTCTTTACCATGACTCATTAGGCCACAGAATGTAACTTGCTCTCTTCATTAACTTCTTACTTGTAAAACTTTTAACAATTTTTTAAAGTTTGCATTGATTTCCATGTATTTCTGCATTTGTCTTTAAGACCAAGGCGATCTGTGCATTAATATCTTACTCCATAATGCAACTGTTGAAAACAGAAAACCATGGTTGCAGCAATATTTTCCCTTAACCCTCAAAGCCTTTTCTTGTCTATAAACCTACAAGGTCAGCAGTTGAGTCTGCTGCCATGCTTGAAGGAAAAGCCATTTCTTCACCATCGAGACTCTCAGGTTGGCCACAGCAAGTACCTTGGCTGAACTTACTGTCTCTGATGCAAACAGGAAAGATACAATACCTGACTTGTAGTGTAAGAACTTCATTCTCTGTTTTCCAGATAAGAGTGCAAAGGCCTAAGTTATTCTCAAGATATAATAATAACTAGTGCAACTACAGTATAGACAGATACTTTCTATAATAAATATGTCAATTATAATAAACTTTTGATACACAAGACACTGATCTAAGGCTGTTTTTTATTTTTAAAATGAGGTCTGTCCACAAGGTATCCAACCACATATGAAAAATAGAGACATTTATTGAAGAAGATATAAGATACAAGAAACAATGTACATAGGACAATGATACCTCAGTCCCCTTCAAAGTTGGCACCTTGGGACCTCACACAGTTCTCCAGGTCACCATCAGTTGCCATCATATTTTGCACAATCTCATCCCTGGTCTGAAATCTCTTCCCTTTCAAAGGTGATTTTAGTTTTGGGAAAAGCTAGGAGTCTCAGAGCACCAAATCTGGGCTGTAGTAGGGCTGAGTCAGCTGGGTGATTTGATGTTTTGTCAAAAAACTCTGCATTAGACGTGATGCATGAATGGGAATGGTGTCATGATGAAGCTGCCAATCACCAGTTGCCCATAGCTGTAGCCTTCTGAGTCATCTGAATAGTTTGCATGGAGGAATATTCAACCTTAATGCAAAATGTGATGCAAGTTGCTTTACTCCCTTAGTCATTTTGAATGTGATGGGCACACAGTACACATGCTCACTCAACAGTGTCTACTGCCCCCCCACCCCAACTAGTACAGTGAAGTCATCATTGCTCACACACGTGCATTCCAGTCCACTCTCCTTGGCTGCCAGGTTACACTGAAGCTGCACAACCTTTCCTGTAACATTAACAATGGCTGGACCTCTTCTGGACAGACCTTCTTATATTAACTCATTTAAACCTCTTAACAGCTTAGTGAGGTAAGTACAATTATTAGTCTCAAAAGTGAGAAATGAGAAAACTCAAATAGAAAAGTTACAAAATTCAAATACTAGTTGGGGGAGCTGAAATTTGAACTTAGATAGATTGATGAGAAGTGGCTGCTCCGATCCTGTAATAGGACACAGCAACTTCACGGCTATAAAATTCTGATAACATCACTGGAGTTGTTGGGGTAGAGCACTGTTTTTGTTTTTTTTGGGGGCGGGGGGCATGAGAGCATAATACATATCCAGCTTCTGATTTCCCTATATCAATGACTACTAACCAAGTTTTGCTATAAATTTCAAACATCAGTGACTAAGATGTGTGTTTCAACTACTACAGATTAGAGTATTCAAGTTCTAACCACTTACTGTCAGATCTGAGATTGCATCTTTTTTTGTTCTTGTTCTTTGTTGTTTTCTGTTTTCTTTTTTTTTTTTTAACCAAATAAGAGTTTATAAACTGAAATTGTGCAGGAAGATTAGGTTGTGAAGGTTGTGCGAGCCTGGCCAGAAACCCCACAACTCACTGAGTCGGGAAGCTCCCTCGGGCCACAGCTCCGTCTGCCTTCTCTCTTATCACACACACGTGGTGGCAAACAATGTATGTTTCACATATGCAACTCTGATACCTCTAGAAATCACCAAAGTACAATGCAATTTTTCTTTTTAAACCTCTTTTTGACATTCATATTTTGTTTTGTTAGTTATCATCTCTACTTAGTTTTTTACCAAAATTCTTTGTTTTATGTGTCTGTTCTCTCTCCCCAGAGAAGTTGTGAGTTTTTAGGGTCAAGATCCATGTTCCTGTTTATTTTGGATTCACTTACTTTTAGGACTTGGAACACAGCAGCTAATCCGAGAATGTTGACTCTCTTTATTGCTGCATGATGTAAAGTAATGTAATAATCTCTTTAGAATTTCATTTAACAAAGCTGAATGTTTCATAAAAAATAAATACATCAGCCTTTTTGTGGATAATTACGCATTTTAGAATAAAACAATTAATAAGTGTTTTATGAGGGATTTGTCACAATTCTCCATGTAGAGAATGGCTATCACACACCAAAAAAATAATAAATTCACTGAAAGAAAAATGTTTTCAGTATTTTGCCTTTATAAAGAAGACATTTCAGCAGTTTCATCACAAATTGGAAAAAATGGAAAAACACTACAGTCTTCAGTAAATGCGGTCAAAAAGTATTTTTAAATTTCTGCTTTAATGTCCTAATTGTAGCAGCGATAGACAGCTAACACAAGATCTATCTCACATACTCGGATGCCCACTAAGTTTCTCCAACCCTACTCCACCTCAAGCCACAGTCACACTTTCTTTGCCTGGACTCTTGTGCCGAACTCTTGATGTGGGACCACCTTTGCCTCCTTGCAGTTAATTCTTATTAAAAACTGTCTCAGATTTCATCACTCTTCCTTTCAACTCTCTAAATAGAGGGCTTCTCAAATTTTCACTGGCCCACAAGGCCCTACAATCACAAGACACCCGCCACTCCACCTGCTCTACGCACATGTGCCTGTCAGGTATTTACTACAATTTCCCTGCATTTCAGCCACCTGACCCCTGGATAGTCCTTTCCTAGGTGAGGATGGTCCCACCTTGCACGTGCTAGTCAATGCTCTTCCATTTCTGGAAGGTATACTCTTCTCCCTTGCAGTCACATGCCTCACTCCCTTTCTTCCTTTGGGCCTCTGCCCTCAGAGATCTTCCCTGACCACTTTA
The DNA here is from genome assembly GCA_004024845.1 of Tonatia bakeri. Classification (NCBI taxonomy): domain Eukaryota; kingdom Metazoa; phylum Chordata; class Mammalia; order Chiroptera; family Phyllostomidae; genus Tonatia; species Tonatia bakeri. The sequence continues at coordinate 33,891 of PVIA01001488.1, forward strand.
GGTAACATAGCATCCTTTTTCCCACTTCTCCCAATCCCAACATCTTGCTTTATTTTTCTCCAAGCAACTGTTACAGCCTGGAACACTTTATTAAAGAATAAAATATTATTTATATAGTTACATATACCTAAATATTCACAAACACTAATATACAGTATAAATATATTTATTATTTATTTCTCATTGGTGCCTCTCAAAAAAGTATTATGACTTTGTTATTATATGTAAGTCTTAGGAAGGCAGGATTTTATCTATTTGGTCCACTAATCAATTACTATTATCTAGATCAGGACCTGGCATATAGTAGGAGCTTGATTCAAATGAGTACGTCCATGTATGGAATGAATGAGTGCACAAACCTATATTTTACACTTTACTATATTTCTGTATCACTCTTACCATGTTTATATGTATACTGCAGAAATCACTTTAAGATGTTATATTCAATGAAGACATGTGGATAAACTTACATATGAATCATCTCTTGTATTAAAATTTTTTATTGTTCTTTCAAGCAGTCCCTCCCCCTTATTATTTTTTAATTTAAATTAGTTAAATCTGATGAAGTCTTTGGTGCTATTTAAAGGCAGATTACTGTTTAAAGGCAGTGGCTTTCTAACCCCTATGATTATGAGTCACGATTTCACACAACAAATTGATTTTACCATATGCATTCTGAAAATTTCTTTTCTCTTTCTCTTCTGTTCTCTTCATCTTTAAATGCCTTCTATGACCTGCTGCACTGATTTCATAACCAATTTTATTTTATGGAGTATAACTGTTTGAAAAACATAACTACAGAATACACAGAATAATATGCAGAATTCCCGATGCATTAGTATTAATGCTGTTACTGCTTATTAAAAAAAAATCCTGAAAACTAATGAACCCTACATAGACTAAAACTTTGAAATCAACTAGTATTTTATATCCACATATGACCTGAAGTAAGAAACTATGAATATTAAATGTGAATTTTTGAAATAGAATGTTCTATAAAGTGAAAGTGTGGAACTAAAGATAATGTTTTTTTTTTAAAAAAAAACTAAGGAAATTATAACAGTAAGCAGAAAACTATTCCTTTAAAACCTAAAATTTCCAAATATAAATGTTATTATATATTTACTTAGGTAGAATTATATTTTTAAACAGCTCTGTTAAATTTATCAGATTAATTTGTAACCAGTAGATGCCAAAAGTGAGTGCAGTGGTGGGAATCTTTTAATGGTATGATTTATTCTCCCTTTTAGCCAGGATGAAAATAGAAATTTTTCTTTTTCCCCACATATAAATTATTCTTTTTGTTGCACCAATTCTTCACCTTAAATATTTAACACATCTTTATTTCCCACTGTATGCTTATCTACTATCCTATAGAAACTTATGACCACACACTTGGACCATTAAAGTACATTAATTCCTCACTTACCATCAATGGGTTTGGCAACTTTAAGTAAAACAATATATAACATAACTGATTTTACCATAGGCTGATTAATATAAGGAGTTATGTTCCTACAGCTTCTTATCCATGTTGCAATGAAACAACATTGAATGAGACACCATTATTGCAGGACCTGCTGTAGCTTCCTAAGAAGTTCAATGTCATCCTATCTTTCTTGATTCAAATCAACTTTCAGATTACTACAGATTTATTTTCCTAAACTCCTATTTGATTAGCTCACTGATCAAACTGCTTTTCCTGCCATTCAAAGCCTTCCCAGTTTCTTTTATTTTTAGTCTTGTCTGGCATGAGTATTTGTGATGGTGATTATCTACTTGGCCAGGTTACCCTATCCAGTTATTTAATCAAATACTAATCTAAGTGTTCTTATGGAGTTGTTTTGTAGGTATTATTCACAGCTATAATCAGTTCACTTTATATAAAAAAGATAATGCTAAATAACCCAGGTGGGCTTGATACAATCAATCTAAAGGCCTAATGAACAGACAGGAGACAGAACTGCTGAAGAAGAAATTCTACCTGTGGTCAGTTTGTGCCCAACAGTATCCAGCCTGCCTTTCCTGATGGCCTGCCATATAGATCTCAGACTTGCCAGGAGAGCCCCTCAAAACTGCATAACCCACTCCTTAAAACAGATGTGTGGGTGTTTGTTCACCCTACTAGTTTTGTTTCTCAGATGGAATTTTAACTGACACAGCACTTACATTATCATTAGTTCTTTATGGTCCAGCCAACTCTCCTTGTACTCAGTCTGTGCCTTAGACCGCACTGACTGCACTGCTCCTCCTCCGGATGTCTCAGCTTGAAACGCTCACTTCACCCTGGTTTTGACCCTGTTCACCCCCACTTTCATAACTCAGAGATGCCATTCTCTGAATCTCTATAGCCTTCTGTTAAGTGTCATTTGAATGGCACAGAACATGATCTCCTTTTTATAGGATTTATTTTTTTTGTACGGTACTATCCTATGATAATAAGATCCATTGAAATACAAGCCTGAAGCGTCACTAACATTCATGAAGTTTCAGCAATTGCACCTTATATGTAACAATTATTTAATGAAGGAGTGAATGATCAAGTAGTATTATATACATAAAAGTAAGCAAAGCTTTAAACTCAGATAAACTTCAGTTTTTAAATTGGAGTCTGTCTTATTAGCTCTACGGCAGTAGGCCAATTACTTAATCTTTTAGCCTTAGTTTTCTCTTATATAAAATGTGAAGTTTTCTCCTATGCAAAGATTAATAATCTCCACAGAGTCATGGCAAATATCAACTGAGATTGTGTAAAAACAAACCAGCATAGTGCCTGGCATATATTGAGGATAAATGAAATGTAACCATTCTGTTAATTACCTTGGAAAGGGTTTTATGCATTCATTCATTAAGTACATATATACTGGCCTTGCCTGGTGTGGCTCAGTGGACTGGGTGTCATCCCACAAGGTGAAAGGTCAATGGTTCGATTTCTGGTTAGGGCACATGCCTGGGGTGCAGGCCAGGTTTCTCTCCCTCTATTTCTCCCTCCCTTCCCCTCTCTCTAAAAATGAACACATCATTTAAATACATATATACTGAGCACCTACTATGGGACAGGAATTTTGGCAAGTCCTGTGAAAAATAAAAAGATAAATTAATAATTTCTAATGTTTTTTGAGCAACTATTTTATTACAGACATTCTTCTAATACTTATCTAACACCTTTATGTCTGCAGTCTGTATTTTTTCTGTTGTGCTAAGGTACTTCCCATGGACATGGATTTGGTTGTCAAGTGGCATGTGTTCTAATAAGAGAAATGGAAATTTTTCAAAAAATAACTACTAAATGATTAATTTAAAAAGTGCCACAAAGGAGGAAATTCAGAAAAAGAAAAAAGCTCTTCATATAGTTGTAACACTACTTGGTATACAACACACACATTACCAATCAAGGGGCCATACTGGAGTGGACAAAACCAGCCTGCCCTTCCACACTTCACCAAGCCCTGCCTGGGAAGGAGCGTCTGTGCCCTCTGCAGTGTGGGATATCTTACGGTTGTTATGCGCCTGTGAATTAGCCCAGGCAACTTTTTCACCTAGACAAGCAGATCTCCATTGTCACATTAACCCACAGAGTTAAAGTTCAAAGTCGTTCTAATTAGAATCTTTCAATCCCATATAAACCATTCTTTTCAAAATGAGACATTTCGGTTATATACAAAAATAAATAACCTGTGGTAGGTTCCCTTGAAGGAAAGAATTCTACTACAATTGTTATTAAAAAAGAGCATACACTTTAAAATGATAGTGGTTTTTGAGATTTTTTTCTACATAGTTTTCATATAGTTTCTCAATAGCTAAAAAGAACACCTGTGGAAAGATGGATAATGCTAAAAATTTTCTCATTAACTAAACTTTACATGCTACGTCATGGCAATTAAATCCTCATGATAACTTTACAGAGAAATTCGTAAGTACTGTAGTGATGTCAAATATATTAGTTTTACAGAGAAAGTATTTTAAAGCATTTTTATTTTTGCTGCAAGGTCAGCAAAAAAAACGCATATAGTTGCTTCTCTCTACAAATGCACTGTCGAGTAGAAGCTCTGGGAGGACTTCTGGGGGGCCTAGTAAAGCATCCTCCTGCTGACTCAGACTCACACAGCCACTCCAGAGGCTCCCTATGAAATACCATCGACTTTCTGGCCAATAATTTTAAAAACTTTTTCTGAAATAATTTCTCATATCTAATCTCACTGTATCCCAGCATATAATGTATTAATCTATAAGCTCTTAACTTCTCTTACAAAAATAATTTGATCATTTTATGTTTCTCCCCGACACTATACAAAGTTCTCTTGCTTAAGTGTGACCAATTCTCCTGTTCCCAAACCCAACGCTTTAATTCATTTCTGTCTTTTTCATATTTAAACTCAGATTTCTCTAAAATCCATTTCAGATTTGGTAATGTATTACCAAATTTTTTGCTAACCCAAAAATAACACCTTTCTTTAAAGAGTATTTTGTATAGCGCATTCATTCCTCTAGTTCTCCAAGAACAATGAATTGAATCTTTGAGGACACAGAGTACAGTTGTTTTTATTTTTTAAGGTGCAGCAAACTGAACAAAATCTTCATAAAAAATACCCTTTTTTCTCTGTTTTCTTAATAGCTGAAATTTTGTTTGTTCCTTTCATTTTTTGGGGGGAGGGATGATAACTACATTCATTAAAATTGCAGCTCATTTCTCTCATATCCAGATTAGTTTTTGTCTTCATCTCTGTGATCAACATAAACATGTTTTTAAAGGACACTAATTTGTTCATTACTTTATTTCCTACAGGCCATGATACCACAAATAATTTTTAACAATAACTAAAATCATTTGAAGAAAACACATGCATGACTTTAACAGAGATTGTAAAGGACACGTTTTTTATTTTTAAATCACTTATTTAGAGAGAAAAATAACTTCCCATACTATATGCTACAAAATCATTTTATCTATGCAAATTTTTTCTACACAAAATGCCAATGCATAAACAAACTTTCTAAGATCAACCATAAATTAATAATATTATAGATACATAATAAATTCAACAATATCATAGAAATTATTTTACCTTTGCGTTATAGGGAATGTAATGTTTTGATAAAGCTTCAGGTGTATGCATCCATGTTTTGTCTGCAAAAAAGAATACACAGTGTTAAATTACAGGTTTTAAGGGTGTCATATTCATGCATTAGCATTTCTAAGGAATCTGATATGAATGAGAGCATTTCCCATTCGAAATTCTTTTGCTAGATTAAGAGAGAGAAACCAGTTAGATATAAGAGCAATGTAGCTGGAAAGTTGTGAGAGAATTCTTTCCTTCACCTAAAAGTTCCTGTTTAAAAAAAAATTGAGATAATGCAAATATTACTGGGTTTTTTTTTAAGATTTTTATTTATTTATTTATTTCTAGAGAGGGAAGGGAGAGGGAGAGAGAGAGAGAGAGAAACATCAATGTGCAGTTGCTGGGGGACATGGCCTGCAACCTAGGCATGTGCCCTGACTGGGAATCGAACCTGCGATGCCTGGTTCGCAGCCCGCGCTCAATCCACTGAGCTACGCCAGCCAGGGTGGGTTTTTAAAGAATATATAAAAAATAACATCAGTTGACCTATGAGTAATTATATCAATTATGTAATTAACTTTGCAATTACTTTTTTCTTTTTTATTCTCATAAATTTTTCTTACTTCTCTAATCAATAATCAATCCTTTTAGTAATCTCATCTATGCTCATTATTTTTATCAAAGAATTAATTATTTAATAAAGGAAAATTTTAATATTATACTATTAACTACATTTATAAAAATCCAAAATAAGTCAATCTACTAGGTTCATTTAGAAATCAATATGATATTAGGATCATTTTTAATTTAAACTTAGAGAAACATTAATAGAGGGTCTACTATCGGGAGTTTTGATATGATAATCTTAATTTGAAATGTTTGGATTACAGTAATGGAATGTTAGAAATAAAAGTAATTAAAAGGATAGAAGATATTGAAACTAATTCCTACTGTATATTATTGATATAAAATACACTTTTAATTCAATTTTGAAACTTTATTTATAAATTCTGTATATCATCCCAAATATTTTGTGGAATGCATAAGAGAAAAAAGTAAAAAATATTAATGCTTAGTCCAACCAAATTTGACTTTTTTTTACTGCTTTTTTTTGGTAGTAAAATTTTATCAATATTCAAATATGTTCTGTCTCTTTTAATGGAGTTTTGTGACTATTTAACTTTTCATGAAAACTTAAAAATGTAGAATCAATATTATGAACAGAATAAAATCAAAGACTTTTACTGTGAAAAATATTACATAAGTGCACACTGTAAGGAAATATTGAAATACTAACAAAGTATTTCAAATATTCAATTCAGAACATTTGAAGGTAGTGTCAACAGAACCCAGACTGACAGCATTAACCTGTTCCCCTCAAACTAGGGGAATGTGAAGACATAAAGAAAAAAAAGACACATTTCTGGAGTGTCAATTATTTATACCATTTGAAGGATAATGCAATATATTTATATGAAATATGTTTCTGGAATACAATGCCTTACTCACAACTTTAAGACCCAACTTGAGGGATCAATTAAATGCCGTGTTTAGGGTGCATTCAAGGGCCCTCTCTGACTGCTGAAGGGTATATAACAGCTGTACTTGGTTCAAACATTTTGAAAAGCAAGACATTCTAAGCTTCAGAAAGCAATACTGACATATTGGCACAGACATTAATGTGGGAAACTTTTATTTTTTTGTTATAGTTTTCTTTTTATGATTGTTACTGGATAGTAAGATGATTAATTCAAGGGTAACTTGTACTTGCCCTTGTTTATTAGAAGAAATAAATCACAACACTATACAACAAAACAATTAAAACACCACCAAAGACCTGCATTTAAGAAACCTAAAAAGATACCTAATTTCTTTTTTTACCCCTTAACTCAACTCTCCTCACGGCTCTTTTTCTAAGACAGACAACACTGCTCAGGAGAAATAAAGTTTAACTAAAGTCTGAATACGATGGTTCATTCCAATCTTGAGGCAGAGAGATAACTGTTTTCTCCATAAACTACCATTATTTGAAGACTGATGATATTACCTCAGTTATAGTTTCATATTGCAGGGACCTAGTGAGAGCATAGGGATATCCAGCTTGTACTAGTGGCAGACTAAAACAACTGCAGTATTAAATTAGTAGTGCACAAACCACAGTTGCCACCATGGCAAGAAAATTTATAACCACACATCAAGTGCCGCTAGTTTAGTGGGTGCTCATTACTTACCTCTAGTACAGGTAGTACACTTATAAAACCTGGAGGATTTCCAAAACAAGTCCTTACTGTCATCCTGATTTATACTTTGGCAAAAGAACAAAAACCTGACACAATAAAATTTTTTATATTAACTTATACAGATGAGGTTGACCTTGAAGAGCTAGTACAGATGATGGTCCTTGGTCACTGTAAATGCCCGCAGAAGCAATTGGATACATGTAAGTGGTAGAAGAAGGGGAATAGAGACATTCAAGAATGTGTCCCCTTCCTCGAAATTAAACTATAATCACTGGCTCAATAGTGAACACTTACATAAGTTGAAATGCTAACATTTCAAAATACTTAAGTATTAAACAAACCACTCTCACCGCTGGGACAATAAATTTAAGCATTCAAAATGCATTTAGATTAAGACCTCATCAAGAAAGATGTAGTAACTTCAATATTTCTATATCACAAAACTTAATACTTTGAGTTTATTAAACTTAAAACTAAATGTTGTTGGATGAGTAGATACATCTGAAAGGATCATATAAAGGGAAATAACATTTAAATATTGAATGCTAAGCACTATGCACTATGATTATGTCTACTCATCAGTAGTCAACTGCTAAGGAAAATAAAGTATAATTAGTTAAATCATTTAATCACATTTACTCAATGCTATGTTTATGCATTTTCACTAAATTAGTCACTTTTATGTAATAAATAAAATTTTTATTTTAAAAATTCAGATAGAAAGCTAACTAGGGAAAGGAGTTATTAAACATATTTATTAATATTTAATTAATAATTATGAAGATAAAGTAATTTTTACCTATTAAAAATTGTGTGAAATGATGCACTTCTAACACACTTAATCTTTTTCAAAATCTATAAGCAACATTAATACCATTAAAGCTTTTGCAAAGAAATCAGTGAAGTACCTAGTTAATTCAATCTAAGAATAGCAGGCACATTACTTATTGGGTGATTTAATAAAAAGAGGACAAACAAGTATGTGTAGGTTTAAGATAATCTTTTTTCTTTAGGCTTCTGAGACACAGGATGATTTAGCAAAGCTGCACATGATAAGTGAAATGGACATCTATAAAATAAGACATAAGCTTTTACTGACTGAAGACCATCTTGCTGTGTTTCGAGTATACAATGCATGTTGATGCTAGTTTGGAATAATGAATTGAATTATATATTTTCTAGAGCTGTAATTAAACTCAATTGTCAGGATATATGGATTGTTACATATAATTCAAGTTTCCCAACTTATATTAAAATGAAATCAAATAGTATTACTGGCTGGAACTAGGAGCAGAGGCTCTAAAGATTTTTCCTTGAAGAACCTCACAAAATGAAAGATTCAGCAGTGACTGGTGAACTTAAGGTAGAACTGCCAGCATCAAGTTCTAACTTGAAATTAGAGTAAAATATTGAGCAATAATTTCCAAATATGTATATTTTAATCATTAGACCTGAAAAATAAGAGAAATTAGAAAAAATTCAGAGAATGAAACAAAGTAGAAAATAGCAAGTACTTCCCCTTCTTGATTCTTTAAATTATACTAATTTTCCTCACAGTAATATTCCCACTGTCTTCAAATGAGACAAATATACAAATTGCTAGTTACTCACGTTGCTACACAACTGTTGGGATTAGTGCTCAGTGAACAAGCCCTCTAAATTCCCTTCAAACAGAGTAAATCAGAAGTGTGGAGTTCCAAAGTAAAACCATGGGAAAGGGAATTACAACCAAATAAAAAGAGAAGCTCCAGAATGTTGTTGCTTTTTTTAATAAGGTAGTATAATTAAAGTAATGAGCTGAGATCCAAGGTTTTCTACTACTGTTAGAATACTTCAGATAATCATTTCTAGATATTTTTTACTAGTAAAAGGAATAAAAAATAAAGACATTATTTTACTTTTGGCATACCTTTTAAATCAGAAGCAAATTACAGACCATAATAAATGTCACTTTGTCTTCCCCTTATTCAGAAAAAATAAATAAAATAGTAAATTCCTAGCTTCCCAGGGTTGAAAAGTAGCAGAAAGTTCACATTGCCTAAAGCCACTGTACCACATCCAGATGAACACCTCTTGCTTCAGTAACAACAACAAAAAATTAGTACTTTGAGTAATCCCATTATATTTTTGCACAACTTTGTTGAAATGTTTTTCCTACGTTAAATCAATGACCATATAAGTTATATTTATGTGTCCTTTATTAAACTTAGTCTCATGAACAAATGACAACCTTTCAAACGTTTAAGACAATTCCCATTATTATGCCAAGGATTCAGCCATGCTGCCCTCCTGTTTGGTTCAAAGTCCTGAAGTCATCTCAGCCTTTTCTCCTAAGGGCATGCTACAATGTATCAATTTATTATCTAAAGAGAGAACAGCCTATCCCTGACTGCATGGAATAGCACAGATCTATCCCCTGGTTCTGGACTGCTCATTATTCATATTAGAAAATGAACTGGAACCTTGGATAATGACACTGTTATTCTTCAGCCATCTTTTACCACCAGTATATGTATATGTATACACTAACAATGTATGTATATAAATAACAACAAAAGTGTCTGCCTTCATGGACTTATGCTTGGCAATTGACAGCATATAACATGACCTCACTGGTCATTTCCCATGCCACCCCCACATATCTGTAATCCTGCCTCATCAATTTTCTCCTGCTTTCAGTCACTTATGAACTTGAGCTGCACTGACAGCATGTTATATAAGAGAGAACCCTGTGCTCACCACTAGAGAACAACAAGGGTACATTATTTTATCCTCACTGACTACATAAAACTATCAAATTTTTCTGTCTTTCCTATGAGTACATCATATTTTGTAAAATGACAGGATCCCCCCCTCAAAAAAATTAATGAAAGCTATTTCTTTCATTCCTGTACTGATAATTTTATATATATACATATATATATAAGTTTAAATCCCTACCTTAAAATTAATAACAAACAATTTGGCCTCATTGTTATCAATTCACCTATCATCAATCTTCACCTATTATTCAGTAAAAAGTAAAGTGTTCTTACACACATACACATACACAGGAGTGAATTTAAATCAAGGTAACCTCGGGTAAGCCCAGAAGTAGTTTCAGATCATTTTATTTTTTGCAGTTTCACACCTCAGAATAAAACTATCAGAGAACATACTATCAAAAGTGTATTCTGAACAAAGTATATTAAATAACTCTATTTTCATTAGGGTGATGACCAAAGAAAGGTCAACTGGCAATGTCTGTAAATTTGCATGCTCTATACTAAATTCATTCTTGGGCCACATGGTTTGGTAATAGGAAAAACCGATTGCTTAACAACATCTCTGCTTGCCTTCCGCAGTGATACTGAACTGATTTCAGAGCCATTCGAAGGGGACACTTACCTTTCTTCCTGCTGAAAGCACGGTTCATGACGAGGATCAGTCAAGCAGATGTTCGATTCAATCACACTTTACAGCCTAGGAAAGTAACAAAGTATTAAAAATCATAAATGATAAATGTTGACCAACATTTTGTGCAAATGCATTTTAATCACTCTTTCAAATTTTTTAAAAAAATGTTGACAAACAATATTCTGAAATCTCCCAATGGACACAGGGTAAGAATAGACATAAGTACTCAATATTATGAGTGACACAGCAGATAAGAACAATATCTCAACTGAAATTCCTCTAAAGTTCCTGAATTTCCTTGTATTTTTCCTATTATATATCTATCACTAATTAGAGTTATTTGCAAACTTAAGGAGAAAAAAATCTAGTACACAGACCAAAACTGAGGAGGGAGCATCCCACAGAGTTTATAGAGACAAGTCTTGCAGCTCACGCAAGAGCTGACAGAGAAGGAGGGAAACTTCATAATCCATAGGACATTAATAAGACTATTAATAATTTTCTTACAAGGGGAAAAATGAAAACTAAAATAAATGATGCTTTGGCCTCACTTAGCAAATCTTAAAAATTAGACCCCCCACAAATTAAACCTTTTCCAAGTAACTTCACCATATCCAAAATCTTTGTTCAAACATATTTTAATAAATAAAAATATTCAATACTCAACATAGTAAAATTCACAATATCTGGCAGCCAACAGAAAATAAATCAGGCATGCAAAGTATAAAAAATATAACCTACAATGGGGAGAAAAATCAATCAAGAGTGATCTAGAAAAATAATATACATGACAACAGTGATATATAAGGACACTCAGACATATTCCATGTGCTCAAGAAGCTAGGGCATAGATTAGTAAGCAGTTATGAGAGACAGAGGAGATAAAAACAACCAAACCACCCTTCTAGAAATGAAGAACACAATGTATGACATAAAAAGTACACTAGATGGGACTAATGACAGATAAGACATTTCAAAAAAGTAAAGAGTAGTGAAATTGAAGACACAGGCATAACAACTATCTAAAATGTAACAGACAAAACAGAGGAAGAAAGAAAGGGAAGAGAGGAAGAGGGAAGGAGGAAAGGGAATGGGAAAGGGGGAAGAAGGAAGGGAGGAGGGAAGGAAAAAGGGTCACTGAACTGTGGAAAAACTACAAGTTGGCAAATAGTCCCTGAAGGAGAAGAGAGAGAGAAGAGGAGCATAAAATATTTGAAGAAATAAAGGCTGAGAATTCTCCAAAAATATAAACCCACGGATTCAAGAGGCTTAACAAACCCCAAATACAAGAAACAAGAAAACTACACATATAATATATCAAAATCAAATTTCCTAAATCCAGGGACAAAGAGAAAGTATTAAAAGCAGCCAGAAAAAAAAAAAACAAACAAACACATTATGTATAGAGGGCAAGACTGGAATGACAGCAGTTTTCACATCTGAAACGTTGCAAACTAGAAGACAGAGGAGCAACATCTTTAAAGAATAGAAACCTAAAAAAATAAATAAATAAATAATTGAACAGATAAGCTCCTTACATATGGGGGAAAGTAAGAGTGATTTTTTAAGGCTCATTTTGTTTCTTTATTAAACACCATGATACGATTTTTAGTTTTTTCTTTCTAAAAAATCCAGAGGCAAGATTCTGCATTGAATATTTACATTATAAATATCTTTAGAAAACTTATAAATTAACTTGATATGTAAGTGTAGCTATATTAAAAAATAAACACATGTGATCGGTAAAAAAATTATAATTCATAATTTATTGAAACATTATCACTTTAAATTTAAAGCCAATTAGAATTTTAAATCTCTAAATAAAAATTTAAAATGCATTATAAACATTAAAGGTACATGTCATCACATGAATTACTTTAATTCCAAATTTCATTGAAAATCAATAACCACATTGACAAACACTGTGAGGCCAATTGGTATTAACTACTCTATAAATTTAATCTTTTGTAGGCCAAATTTTTTTTAAAGTTTAGAGTCGACAATCATTTCCTTAAATAAATCCAGCACACCTAGGCTGGAAAACTGATTTACTATAGGAAATCCACTGATATTTATAGACTACTTCATAACTCTAGTGTAACTTTTTAGTGAATGGCAGTTTCCTGATTTGCAACCTGCTGCCCAAGTTCTTATTTAAAAAAAACAAAAATTGCCCTGGCTGGTGTGGCTTATTGGGTTGAGTGCCGGCCTGTGAACTGGAAGGAAGCTGGTTCAATTCCCAGTCAGGGCACATGCCTGAGACGCAGGCCAGGTCCCCAGTGGGGGTCGTGAAAGAGGAAACAAGAGGCAACCGACTGATGTATCTCTCACACAGAGATGTGTGTCTCCCTCCCCTGTTCCCCCCTTCCCTTTCCTCTAAAATAAATAAATAAATAAAATTAAAATAAATCATATTGTTATGACTAAAGAAACTACATATGGTATGACTATTCAAACCTGTACAACAGCTAGTTCTGAATTTCATTTTTATCCTTACAAATGCATTTGAAAATCAGATTTTCCTGGAATGCTTTCAGGATTACAATTTTTAAAAATCTAAAAACTGATTAAGATATAGTTCACATATAAGTCATAAATCATTTAAAAATCTTATTGTTCAGCAAGAGATAAGAAATATTAGTAGAATAATGGAGTCTCATCATTAGCTTTAGCTCTAAGAAAATAAACCAAGTGAAGTGAAAAATAAACAAGTTGCTCCACCTACAAATGTACACAAGATGTATTTTTCACTCTCAAACTTTTGTGTGCATTTCTGAATATGTAGTTCAGGAAGGTAATTATGAAAGAATGCCAAATAATTTTAGGTCCTGCATTAACTCCTCCAGGTTGCTAAATACTTTAAAGCAGTGTCTCGTTAGTGGAACTTCAAAGCCTCCAAGATCCTACTTAGCTCACTTTTAACACTCTTCTTGATCTAGTCAGTGTCTGTTGTAAAGGCTCCATGGGAAAATCTCCCAATTATAAGATATAATATTTTTTTATAACTGCAATTTGCAATAGTCTTTGTTTTTATAGATAAATGATATCTAAGAATAACCAATGAAAATTAACCAGTACAAAAACTGAGAAACTTCACATTACGTGGAGAGGAAGCCACATAATGTGCTAAATATACATTTATAATTTGCTGAGAAATAGCGTTACTATTTTCCTAAAATTCCTTAACGTGGAATATAATTGTTTATCATGTTTTCCTTCTTGTGTTTTCCAATATTGGCCCATATCTCAGATATGAGACTCAAAAAATTATTTGATTTTCCTTTTTTTAAAATATATTTTATTGATCATGCTATTAGAATTGTCCCAGTTTTCCCCCTTTGTCCCTTTCCACCCAGTCAGGGCACATTCCCTCCAGCAATCGTCCTCACCTAGTTCATGTCCATTTGTCATGCGTGTAAGTTCTTTGGCTTTTCCATTTCTTATACTATTCTTAACATCCTCCTGTCTATTTTGTACCTACCACTTCTGCTTCTTAATCCCTGCTCCTTTTCCCCCTATTCTCCTCCCTCCTCCCTGCAACTGATAACCCTCCAAATCTATGATTCTGCTCCTGTTCTGCTTGTTTGCTTAGTTTGTTTTTTAGATTCAATTGTTGATAGTTGTGAATATATTGCCATTTTAATATTCATAGTTTTGGTCTTCTCTCTCTTATATAATTCCCTTTAACATGTAATATAATAGTGGCTTGATGACAATGAACTCCTTTAGTTTTATCTTGTCTGGGAAGCATTTTATCTGCCCTTCCATTCTAAATGATAGCTTTGCTGGATACAGTAATCTAGGTTGTAGGTCATTGCTTTTCATACTTTGAATATTTCTTGCCAGTCCCTTGTAGCCTGCAAAGTTTCTTTTGAGAAATCAGCTGACGGTCTTGTGGGAATGCCTTTGTAGGTAACTCTCTGCTTTATTCCTTATCTTTAACCTTTGGCATTTTAATTATGCTGCGTCTTGGTGTGGTCCTCTTTGGTTCCAGCTTGTTTGGGATTGTCTATGCTTCCCGGACTTATGTCTATTTCCTTCACCAAATTAGGAAAGTTTTTTTTCATTATTTTTTCAAATAAGTTTTCAATTTCTCACTCTTCCTCTTCTCATTCTGCACCCTTATGATTCGGATGTTGGTGCATTTAAAGATGTCCCAAAGGCTGCTTATACTACCCTCATTTTTTAAAATTCTTTTTTCTTCTTGCTGATCTTTCAATAGATGCACCTTGAGATCACATTCTGGCAAGCATTAGAGGAGTGAAGAAATACAAATAAGTATGACATGATGCTTGTTTTCAAAGAACTTACCAACTATGAAAGGGAGAGGGGAAGAGTTTGAGACTCTATGGATAGGGACAATCCCTATAAAGAGGTCGATATCACTGGAAATGAGTGGATGAAACACAGAATTAGTGCTTTTTTTCAATGGAAAGCATCAGAGTGGATGTGAATAGTTATTTCCCAGATGGATAAAGGCTAAAAGTGAGAAGAGGAAAGAAGGTTGCGAGCAAAAGAGCAGGCAGAGCACGTGTGGTGCAGACTGATTACGGGTGTGAGGCTCCTAGCCACACAGCTAACAGTCTTCAGAGAGCCCTCTATGCCCCACACTGCAACACCCTTGACTGGGGGTGAGGGAAGGTCTAAGGGGGGCAATTTGGGCCACCCATCTTGTGACAAACCCTTCAGAATGCCTTGTATGTGTGAAAAACAATATACAAGATCCAGAAACACCAGGTATATGAAGCAAAATTAAAACAGCCTGAGTTCCCTCCAGTGCCAAGAGTCCAGTCAAAATTAAGGCTAGAATGAATCAAAAGGAAAAATGGACACATACAGCTTATCCTTTCTAACAATGAAAGCCACAAAATTTGACAATAACAATTTTCTGCTGTAATGATGAAGTATATTCAAAAGTCAGTTCCATAGCTATAAACCTCTAAGTGTTGTGCAATAAATAAGTGGGCGATAATTCTGGCAATGTTGGGATATCACAATATTCAGTGCAGAGATTGGATACTGCAGAGATATGCCTTGTTCCCATATATCGCCTGGAGGTGGCACTATGAACCCTAAATGAAGTCCTTTCTTCTTCCTTAAGACCAAAGAGTGAAGGCTCCAGAGAAAGAGATGTACTGGATTTTCAATCTGTCTGGAATCTCTTCTGCATGGGTTTGATGAGTATCCTAATACAGTACTTTCACAAGTGCCTATAAAATTCCGTGCTAAACTTTGACAAGTTTCTAGCAGTCTGTCCCAATAATTAGTTACTGATTTTTTTTTAATTAAAAGTTTTTTTGGTGATCAATTAACTATTCTTTCCCTAAGTTTTCTTCATTATCTTGTATCCTCAATGGGAGTTCAGCTACCATTCTCTAAAATGAGATAATCACACAAAAAACTAATTATGTTAACAGAAAAAATTTTAAAGACAAATAAAACTCTGTTTATTGAAACAAACATTAGTTACAATAGAATACATAGGTCTACTAAATATATTGGGTTGGCTAAAAAGTCCATATGTTTTTTCCATAAAATAAAATAACACACATTTATTCATTTTCACCAATAACTTTATGGATTCGGTTACTTTGAGTATGTCGGCTACCTTTCATGTGGTATAACGTTGATTGTTCTCAATTAATGTCTCGAATTGATCACTATCAACTTCAACTGGTTTGACTGCGGAATGTTGTCAAGCGAGAAATCTCCAGGACTAAATATCATAAACTACTTTTGACGTGTTTGATCAGTCACAGCATCTTCTCCATACACTGCACAAATCTTTTTTATTTTGCTCTTTATTTGCATTTTCCCCTTTCTTGAAATAATAGAGCATAATATGCTGAAAATGTTGTGTATTTTCTTCCATCTTCAATATTAAAATGGCTACACAAAATTCCCCAATTTTGATAAGTTCTTTTTCTTTTTCTTTTTGAGTGCATGCTGATATGATAGCTGTCACAATACAATCTAACAAAATTGTTTTGAATGAAGTTAAAGACAAGTAAGCATTACTAGAGCCATCTAACAAAAAAAAAAAGAACTTTTTGGCCAACCATACACACACACACAGGTAACCTAGGTTGTTTCCTTTTGAAGTTCTTTGTAGAAGTCCTACTCATACTTTCTCCATTTTTAAAATCATAACAGTATAATTTCTCTGCTTTCAATTTTAATTTATACATAAGAACTGCGTCTTTTTAGACCCATTGTTTTGGTGATTTCACCAAGCACTTTGATCTTCATATCCTAAGAGTGCTAACTTGTGGGATCCAATTACTGAGGTAACATCATCTGGAAAGGCATGTGAGTTCCTTTGGAAGACTGGAATGGAAGAGCTTGGCTGCTCAATTAAAGCTGTTAAGAGTCTAAGACTCAAGGCTTCATGGATTTAAAGACTAAAATTTGTAAAATGTTTTTTGTTTGGAAATTCAGTTGACCTACACAACAAACAACAATATGAAAATTTTTATCTCAGTTTACTTTCTGCCTTTTATTAGGGTATTTCACTTGAAAACAATTTTTGTTTTTAATTTAAACCTCTTGCTTTAATGTCTGCTGTTTTTAGATTGGTATTTTATACAGTAAGCCCAGTTCTTTTTCTTGCATTTAATTTTAACAATCAGTAATTATAAATGTGCACAGACTTACCATTTTAATCATTTTATAAACTTTTGTTTTGACAGAGTTTTATTTCATAAAGTCAGAGAGAGAGAGAAAGAGGAGAAAAGGAGAGAGATTATTCCTTTTATTAGCTTTTAAAGGAGTCCTCAGCAGAAACTTCTCATATATTTTCCCTTGATAACCAGAGCATCTCACAATGTGAATGGTTTCACTGGAAGGGAATTGACTGGCAGGAAATCTAATCTTTAAAAACAAAGCTTCCAAATATTTACACTGGGATATCACGCGCTCTTTGCTGTTAGCGGCAGTGCTGGGCATTGCCACTCACTGCACTTGCCCACACACGATACTGCTTAGCCACAGTTAAGAATGAGTTCCGTTTCTGCCACTACAATCATGCATGCCCTATTTTTAACTTTAGTGGGACTATGGTATTCTTTCATTCTGGGGCCCTCTTCCTGTGGATTTCTACCAGTCTTTCACATATAGCTGCCAAAATATTTCTCCTGGGAAATCACTTTATCTTTACTTTCATCCTGAAAATACTGAGCTCTGTGATCCTGGAAAATAACAAAGGTTAAGGAAATTCCCCCACCCTTTTGTGTTCTGGAAATGGCTTACTGCAAAGAACCACCCTTCCCCATTTGACTTAGATAAGATTCAGGGCACTCTCCTTGTTTACTTATGATGAGGCAAAGACCCTTCAAATTCCCATTATTTGTTTCACAAATAATTAGATAAACTATGTCAGTAACCAATCTGGATAAAATACCTGCTGCTACCTTTACTTTACCAAACTTTAGCTCAACTTTTCTTCTTCCCCCAGGCTCCTGAATTTTGACCCACCCTCAGCTTAGGGCTCAACCCTTCCTTCAGAGCCTTTCCTAAGAATAGGCTGACATCAGGACAAAAGGTTTTTGCTGTAGTCCCTAATCACACCACCTCAATCATTCACCTTCCTATATCCTATTATTTGTAGCCTTATTTACTCCTCCTTATAAGAGGAAAGCCCTTACTAGCTTTTGAGACAGTAAACAAACCATTCTCTCTATTGCAATCACACCTTCCTCTTATTGCAGTGATCTTTCCATATAATGTCTCTCCTTACCTACATCCAAATTTGTTTTTTATTGTATTTGACTCTCCATTTGGTCAGATTCGGAAAGATTTCTGACAACTAACCCCAACCTACTTCACTGAAATAATTTGCAAATTTTCCATTAACTATATCTACTTAAATGGAGCTTATTCTCTTGCACTAATAAATGCTTTCATTTCATCATCAAATGAATTGCAAACAGAATGTCCTATATCCTAGAAAAGTAATTTAATATGGATTTTAAAAGCTTTGTTATCTTGTCCTGGCCAAGTAGTTCAGTTGGTTAGAGCATCGTTCCAACACAGCAAGGTTGTGGGTTTGATCCCTGTCAGCGCACATGAAAGAATCAACCAATGAATGTGTAAATAAATGAAACAACAAATGGGTGTGTCTGTTTCTCTCTTGCTTTGTCTCTCTCCCCACTTTCTGTCTCTCTCTAAAATCATTAATAATTTTGATCTTTACATCCTTAGCATCTAGTTGACACCTACAGTAAATATGTGTTGAATTACAATGTGAATGGACAAATTAAATATTCTAAAACAATATACAATTTATGGTAATACCAGCACATATCTTAGCTGTCAAAATGTGTTGAAAATATGTAATAAAAATATTAATTTGAAGATTTTTTGGAGTTAAGAAATGCTCTAAGGTTGTTCAGTAATCCAATTAGCAAAAAATATAATCTTACATTACTACACATATGGCACAGGATTATTATAAATTATGAAGATAAAGAAAATTCTCCTTTTCATCAAAGTGTTACAGGGTGCGGCCAAGGGGGGGACCCCAAATGGGCATTTGGAATGGGGTACAGAACTCAAGGTGTTCAGAAAATACTAGGATGTCCTACCCCCCCCCAGGTGTGGGTGGGGGGAAGGGACAAATGGAGTAGGCTCATTGAGAGCTGTTTCCCATAGCAACAGCCTTGCAGCTAACCTTTGGTGTGGTCATTTAACATATCTATAACCTTTGACTGGTTACATAGATATGTTAAATAGCTGTGGCCATGCTCTGAGCCAGGGGGATGGAAGTAACTTCCCCACCAAAATGTAACTGGGGGTGGGGACAGGTCCCCCAAGTTACAGCACCTGCGTGAGAGCTTGGAGATGATTGGCTCCATGACATGGGGGCCACACCTGCCCAGACCCAGGAAGGCAACCAGAATAGCTGGAAAGGACCGCAGATTAAGGGCAAGTATGGCCGAGTGTAGGAGGAGTCGGAAGTGGGGCTGCAGAGGAAGATTGGCGCGGGGATTTAAAAGCCCAGGCGTGGCAGCCATAGAGGGGAGAACCTTGCGGCTTTTGGCAGAGCAGAGGGCTCCCGCAGCCCTGTGAGGGAGAACCATGAGGCTTTTGGCAGAGTAGAGGGCTCCCACAGTCCAGTGAGGGAGAACCACACGGTTTTGGCTGAGTGAGGATTCCCGTGGTCCTGGGGGAGAGAGGACCACGCACCTTTGCCAGAGTGGGGACCCTCGCAGCAGTAGTAGGGGGAACCACCACCTGGCTTTAGCAGAGATTCCGCCAACACAGCTGATGGTGCTTGGAACCGAGGGAGGCCTGCCAGCTGAGCACGGATTACTGGGAAGAACCAGGGGCTGCCTGAGCCTGGACTTCTATTTCCTTTCCTAAGATACAGTACCCCAAACTGGGAAAAGGGGGAAGGAAGGATTGTGTGTGCATTTGTGGGTGTTTTAAGGGACTTTGGGATTTTGGCAAAGACATTAGGTCACTACTTTAAGTTTGTATAGCACTAAATAAACATTTCCTTTCCTTTTCACGAATCTCTGGTATTGAGAGATATCTTTCCTTTAAGGCGGCGGACATGACGGACCTGAGTCTCTTTCAGTAATAGTATTATCGTCCCAGGCCCCCCTTGTTTTGTTCTGTAAAAAAAGAACACAAGAACAAGCCAACAATAGTCATGACCATTTCTGGTATAAGAAATATTTCATCTGTTGGAATAAATCTATTGAAACAACTTAAGTTAGCGAACAAGTTGATAAAGTCATGCATATGTTCAGACAAAAGTCCCACTGATATCAAGCATCCTCTGATTGTTTCAAAGCCAAAAATGAAGAAAAAAATTGACACATTAAGGAATAGAGCAATATTCTTTATGTACGGTAAATTCTGCAGGGAAACAAAATTCTAAGAATAGAAGAAAATGTAGATAGTGTAACAGGGTGCAGCCAAGAGGGGGACCCCAAATAGGGATTTGAAATGGGGTCCAGAACTCAGGGTGTCCAGGAAATATTAGGATGTCCTCACCACCTGCCTCCACAGGTGTGTGTTGGGGGAAGGGAGAAATGGAGCAGGGCCATTGAGAGCTGTTTTGCATAGCAACAGCTTTGCAGCTAACCTCTGGTATGGTCAGTTAACATATCTATAACCTTTAACTGGTTGCATAGATATGTTAAATAGCTGTGGCCATGCTCTGAACCAAGGGGATGGAAGTAACTTCCCTCCAAGATGTAACTGGGAGGTAGGTCCCCCAAGTTACAGTGCCTGCACGGGAGCTTGGAGAAGACTGGCTCCATGACATGGGGCCACACCTGCCCAGACTCACAATGGCAGTCCAGTAAAGCTGGAAGGATATGAGAGTACTGGCATGTGTAACTGATTGTAGGAGGAGTCGGAAATGGGGCTACAGAGGAAAACTGGCTAGGGGATTTAAACCCAGATGCAGCAGCCATTGGAGGGAGAGCTATGCGGTTTTGGCTGAGTGGAGACTTCCACACCATGGTGGAGAGAGAACCACGTGGGCTTGGCAATAGAAAGGAGAACCACTTGGTCTTTAGCAGAGTGGGGGCTCCCGCGGCCCTGTGAGAGAGAATCACCATGCGGCTTTAGCAGAGAATCGCCTCTTGGTTTTGGCAGAGTGGCAATCCCCCTCCTTGCAGCCAGTGGAGGGAGAACCATGCGGCTTTGGCAGAGTGGGGACTCCCATGGCCATTGTGCAGGGAGGACCCCGTGACTGGAGCAGTGGAGAGAGAACCTCACGGCTTTAGAAGGGGGAACCACCACCGGGCTTTAGCAGAGATCCCAGCGACACAGCTGATGGTGCTGGGAACCAAGGGAGGCCTACCAGCTGAGATGCATTACTGGGAAGAACCAGGGGCTACCTGAGTCACAGACTTCTATTTCTTTTCCTGAGATATGGTACCCCAGACTAGGTGAAGAAAGGAGGAAATACTGTGTGTGTGTTTGTGGGTGTTTTAAGGGACTTTGGGATTTTGATGAAGACATTGGGTCACTACTTTAAGTCGGTACAGCATTAAATAAGCATATCTTTTCCTTTTCACGAATCTCTGGCATTGAGAGATGTCTTTCCTGTAAGGCAGCAGACATAACAAACCTGGGGGGTTCTTTTGGTAACAGTATATCACCCCAGGCCCTCCTGTGTTCTGTAACAATAGCATATACCTAGGGACAGAGGAATGTGGATTAAAGGGGTTCTATGGAAAGTAACCTCACAGAGTGATCTGACCATACATTCCTAACTGACTAGGTCGTGGTGGGCAGTGATGCCCCAGGCATATAACTTCTTTAGTAAAAGGCTTATCTTTGCCATAAGTAAGCCCTGTCCATTGCATCTGCACATCTAGGTTGAAACACTTTCTAAATAAATTTGATCATATAATCTCATGAACTATTTTGTAATCCAAACCCCTCCTAGTTTAATTCTTTCTGTAACTTCAAATGCATTAAAGAAGCTGCAAAGCTGTTATTCTCTAGAGCATTTAGGATCTGGCCTCCCTGCATGTGTCATCAGCTGGGCTCACATAAACTATTACAAAAATTCTCTACAGGTTTGGGCGTTTCTTACCCCAACAGGAAGAAGGCATTTGTAAATGAGAAAATAATAAGAAGTCATTAGTAAATGAACCAAAGAGAAAATATTCGTAAGAAAATCTAATGACTACAATTGTAAAAAGCAACATAAATAGACTAAATTGCAAGATGGGTATGATTTATAGATAAATTCCTTTTTCAAAGATTAAACAGATGAGCTCTCCATTTAATCTGTTATCCTTTTATTTTTAATTTGTTCATTTGAAAAACAAACCACAGTGATAAGCAGATTGAATGTTCATATATCCTATAACTCATAAAGTCCATTACTGAATATTCATCCCAAATGAATTGTCATAGATCCACAAAAGGATTTATGTGAGGAATCTCATTGCTGTGTGTGAAGGTAAGGGGATAGAGGCAATCTGGTTGTCTACCACCAGTAGAAGAGAGAAGCAAAATGTGACACAGATGTAGATATAGATATACAGACATAGACACAGATAGATGTAGATATACCATAGAATATTATGTAGAACAATCCATTTAAAATAATGACTAAATGTACACATAACAACATGAATAAATCTTAGACACAATGCTAACTACAACAAATAAGGTAAACAAGATAGTTCACAAATTAAGCAATACATATACAAAATAACAGTAATAATAAAAGAACAAATTCAAGCAAAAATATGTATGTTAAACAACTGACTAATAAAGAAGGGGAAAGGGAGAAAGAATGGCATAAAGGAAAATGATTATTTCAATACTTTGCACCTGCCACCAATACATAAATCTTGAACAAGGTTGGCATTCTCTTGCCATTCTTCTCTATTTAGTGGCCCAGGAATGTGGAGTCTTGTGGTGCATTTATGGGGTAATGTCAGAGACCCTGCCCCTGAGCACAGGAGAAAGCAGAAACTCATTTGAGAGAGGAAATCATATTCTCGGTACAACTAAGGCTGCTAGACTTAGTGTGCCTTTTATTCCTTGTCCTTTGATACCTCGTAGCAGCTGTTTCAAATATTTTCTACTCTTGTCAAGCCATATCCTGGGCGATAATCTTACCTCCTACTTCACTGAGATGATTGATGCCAGCCCTTGCATATTCTTCACTTTTTCCTGCCTCCTCTAGTCAAACAGGCAATGTGATCGCCCCCTTTAAGACTGAAATACAAACACCCAGACATTAATCTCTTTCTCTATTCTCTTCTCCTTCTCTTATCTCAGAGAAACAGAACAGCTTCTACACAACACTTATGCTTTGTTCTAGTGCAATCCCAATTATTATCATCATCCTCACTGCATCTCTTAATTATCATTAGAGCTGTAGATACCTCTTTTAACTTTTGCCACAAAGCTCTTGAAATTTTGGTTACTTTGTTCCAGGCTGAAATGTCCTCAGACCCCTTGCATTATTATTTGATTTATATTTCAAAGGGAGAGCTGACCAGCCGAACTGATGGATGGATATTGAGAGAGAACTCGAGGACATCCACTATTTTCTCTTTTCTTTTTAAATGAGTCAAGTGCCATTTATTGAGAAGGGGGCACTTGGGGAAAACTAAGTTTGAAAGGTTGAATTCAAGACTTCTGTTTTAAATATGTTAGTTCTTAAATACTTACTAGACATGGGAAAAGAGATATTGAGTGAATGTTTGGGGAGGGGCATCTGGACTGTCAGGTAGAATACGAATAGGAAGATAATTTGTGCAGTAACCAGTGCATAGTTCATGAGGTCAGCTAGAAAGCAGGTGTAAGTAGAAAAATAATGGTTGAGACCAAGGACATGCCAAACTACAGATTAGTCAGAATAAGAAGATCAAGGCAGGAGACGGTTAAGGAACAGCCCCTGAAGTCAAATGAAAACCAAGAAAGTGTGAATGCCTGCATCCAAATGAAGAAAGTTTTCATTAAGAGAAGATGAAATAATACTGACTTGTCTACAAAGGGCAAGCTTGAGAAATGGTATGAGTTTCAAAACATGAAGATTATTGGTGACTCTTGCATCGCACTCTCAGGGTGAAGGGGCTGGAACAGCTTGGCTGCTGTTGGTTAGTGAGAGAATAATATGTGAGGAAGAAGAGACAAGAACTAGAGAAGCCTGACAATTTTTCTATAAGTGGAAACAAGAAATAAGGCAAAACTAAAGGGTGACACAAACTCAAGGAACAGACCTTTCATTGGGCACTGCTGCACATGTGCTTATGGAGATGGAAAATTACTTTAACAGGAGAAAATTGATGACACAGAAAAGACAGAGGATAAATGCAGGAACAAATTCCTCAAACAGGCGTAAAGAGATACGGTCAAAGGCACAAGTGAAGTGACTGCCCTGAGGTACAAAGAGACAGAGCTCACTCATCACAGCAAAAGGGAAGGCTGAGGCACCAGAACTTTTAAAACTTGTTCGCACAGTAGATTCAGTGATGAGAAAACATGGAATTTCTCTTCTAACTGCATGTATTTGTACCAGTAAGTAAGAAGTAGGTCCTTAGCTCTGCGTGAGGAACACGAAGGGATGGGAGGATCAGAGAAAGGAAGATGAGAGGATGTGAAGAGAGGGGAGAGGAAAGGGAGACAGAAAATAATCTCCTAAATCAAAGGAGCAAATTGAAGAGGAGGCAAGGCAGGTGAGCTTCTGGGTAATTTCAGTGAGGTAACGAGGACTGCAATCTAAACCTAAGACGAGACTGACTGACAAGGCCGTGGGATTGGTGTGTGTTTGCTCCAGCCACACTAACGACTCTTCTGCAGAACAGCACAGAGTCATCAACAAAAGCTGAGGTTTCTCCAGGCAACTAAAAAAGAGAGAAAAAAGGAAAAAAGTATCTTGATAAATTGTATCCCATGTGGGGAAACAAGACTTCCCTTTGAAATTGGTCTAGCCTTAGAATACTACATTAAACAATTGTTTCCTCTCCTTATCACATTCTTTTATTTAATTAACATGAATATTCAGTTATAATTTACTGTTTTAGAATTATTTTTAAATTATCATAGTGTGAAAGCTTGTTTGTAATTTAACGACCAAAGGGGAAAATATACACATCTATACACTCTCATACATCATGTTTCTCATACCAGAACATTTATACCTAAGAAGGCTGTTTTGAAGATCTTCTAAAAATAAGAGGCAAAAGAAAAAGATACACTTTAGTATCCTTGTGCTTAGTGTGGATTTCAACACAAATAGCAGAAACTAAAATAACTGACTAGCTTTATATGTTAGTACTATGAAATATGTTAAGTTTTGGACTTCCCCATCTTTTCACCAGTAAACCCTCTCGCTCAATTTCAATGAGGCATTTTTGACCATGATCTATAGTCAAAATTAGACATGACCTATGGTCAATGAGACATTTTGACCAGAAGGAGTAAGTCTGGGCCCGGGAGCTGAAGTCCAGCGGCAGCAGCAGCTACAGAGCAGGAAGAGACAGACGCAAGGGCACTCAGGCATACGCATCTACAATGAGCAAGCCTCACATTTCTCATCCAGAAGATCTTTTCCTACCCAAAACCTTGAAACCATGACATTTCTCTTTTCATATTTCTGGCCTCTGACAAGACCAAATTGATGAGATGTCCTAAATTAAATTACAGCAATCCAGAGAGTGAAAGAAAGAGATAAGAGTCCTTACCAGTTAATAGCTGTGGGGCCAACCAACAATAAACTGCTCACTAACAATGTATGTTGGAGCTTCTAATCAACTTCTACAAGGAGGAGCAGACGCCACCACATCCTGCTCATGTATGAGCTTTCAGGACTGTTGCCTGCAAACAACTAATCAAAAATAGTAAATATTCCTTCTTTATAGACTATCCACCTACCCTGGAACTGCCCTCACTTCGCCTTTTTTCACCTGCTTATCTGTAGCCAATGTCAATTATTTCAAAACAACTTAACATCTTTCCTTTCTAAAGCAAAATGTACAAAAGAGCCCATCAACTGCAGAACAGTGGACATACTGCCTACTCGGTCCAGCTGGGTTGCTAGTGGTTTAGACTACATGCCCCAAGAACTGGCGCTTTACTGTCTTGCATTTGGCTCAACAAACCCCTTCTTCAAGGAAACCTTCTGGCCATAAAGGTTTTGGTTTATACCTCCATTCCACTAGTGAAGTAATTTTCTTTGGACTAAAAAACAGATGGAGGTATCAGGTTGTAATTAAAGTGATGTTTTCCTTTCAGCAAGTAATTCAGAGGAAAAAAACAAACAAACAATAATCTAAATCATATATAGTCCTTGTTCTGAGTCTCGGAATATGTCAATAATTGTTATTGACCTGGTTGGTATGGCACAGTGGATTGAGTTCTGGCCTGTGAACTGAAAGGCGCAGGTTTAATTCCCAGTCAGGTCACATGTCTCTGGGTTGTGGGCGAGGTCCCTAGTAAGGGGTGTGTGAGAGGCAACTGATCAATGTGTGC
The DNA here is from genome assembly GCA_004024845.1 of Tonatia bakeri. Taxonomy (NCBI): domain Eukaryota; kingdom Metazoa; phylum Chordata; class Mammalia; order Chiroptera; family Phyllostomidae; genus Tonatia; species Tonatia bakeri. Next base: position 60,544 of record PVIA01001488.1, read on the forward strand.
CTTACACAGTGATGTCCCCCCCCTCTGTCTCTCTCCCTCCCCTTCTCTCTAAAAATAAATAAATAAAATCTTTTTAAAAAATTGTTATTATTTAGCCTCTGCTAAGCAAAAGTAAGCCTCAAAGTTCTTAGTACTCTGGGATTTGTGATGACCATTTATATCTTTGATCAGTTCTAATTTTGGCTTCAAAGTCTTAAAAGATAGGGTTATTGAGTCAAATCTACCAACCTATATATGTACTAATTCTTATAAAAGCAGAGATCTAAAAATATAAAAATATTCTTGTCAAAATTTTTTAGAAGGTTTAAAAGTAGCAAAAAAAAAACTAAAATAATTTGAAGGGTAAAATAACTTTCTAGTGCAGTGATAATTTTAATTTATTAGTGTTAACATTACTAAACATAAAAGGTCTGTCTGGGAAAACCCCAATATTAGCATAACAAGAATGGTTTGAGCCCCACATTGATGTAACCTGGCAGCCAAAGACAGTGGATTAGAATGTACATGAATGAACAATGACGACTTCACTGTACTAATCAGGGGGCGTGGTAGATTCTGTTGAGTGAGCATGTGTACTGTTTGGCCATCACATTCAAAATGACTGCGTGAGTAAAGCAACTGGCATCAAATTTTGCATTAAGGTTGAATATTCCTCTGTGGAAACCATTCGGATGATTCAGAAGGCTCCAACTATGGGCAGCTGGTGATTGGAAACTTTATCATGAGATCACATCGGGGTTCCAACACCAGGTCAGCTGCTGGAAGAGCACCAGTAACATACAGGGAGAAACCGAAGTGTCCGATATCAGGCAAGTGCTGAAGTTCAGCTTCCTCCTGGATAAACCCCCAGAGGCCAGGAAAAGGCACTGCCCCTTTTCTGACCCCTCCTCCTCAACAGAGCGACAGTGCAGTGACACCATATCAGGAACTCTATCATTCTGATTCACACAGGTTGCTCACCCTGACGATTACCTAAGGCTCTGCCCCATCCAAATTACCAGTGCTCTTTTCTACAATAGACAGGGAATCTAAGCAGCTCTACCTAATACATAGAAAGAAACACAGGGAGGCTGCCAAAATGAGGAGACAAAGAAATATGGCCTGAATGAAACAAAAAAACAAAACTCCAGAAAAATAACTAAACAGAATTGAGATAAGCATTCTATCAGATGCAAAGTTCAAAACATTGGTTACTAGGATGCTCAAGGAACTCATTGGGTACACTTCAACAGCATAAAAATTACCTAAGCAGTAATGAAGGTTACATTAGGTATAATAAAGAAAAATTTACAGGGAACCAACTGTGGAGTGGATGAAGCTGAGAATCCATGATTTGGAACACAAGGGGAAAAAAATTCAATAAGAATAGCAAGAACAAAAAAGAACCCAAAGAAACAAGGATATGCTAAAGCATCTCTGGACAGCTTCAAAGGTACCAACATTCAAATCATAGAGATTCTGGAAGGAGAAGAGAAAGAGCAAGAAATAGAAAACTTAGTTGAAAAATAATGAAAGAAAACTTCCGTGATTTGGTGAAGGAAATAGACACGCAAGTCCAGGTAGCACAGACAGGCCCTAAGAAGATGGACACAAAGAAGACCACACCAAGACACATCATAATTAAAATTCCAGTGGTTAGCCCTGGCTGGTGTCGCTCAGTGGACTGAGTGCTGGCATGTGAACCAAAGGGATGCCAGTTCGATTCCCAGTCAGGGCATATGCCTGGGTTTTGGGTCAGGTCCTGGTTGGGAGCGCAAGAAAGGCAACACATATTGTTGTTTCTCTCCATCTCTTTCTCCCTCCCTTCCCCTTTCTCTAAAAATAAATAAAATCTTTTAAAAATGCCATATTTTAAAGATAAAGAGAAAATCTTAAAAGCAGCAACAGAAAAGCAGAGAATTACCTACAAAAGAGTACGCATGAGACTGTCAGCTGATTTCTCAAAAGAAACCCTGCAGGCAGAAAAGACTGGCAGGAAGTACTCAAAGCATGAAAAGCAAGGACCTACATTCTAGATTACTCTATCCAGCAAGGCTATCATTTAGAATGGAAGAGCAGATGAAGTGCTTCCCAGACAAGGGAAAGCTAAAGGAGTTCATCATCACCAAGTCATTAATACATGAAATATCAAAGGTACTTATTTAAGAAAAAGATCAGAACTATAAATATTAAAATGGCAATGAATTCACAACTATCAATAATTGAATATAAAAAACAAACTAAGCAAACAAGCCAAACAGGAACAGAATCATAGATTTGGAAATCATTTGGAGGTGGGGTGTCCAACCTTTTGGCGTCTCTGGACCCCACTGGAAGAAGAGCTGCCTTGGGCCACACATTAAATACACACACACTAACAAAAACTGATGAGCAAAAAAAAAGGTTTTAAGTAAATTTACGATTTTGTGTTGGGCCACATTCATAGCCATTGTGGGCCACATGCCACCAGTGGGTCATGGATTAAACACCCTTGATGGAGGGTTATCAGTTGGGAAGGAGAATGGGGAGAATGAGGGAAAAGGTTCAGGGATTAAAAAGTACAAATTGGTAGGTATAGAATAGACAGGGGGATGTTATGAACAGTATAGGAAATGGAGTTACCAAAGAACTTACATGCATGACCCACGGACATGAACTAAGGGGGGAGGATTGCTGGAGGGAATGGGGGTTACCAGGTGGAGGGAGATTAAAGGGGAAAAATTGGGACAACTCTAACAGCATAATCAACAAAATATATTTTTAGAAGTGTTAAAAAATAAAATTTATTCCTCTTTCTCCTAGTATACCTTAAAAGACCTAACAAAGAGTAGAATAAACTGGGAAAGAGGTAAGGTAAATTTCCCGGTGACCTTCTTGACCCAGTGCAGAGCAAAAGCACTTCACAAATACTGTGTTTTCAATTACAGTGTTGATATTGAGAATAATAATGACAAGAAGTCAAAATTAAAACTCACATTTTAAAAAATTATAGGAATATTGGCAAAGTATGATCATTTAAGTGCTGGAAACTATCCACTTAATTCATCCTACAAAATCATAGAAAATGATTATTTAATCATAATAACACAATATATGCACCATTATCAAGATATCCTGTCTTATAAGGAGACTAAATGGTAATGGGAAAAAAAATACAATAAAAATTAAATTTTTTTTAAAAAAGAAGTCCTGTGTTGGTGAAGGTGAAATCAAAACTTTCTTTTTAGAGAAATAAATCTGGAGTTTTCTCAAGTTTCCATTTTTTTTTTCTTTTAGCATTCTGTTCTCATAATGTAAACCATATGTGACAATAGGCAGCCGACCATTCCTTTACCGTGACACAAATGTGCTCAGTCAGCAGCCCAACAAAAATGACTAAACTGTTGTGAATGTTTTTGATCACTGCTGTGCCAGCGTTGGCCAGGTAACGTAAGACAACAATGTGTCTTCCCTCTGAAATACATCATGTTTTTTGGATCATAAAAACTAGTTCTTTAAAAATTTGAAATTGAGAAGTCACCAATCAAAATACAAAGTTAACAGATTAGATACTAGTACTGCTTTGTTTTGAACTGAAACAAGTCATTAAATTTTGCAGTTTTAATAAGTATATAGAATCATTTACTAACAGTAATTTCCTACATGGTAAAGGTAAAACCTCCTACTTGATTGGGAAAAATCAGGGACTGAGAGGGAGAAAGGAGGCTGAAGCTTGATGATGTTCCTTGTGAGACCAACAGTGTTTCATACGGAATTGAAACTGTTTTGAGTAGTGAAGTGGAGGCTCCTGAAATGTGGAGGAACCCTGCCCTTGTTTCTGCAGGGTCCCCTCCTTTGGACAAAGAAAGAGGAATTTCTTATGAAAGTTCAGTAAGTCCAACTACATCTACTACCCAGAAAACATCTTTGGCTTATAAAAAAAAAACTCATGTCCCAATATCTTCTATTTCTTTTATAAGTAAAACATTCCAAATTCAAGAGAATTAAAGAAAATGTTGGTAATTCATCTTAGTCCACAGGATGCACTAAGTTTAACACTTGAGGGAAAAAAATATAATTGCATATTCATATCCATACATTTTATGTATATGTTTATATAATGATCATAAAAACACTCTTTTGTTGATACTGAAGGAGTCACTATAAAATTTGTGCAGCCAACTAGTTACTTGATCTAGGTACTCCAGGTTACTATTATTTCTCTAATTCAATATACTGATTAAAAATGATTCAAAATATAACTCTATGTGTGTATAACTTAACTATATTGTACATCCTTAATGCTTCAACATTACTCATCATAAACCAATAAACAATTAAATCTTTAAGTATTAATATAAAAATGGTAGACAACAAATAAATGTGAATCTGAAAGTCCCAACTTTCTCTACTGAAACCAGAATTATTTTTGTTATATTCTGTAAATCCTAAACCACCTGGTATAATGCCAGAAATACAGTGCAAGATCACTAAAATATATTTCCTAATTGTGTTTATGATAATGTAATACATATTTGGGCATTTTTTTATATCATGAGTATTACGAATATTATTTGGATTAATCACCAATTTGTATGTAAGGCATACATATTACAACATTGGTGAGACTTACAGAAACTGAGTTAGCTGAAACCTAGATGTATACAATTAGAAAAGGAGATGGAAAGGAAGAAACTCAGCAACAAGAACAACTTTCTAAATATCTGAATGAATAAAAAAATGAACAAGTTCAATAGAGACCATTTAACTCATGTCATCCTCTACTTCCTTTACAGTTCAAGTGAAACCAGTTTCTCACTGAATTTGCCAATAATGTGGCAATAATTCATTTTGGTTATAGTCACCACAACCCTTCCAATGCATTATTTCCAGGCATAATTCCAAGACTCCAAATCCTAGCATAGCAATGGGAATTCCTTTGCAATCCTTCACATTAGCAGAAATGATTTTCATTTGGAAAATTTATAGCAGAAATCTCCATTTTAATTTTCTAGCTTTATTCTTGTACTGCATACCTTCTGCTGTACACATCAACCGAGGAAACAATGACATCTCACAATGCTCAAGCCATCTGTATTCGGAATCTGTCATAAGTTCAATTTCATAACATTGTTACTAAAAGTGTATTTACCATCCAATTAGTATTCATTCTACACACTTTGTTTAGTGAGAAAAAATACATAGAAGTATTGGGAAGCCAAGCCAAAGCTGCAAATCAAAGAGAAATTATAGGTGAAAATAGAAGGAAAAATAGTGAAACAAATTTCCTACTCCTGAGGATGGCTTACCAAATGAAAAGACAAATGAAAGTAGGGTTACTACAGGACTAACATATTTTGTGAGATAAGTATTCTGATCCCTGGAAGCCTAGGAAAAATGGGGTGAGAGGAGACAAACACTGAACTTAAGAATGATGTGTGATCCAGCGAACATCTACTGTGAACCATTTCGTGTCAGGTTCTGCATATCTAGGTGATTTCACAAATGTTCTCTTTTAATATAGCCATTCTCTGAAGCAGATTATTTATAGATGGGGATGCAGAGGTCCACGAAGGTTATTAATAAGTATTGTCAAGATCACACAGTAGGAGACACAGTAAATGCTAACACTAGGTCTTCTAAGAGCATGTTCTGGAGACTTTTATGCTATATACACATACATCTCATGATATGTTTCCAAAGGAAGATAAATTTGTGAAGAAAGTTCTTTTTTTTTTTAATGGTGTGGGAAACAGTGTTTTGGGTAGTGCAGTAAAACTAAACTTGGGGCTGCAAAGGAAGAAGAGAATATGAGTCCTGATTGATTGCTATAGTGTAGGTTCAAGAGTCACATAAACATTTCTTAAGACGAGATAAAGTTAAAATTAAAAATGTTACGTTCAACCCTGGCTGGTATGGCTCAGTGGACTGAGTGCCAGCCTGCAAACTAAAAGATTGCTGGTTCAATTCCCAGTCAGGGCACATGCCTAGGTTGTAGGCCAGGTCCCTATTGGGGTGTGTGTGAGAGGCAACCTATCAATGTATTTCTCACACATTGATGTTTCACTTTCTCCCTCCCTTCCTCCTCTGTAAAAGTAAATAAATAACATCTTTTTTTTTAAATGCTACTTTCACACATGCTGTCCTTAATCCAAACTTCTTATCACAGACCTTCTAAAATACATACAATTTTTTCTTTTATCACTATAAGAGATCAAATATCCCAGAAATTCCACTGTCTCAGAATCCAAACCATATGCCTCTGGCTCTACGTCTGATTTCTGGACCTGACACAGTCTACATGCTCTGATGTTTCAAAGTATGTGTTCAATCTAGGTGTCTGATTTCACTTTGGCCAGCATGAACTCTTTATTCCTATAGCAGCATCAGTGATTCTATATGTTTTATCCTGAAAGGAACAAATTTAAATTCTTTCTCCAGAAGGCCTTCTTGTGAGCAGTGGTAAGAGAGCAAGGCACATTTCGAGGGCTGGCACAGTCTATGGATATGGAATAAATAAGATCAGGTTAACAGAATGATTAGGATTCCTTGCCTCGGCATCATTTTCAGGGAGCTCTGAAGAGTTGACGTACCATATATTTGACATCTGGTGTTTGTCTGGTAATGAATATTTTAGATATAGCATCTCATGTACTTCTCAAAATAATATTCTCAGAGCACTAGCAGTTCGCTATGACCATACCTAGAGTAATGTAGCAAAATAATTTACCCAAATCTATGTGTCAATCAAGTGGCAGAATCAGAATTTTACTATAAATTGATGTGACTCTAATGAATAGGTTTGAACTTCCTAATTAATATATTGGGCTGACTCTTATCTTGGACTCAATATTATAAAGCAAATTCCTTCTAAAACATCACTGGCTACAATGAAAATGCCATAGCAACTTTTATTTCTAAATCTGCTGAACATCCAACAAAAAATACCTACACATCATTAAGTAACATCATGCTTCATTTATGCAAGTTCAAATAAGAGATTTTTGGATATAAATTGAAATTTAATATTTTAAAGTCTTGCCTGGTTACCGTGTAGTGGGATGAAAGGACCCTAGGCAACGTAACAAGCACTATCACTTTAGAGATTTAGACCAGATAGCGTGCAAACACGAAAGCCAGTTAGCAGGGTTGACCTCAGAACCTAAGAAGTTAGACGTGCTGTGTCTAACAACACAATTTTAGCTGTGCTGGCAACACAATTTTATGTTGCCATCTTAGAATAGTCGCCAAACACCATCTTTGTCTGACTCAGGATACTTAGAGGATGTGAGGGACTGACTAGGGTGGCTTGCATCATAGGGACTTAACATTTCACACAACAAGAACCTGGAGGCAAATAGTTCCCAGGCTGGTAAATACAACACAGCCATCACCAGAGACTACAGTGCTCTCACTTCTCCTGTTCTCCCACCCTCAGACGTCAGCTTCTGTCCTTAGGTTGTTCCTTCACAGACACAGAATGGTTCCCCCATTCACCTAAACACATACCAAGGGAGGTAGAAAGAAGAGTATTTCGTTCTCAGAAGAACCCACAAAACTTTCTAGGTGTTCCTATGGAGAAGGGGTTTTATGACAGATTAAATTTAAACCGAGCATGGTAAAGTGAGTATCAGACATTTTAACTCCATTAAATGGGCTCATGGATAAGGAAAAACGGCAAAATGACTGAAGGGTATGCAGATTTACTACATGTAAACCTGTATCCATCAACAAGTTTTAAATCTTAAGTAACATTCCTTGAAATACAGGCTGAAGTTAAATCTTAAAATTACCTGAGATGTTCAGTTTTGTTTTACTGTCTTTCCCCATCCACCTATAAAATTCATCTGGAAGTTAAGACATTTGTTTCAACTTCTAGGATTAGTAATAATTTAGAATGAGAAAAAACAGAACATGAATGAAATGAAAATATTCTTGGTAACACCAAACAAGACAGTCTAATGTCCTAAAAACGAGAGACTTCTATTATGAAACAGTACTGATAGTGCTCATACAAACTGAAGAGGAATCTATGATAGGAAGTTAAAAGAATTATGCAGAGGCATAAACATGCCTTTTTTATTGCTAATTCTCTCTTTTTCAAATATTATATTTATTTTTATTGACATTATTGATTACTACAACATTTGGCATGCAATAATACATTTAATAGAATGTGTAAACATAGCTGTGGCTTTGGCAACTCATAAATGAGCCTCTCAAGTCCCCCCTCACATTTAATGTTTCTTTGAAAACACATGTTTTGAAACTGTCTGCTTTTAATGTCTTTTTAAACAATTCTTAATTTTTTGTTTTTGTCATTGTTGTTGCTTTTTGTTTTTAATTTTCATTCATTGAGAGACCTACAAAGATGACACAAAAGAGTTAGCAGTCTGAGGAGGGACTCTAGAGTTGAAACAAGCAGAATGGAATCACCCTCAAGGTTTATGCACCAACCAAAGCAAGAAACAATGCAGAGCCTGGGGTCCTTAACTAAGAATAATAAGAGACTCAAAGTTCTGTCCCTGAATGAAGTAGAAACTTTTCCCTCAATGACAGTTAGAAATTTGTATTTTATTACAAGTTTCACAAAACAATGAGAATGTTAGGGTTAAAAACAGCAGGTGACTTAATCAGTTGGAATTCCTTCATATTTTTACAATTCTATAATTCAAAACTCACTATTCTCTAGGCAAGATTCTTTAACAAAAATTTTGTAAGGCAATGTCAGTTTTAGGTGGAAAGGTACAGAGCAATTATGTAGAATCGGTCTACATCCTAACAGGCAAAGTGAGGGACATCTGCCAACCTGGAATGCTCAAACATAGAATTATTGACTGCTTGTGACCGAGCAAGCACGGAGCTTGGCATTTTCCAGCACGCCGGCTCAGTTATGTGCTGACGTACTGACAACAAAGGGGAATGGCATACACACAAATTGCTATGATCCAATGTGGTCATGGATAACCGCCTTGTGCCTTTGAGGAAGGAGTGATTCAGAAGTTCAATGAAGGCAGAAATCACTCTTGGCTAGCTTTATGAAGGAGCCAGCTTTTCAAATTAAATTGAGGGTAGAAAAAAATGCTTTGACAGTTATTGATATCAGATATCCATCAAAGAAAATGTGTTTTACCAATATTAATCCTGCAGCAGAGCCAGGGTAATTTAAATAAGGGAGATCAGTTAAGGGTGTAGGTAGTGGTTTAGGCCAGAGGTAATAAAAGCTAAAGTACAACCAGAAAGTGGTGAGAGACACCAGAAAGTGGCCATGGGCACTAGAAGAGAAAATGGAATGACACGGTCAATTTTTTAAAATCTTTCTAGAACTACCTTTTGGAAAAGAAAAAAATGTGCACTTGACTTTGCTTTGTTTTTTTGTTGGTTTTTTCTTTCCAGTTACTATTTATTTTTGGCTCTTGGGTCAAGGTCATTTTTTTCAATAGGAAAAAAGCAGCAAGTTCAACACAAAGCAGAAATTTTTGTGTAGGATAGGACAAAACCAAGGGTGCAGGGGAAAAGGCAACAGCAAGAGAAGAAATGACGTCGCCAAAAGACAGAGGGTATCCTGTCCTTTCTCATCCAGGGAATGCCTCCAACATTTATGTGGCAGTACATACTTTTTCACACACACAAAAGATTGATATTCCTTTAGGGTAAGAAAAGGTGGAGATGGAAAGAGTCTTCCTGGAGGTGTAGGGACCAAGGCTGGTTATGCTCTTCCCCTTTCCCCCCTTTCTCTATCCAGAGAAAGGAAGCAATTCACTATGAGAAAGGGACTTTCCTTTCTGAGAGATAGCAAATATCATTAGAATTATTACTTTGATACATTTTGAATTTCATTCTCAGCTGCAATTCAAATGAGAAATTCATAGATATTTTTAGTTTAGGCTATTTTATAAAATTATTTTTTTTAACACAAGATGCTTTCCAGAAATGGTATCCAGGCTTATAATCTAAACTTCTAACAATATAAACTGATAAAATACTGTTCTAATATAGAAATACCCCATGTTAACTGGATATTTGCTTGATTCCTTAGGTTCTAGAGTTGCAACCATTAAAAAGTTTTTTTTTTTTCCTTATGGTGAAATGTTAGCCATTTTGTTTAATGTTGATTAAAATGCCACAGGGCATTCCCATTTGACTCCTACAAGATCTCTGTGTCTTTAGATAAGATGTTGAACATTCAGAGGCTTTCCAGATTCAGGAAGTAAGATAAACACGTAAATCACTCCAACTGCACCCTGGGGTTGGTGAGGACCTGGAAGTACCTGTTGAACCACTGCTCGGGCAAGGAAGCCAGAGCGGGGTAGGCTGCACTTTCGCCAGTCTTGACTGCATCTCACTGGGCACTTGCTGATTCTTACTTCCCCAGTGTGTCTCCCCTCCAAGGCCATTATACCACTCCAGTAGAGATTAAAATATGAATCATTTTAATAGTTAATTCTATGAATAGTTGATTTTAGGTTTGGGGTTTTTTGTTTTTGTTTGTTTTCTTTATAGGACACCAGACTTTCAGTCCCCTAAGACTGTTTACCCATCTTCAGGTTTCCTTTCCTTCGTTAACTCCTCTGCGGCTACGAAACTGAAAAACCAGTACATTTTCAGAGTCACATGGTAAAAGACAGACTTTGGTCTTTCGAATGAAACTTGGAATTAACAAACAAGTAATGAATTTTATATCCCGTTATTATATTAGCAAAGCACATAAAAGCTACTTTGATGCAGCTGCAGCATGCCATAAGAATAGTTAACAGCTACTGGATTTTACTATAAGTTAAGAACTGACACACACTTTATAAATATTATCTTCAATAATTCTCACCACAATGCTGTCAGTAGGTACTATTGTTACCCTATTTTACACAAAAGGAAACAGAGAGGTTCAGAAACTTGTCCACAGTCTTGAAGTAGTAAGTGGGAGATTCAAACCCAAGGCTGTCTGATCTACCCTATTTTCCCCAAAGCATCTCAGAACTTATCTAAATACCAAATTAAAATAAAAAGATTTCCAGGTACTTTACATAAGTTTTTTGAAAACAAAAGTTTCTCAAAAAGTATTTTTTTTGTTGTTTTATTTGGGGAGAAAAATTGGTCTTACACCATCACAACTTTACTAATTCCTTCACTCTTCATCTTATAAAGGACCAGAAATGTGCCTAATACTTAATGTTAATGACTTTATAGATGAGCTAAAGACTCAGTGCCTTAACTCCATCTACCAGATGTGACTAAACCTCATAAGCAAAGGCCAAAATAACAATGAAAAGAAGCCACATTACTTCATGAATAGAAAATTACACTGGTGTATGAGGTCTCTATATTTTATTCTAAAACATCAAAGGGAAGAAAATTAATTTTGACATTTACATATAAATTTAAAATGCCACAAACTACTGATTTCATTCCAAATGTGTCCATTATTTTACTTTTCACACAAAAATTTAACCTCTGTAATTATTATCAGAAGAATACTTTTACTGGAATTCTAAAAATAAAAAGACCATTCTCATTAGCTGCATTTGATATTTTTCACCTAGGTTTTTAAAAGGCTATTTTTCATGTTTTTGAAAACCAGTAATCTTAAACTGTCAACCCATCATTATATAGTCTATTTCAAAATGTTTGTTAGTTCAGTAAACAGAAGCCATTTTAGGTCCATTGCATTACTTTCAACTAACAGGGCTCTTTCAGTTCCAAATGAAGTACCATCAATTCTAGCTTAAACAAGAAAAGAGAGGGCTTTAGTGGTTCATTTAACCAAACCACTGCAATGGGAAGCTCAATGGTGGACAGCGATAGGCCTGGACTCTAGGTGGACTAGATTGTATCAGGCCTTTGTGTTCTCCATCATTTGAGTTTATTATTTTTAATTCAAATAATATAGCCTTTCAGGTTTCCCCCCTTCAGATATCTTTCTAGAAGACTCACTGTGGGTGGACGACAGACTCTGAACAAACACCCATTGCAGAGGTTCCCAAGTGATGGGTAATGGGGCCCAAGTCTGAGCAAGAGCACCACTGACAGGATTCATAACAGCACTGGAAATACTGGCAGGAGCACTCACAGGATCCGTAGGAGGGCAATGCTTGATTTCTCTTCCACCCACGACATTTAGAGAGTGGTTTAGGCTAAGTATCAACCCCTTCAGCCTCAGCTTCCCAAACTTTGAAAGTATAATAACCACTTACTTTTTCATTAGATTTAAATGAAAGAGCATGTAAAAGGGCTTGTAGAGGATCTGATACGTAGCTACCATTTATTATATATGTTAGGAGACTTTAAATATGAGGAATCTTATGATTTATTCTAAACACATGGATTCTGGGAGGATCAAACATATGGGCAAGTACCTTGAAAATATTCTAGTACCATGTAAATGTTAAAGCACTTTGATTTGTGGAGTGCCAACCCAGTGCTCCACCTGTCCCACTAGGGCTTTCAACGCTATTCAAAAGCATTTGCCCTCTATGTGAGCAAACCAGGGTGGAAGCCACTTCTTATATTTTCCTTTCCCCATCCCTCAACCTACAGTTCCTAATACCATGCTGAGCAGAGAGTAAAGCCCAACATACATCCGTGGACTTTTTTTTTATTATTATTATTCATTGTGTTGAGAGAGAGAAAGAGAGAGAGAGAGAGAGAGAACAAATTTGTTGTTCCACTTATTTATGCATTCATTGGTTGATTCTTGTATGTGCCCTGACTGCAACCTTGACATGCGGTGACGATGCTCTAACCAACTGAGCTACCCAACCAGGGCCCATCTGAATACTTACTAATAGCAAGTATTCTCTCATCTTGACATTGTGAAATGAAAATGACCAATGATGGTCTAAGTGGAATCTCATCTTTTTTTCTACCAAAAATAATCCTTATAATAAAGTACTGAATAACAAAGTACATTATTATTTATGGCTCTGCCTTCAAGCTAATAATAAACAACTAGGTCAGAATGTTTTAGAAACCTAATTCTTGCAAAAATAATACTAAATGGCTAATGAACACTACCATTAATGATATTTTATAGATACAATGCAAAACATAAGTGGTAAATTGAAGATAGGAGTCATTATGAAGTTGAAATACTACAATAGCAAAATAAATTCTTGTGTGATTCTGCACAAAATATATTAATGCCCTATTTATCCCTGAGGTTTGAAGTGTTCCACATGAATAGCTGTTTGCATAGTTTGTATCTTTAGATAAAGCAGTTTTTATCTTAATTTCATAGTGGGACCTTTCTGCAGTTAAGTTTGGTAACTGAGTGAGATTGAAGGGAACTTCTGCAGTTACCCACTCTGCCCGCAGCTCAATGCAAAACAACTTCTACAGCTTCCCAACAATATATATGTTTTTATGTAATAAACCCCATGAACTATGTTTTCTTATTTACCCTGGCTTTTAAAAATCTTAGGGCCTATATTTGTGGCACAATTTTAGCAAAAACATGGCGGGACAAAAGTAAGTTTACAGTGTTGATATGGAGAATAATACAGTAATTAAAAACAATACAAGAATAAACTGTTTCAAGTACTCACAACTATAAACCTATTTTTGCCACACCTGGATGCTAGATCGTCATAAACTATCTCACCTCAGTTTTACTTATTTTTTTAATGTCTCTATCCCATCTGTGTTATTTTCTCACTTTTGAATTCTCTTAGATTTATGGTTCTATTCTGTTTTTGGAAAATGACATGATATGCACAAATGAATAAATGACTTTTCTTTCTTACCATCTACTACTACTTGATGCAACACAGTCTCATTTGTTTAAGGTTTTCCTGCTTTACTTTACTCATAAACAGTGCTCAATATAGCCTGCCACTAGTATTTAATGGCCTACTTTTACTTTATTTTTTTTCATGACTGGCCCTTTAACCCTTGGAGTCTGCAATAACACCGAGTAGATAGTGTCAGAATTGAGCTAAATTAGAGGGCATCCAGTTCGTGTCCACCGAGAACAGAAAACTGTTTAGTGTAAAAAAAAAATCACACATCAATTGTCAGATGTGTTGTGAGTAGAAGGAAGTAAGTTATTTCCCTTTTAGGAGTATAATGAAAGATTAGGCCTTGAAGAAATCACCCATTCCATCTTCCCTTTATCCCTCCCTTCCTCCTTTCCTTCCTTCTTTTCTTTTTTCCCTTTTGCAAGTATTTATCCAACACTTCCTCAGTTTCCAGTTATTAATCTGAGTTCTGAGAAGATATAACTGAAGAAGACAAACTCCTGGTTCTCGTGGAGATGACAAAGGGGGAGAGTACATATACGAGGTCTGTCCAGAAGGTATCCGGCCATGTAATATGAAAGGAGACATTTATTGAAGAAGATATAAGATACAAGAAACATTGTACATAAGACAATGACGTCTCAATTCCCTTCAAAGTAGGCACCTCAGGGCCTCACATAATTCTCCCAATTGCCATCACTAGTCCCGTCTGATTTTCCTGAATCTCACTGATGGTTGGAAATCTCTTCCCTTTTAAAGGTGATCTTAGTTTTAGGAAAAGCCAGAAGTTGCAGGGCACCAAATCTGGGCTGTAGAAGGACTGAGTCACCTGGGTGATTTGATGTTTTGCCAAAAAGACTCTGCACAAGACATGATGCAAGACTGGGTGCAAGTGCACTGTCATGATGAAGCTGCCAATCACCAGCTGCCCATAGCTGTGACCTTCTGAATCATCTGAATAGTTTTCATGGAGGAATGTTCAAGCTTAAGGCAAAATTTGATGGAGATTTGTTACTCTACTCCTTCAGTCATTTTGAATGCAATAGCCACACAGTACACAGGCTTGCTCAATGGTGTTTACCACCCCCACTGACTAGTACAGTGAAGTCATTCAGTAATAGTTGGGGTAACTCCTTAATGTGCTGCAGGCATTTTATAAATCAAAATTCCTACCTGAAGTTCAATATTGATCAATAATATCTTATTAAAATTATTTAATATGGGGAGTTTTTATTTCATAGATGTGCTCATACTTAAATTATATTAGAAAATATGCCAGGGCTTCACAATATAGAGGGAGAAGTGTAAAATAAGTTTCTATTATATTAAATTTCATATGTGCCAAATAACAAATAAAACATCAAATTAACCAAGAGATTTAAGTGTAGGAGGAAGTTGATGTAAAGAACTATCATTTGGTTCCAAGAATGATTTTATGACTCTGTAACCTGTATATATGAGAATGTGTGCATATTATATGTACATTATCTACATATATGTGTGTGGTGTGTTATACATATACATGCATGCATATGTATTTTGTGCAAATATGACAATAATTGAATTTCTCCTTAGAAATTAACCAATCAATATGCCTAAGTTCAAAAGGCTGTTAATAAGAACTAATTTTTTATTAAATTTTTCATAATTTCATTTGAAATAAAACCTGATGAATTCTGAAGTGAAGCAGGAGATATTTGACAGGAAAAAATATAATAATTAAAAGATAAAATGCATGATTTATTAAAAAGTAAACAAAAAGGAAAAGGTAAAAAATAATAACGATGCATCCAGAGGTTATTCAATGTTTATCTACATTATAAACAATGTTATTTAAATTTTAAATTTTTTGACAAACAAGAAATATGAAAAAGTTGGTGAGGATGTGGAAGAAAAAAGAACCCTTGTACAGTGCTGGTGGGAATGCAGACTGGTACAGGCACTGTGGAAAACAGCATGGAGCTACCTCGAAAACAGCGATTCCATTTATGGGAATATATACAAAGAAACCTGAAGCCTTAATTCAGAAGAATATATAGACCCCTATATTCATTGCAGCATTGTTTACAATAGACAAGATTGGAAGAGCCCAAGTGCCCATCAGTAGATGAGTGGATAAAAATGCTGTGGTACATTTGCACAATGGAATATTACTCAGCCATAAAAAAGAAGGAAATCTTAGGTTTTGCAAAAGCATGAATGGACCTAGAGAGTACTGTGTTAAGTGATATAAGCCAATCAAAGAAAGACAAATACCATATGATTTCACTTATATGTGGAATCTAATGAACAAAATAAACTAACAAACAAAATAGAAACAGATTCATTGATAGAGAAAGGAGGAGAGATGGGAGCCTGGATTAAAGAGGTGAAGGGATTACACAAACAAACAAAAAATTCAAAACAACCCAGGTTTGATTCCAGGCATGTGCACTGACTGGAATCAAACCAGTGACCTTTTGGTTCTCAAGCTGGTGCTCAATCCACTGAGCCACACCAGCCAGGACGTAAGTCCATTTTTCAGCGCTGCTTATCCCTCTGTTTCTAAAGATTATTCCAATATTAAGCATGTATTTGAGTGCTCCACTCTCACAAAGAAGGTCACTCCCTTCTATATACATTTCCATATATTCTATCACACTATTTGAAATTACTCATTTATACATGCTTTTGTTACTATAGGTAGTTAACTAGATATTAATAAAGAAATAGGAACAAGGGGAAGTAGATATTGAGCTTAATGAACTTGCGGGGGCATAAGCCCCGTTTGCTCCTCCAGGACGTTATAGCTTCACATCCCGAAGGATTTCAGCATTGCTTCACCATGGGGAATAGCACGCCTCCTTTCCCCTCTTTGGTACTGGATTGCTGGGGGGTGCAAGAGGAGGAGCTTGACCAGAGACACCTGTCAGTATAAGGAGGGAGTGTAGACCTATGAAAAGCCTGCAAAAACTTAGGAAATTTAGTGGTCATTTTGAAAAAGAGCCTGCTTCGTCCCAAACCCACACTAATATGATCGGAGGGAAACAAAACAGCTCTCTCTTTCTCTCTCTCAGAGCCCAGCACACGTCCTGTTTGTTTGTGAGGTCACTCCCCCAAGAGCACACAACCATGAGTCTACTGGAGCTGCAGCAGATCTGTGGGCTCCAAAAGACTAAGCTTTAGTATGAAGCAGAAACTCTGGACACTGGCTTTTGTTTTGGCCTTGCTCAAGACTCAGTCGGACTTTTTCCATGGTGGGACCAATGGAGAGGGGCCGCGGAGGGAGCCTTCTTCCCCACTAAGGAACCATCTTGTCACACCACAGTCTCCTGTGTGGAGGTCCCTTTAATTGGGCACTCAAAAACACTGAATTGATTGTAGATGGAAATACCAACAAACAAAGGGCTGGCGATGATAGCCCTTTATCTACTTAATATTACATTTTTGTAAAACAATGTTTTAATAAAATCTATTTTGGCACATTGACACTTTATTATTCTATTAATTTCAACATTCCTCCATAAATACACACAAACACACAGGCACACATGCACACATATACAAATATTCCAAGTGAAAATACAAAGTCCACTAGTCTGGATGCCATATATTCAAAATTTCACAATTTTTATAAGGGTACAGCTCACTTAAATTACTGATTGATTCAAAATCTAAAATAGGTGAAATATAAGCTCTTCCTTAAAAGAACAAACCTACTCTTTGCCATTGAGGAGAAGCGACTGGACAAGAATATTTAAATTCTTATTTTACTTTTATTTATTTTGTTTTACAGTTTTTAATTTTAATTGTTGTTCAAGTACAATTTTCTGCCTTCCCCCCCATCCCAGCCTACCCTAAATTCTTATTTTAAACAAGTGTTTCTATGAAGTCAAACTTCCATTAAAAAACTATCATTAAGATTGGATAAGCTCATCTTTTGTAAAGAACAGGATTTTCAAATGAAGTTAAAGTAACTTTTAATCTCTAGTCATTTTATAATGATGTATATTTACTATTTCTAACTTATTGGGCTAAATTATACCCTATAGTTACCACTGGGGAAAAGAATTGTTAAAATGCATCTTCCTTCCTGAATAACCAAGATCACCTCAGCCACTCAAAGGATCTAGAGTACACAGACAAATTCTGGCACAGGAACTAAGTGACAAACTGTTGGGTAATTCTAACAAATAGCACTAGTTTGAGCCAAAGTAACAAAACAATTCTTTATAATTTAAAGAGCCATGCTTTGAAAGCTCCCAGTGTTCCCTGAGAAACATTCACAGTCAATTAAAAAACAGCCATGCTATGTTATAAAAGATAATGGGAAAGGAATTTCCTGTCATAATGGGTGAGATGAGGCAACAAAAGCAACCAAATAGGCACTGCTTGACAGAACAATAAAAATAAAACAACCTTGTATTTTTTAAATGCTACATATATTTTCATTGCATGAATTCTCATTGTCCCAGTTTTGCAATGGAGTTTGACTACTTTGAAAAATTTTCTGATGCATACAGAAAACATCATCCAGGCACCCAAATCGTCTTGAAATACAGAAATTATAGCACTTCTTTAAAAAGGAAATAAGTCTTTACCATTGGGATTTGTCCTTTACTTGAGAATCGATAAAACTTACTAGACTTTACAAACAAATGTTTAAAAAATACTTACCCAACTATATCTGATTAACTGAAGTAATTTTTTGTGCATTTTATTCACCTTTCAATTGAATACGATATATTCCAGTTATTGCTATCCTGTGGTTTGTCTGAATAAAGGGCAGGTCCTATCTCTGAATTATTACTGACAGTCTCCATTCCCAAGATGTAGGGCAGAAAACCCACAGCTGATTCAGGTGAATTAAAGCTGAGACCAATGCCAATTTTCTGACTGTCAGTCCATCTGTTCTATCACAGGGCTAAAATGCACAAGATTGTTAAGGAACTGAAAGGACAGACCAATTGAGTCCTGAAACTGAGTGTCTAGTTCAGAGATTTACTGTAATCAATCAGAGCAGACTAGTGTCCGTGTACGTACTGCAGTCACCTCAGTTAACCTCAGACTGGCATTTCTCATTTTAAAAACAGCTTAGTTGATACATAATTTGTATATTGTAGAATTCACTCATTTAAAATATACAATTCCATGCTTTTTAGATTAATTACAAATCTATACAACAATCACTGTAATCTCAATACCTTTATGTAGAACATATTCTTCACCCCTGAAAGTATGACCCTCAGCTGATGGAAGAACAGAAAAAAGAAGGGGAAAAAAGAGGGAAAGAGGAAAGAAGAGAGAGATGAAAGGAGGGAGGAAGAATAGTTGCATGCAAAGAATTCTCTTAAAGAGTAAAAAACAATGCTTACAAAATTGAAAAACACTGGAAACATAAATGCAGTAAAATTTTAAATGTGTATTTCCTCACTTTATTCCAGATGATTATATCCTTCCTTCCTGTTGTACTATTATTATTAATTGTTAATTAGTTATTTAATGGGCAAATGATTCCAAGAAAAGGGCTTCGTAAATGAACAGTGTTCCTGTAACACAGAACTGAAGCAACTTGGTTTAGTTTTGTCTCTCTGCAAATCATGGAATTCACTTTTAACTGAGAGTGGTTAGACTCATTCCATATTACCTCAAGAAATTTTGAAATAGTAAGAGCATTGTTTCATTCCTTTTTTTTTTTTTGCATTGTTTCATTCTTACTGTAATACTCAGCATCAGGAATCCATTGGTATGTCCTTTCAGTTATTACCAATCTTGTGTTTTTCAGTCCTATGATGGAAGAGATGGACTGACAATGAAAAAAATGGCATCAGTTACAGCTTTAATTTACCTAGATTTATCCTTTTTTTTCAAAAGGCATATTCCAATTTTTTCTATTCTTTCCTTTTCCAATTGCAAACACCCTTTTCTCTGTCAATTCTACATTGACAAAGGATTTGGACAGATGCTAACATTTCTCCAAACTTAGCTTTCCTTTGAAATTTGCTAGGGCAGCAGAATAAGTTACATTCTCAAATTATCAAGGGACTTTCAAAAAGCCAACTCCCAGGAATTATCATTAAACTTTTCAGTATCTGGGCTACATTTCACAGACAGATATATATAGCCCTGCAGTTTTTTGAGATAAAGTTGCTTTATTACTTAGATGAAATAGATTTTATCAGACATCATTCTAGCTAGCTCTGAGACATAGAAACCATAGTAGGCTTCACATTATAATCTTTTTTTTAAAGTCCCCAAAATGTGCCCTTTTCTCTTATCTGTGAAATACAGTTTCCTTAGATTCACTCCTTATTCTAGCAAAGACTCCAAAGGACTATATGGAAAAAAATTTCCAATATCATATTAATCTACAGCAAGGAATTTTAGTTATTTGTAAACTAATTCTTAAATTGAGAAATGAAATGAGATCCTTATTTAGAATTCTTAAATAATGTTAAAAATCATCTTTCTCCATTCCAACATTTTAAGATTTATCCCACATGGTAACATATTCTGGACATAACATTATTCAATAAAGCTAAAAAGTATAATTTGTTACAAAGGTGTTGAAAGGGGTCCTCAGACACCATCTAATTATTCTAATTATAATTATAACTACAACTCTGTTATTCTGTTTTATAATTTTATTTATTTATTTATTTATTTATTTATTTATTTATTCTTTTCAGGGGAGAGCACGAACTCAATCCCCCACTACCACAAATTACGCACTGGAGGTTCCCACATTTGGAGAAATCATGGGGGTCAGCACATCCGGAGAGCAGTGAATGAGCAAGCTTCACCCTGAGAAAACCACCTTCATGATCATGGTATCTCCCCTGCCAGGTACATACCTGTTCTATCATTTTAAAGCAGTCATGCAAATTAATTCCACTTAAAAGATTATAAATTAGTCTAATTGTATAAAGACTGTTTTTTTGTCATTGCATGTGATTTTTAAAATTTATATAGATTCAATAACACAGAAATTGAAATCATCTTCCCCTTACAAACATTGTTTTAGAATAGAACAAAATTATAAGCCTCTGACATATTACAAAATCTCTGTTTAATGATTAATAGTGTTGAGTTCTCAGAGGAACTGCCAAGCTCAGATGTACTGAGCTTTCACATTGAACACTCTGGGAAGGCAAACATCTCGTCTTTCAAAGACTTTACTTAGTTCTTACTAAATTAAGCTCTAAAAAACTTACAAATTAGTTTTCCAATGAAGATTACTGAAGCGTTATGATTTAGAATAAGTGTCTACTGGCTAGAATCATACTGGTAAGTCAAAAATCATCTGTTTAATGGTTACACAGCAACATTTCAATTAAATGTATATTTAGGCAGTTTCATTGTAAAGAAAATGACAAATATTTCAGTAAATTAGACATATAACAAAAACTGGTCATCGGCCAGAAGCATATAAAAATCAATCTACAATTCTAAACACATTCCTTAAAAAACACTAATGCTATTTTAATGCATTAAAATAAACAAGTGTTTAACAAGCAAATTGAAATTAGAACATCTCTCAGCAAATACAATAACCCATTTCTATAAGGCCATTTTTCCCAAGCAGTATTTTTTAATATTTAGTCATAATTAGTGCATAGTTTTTAATTATACATTTCTCTTATTAAGAGGAAATGTCAAAAAGAATTGAAAATCCAAAAGATACATAAAAGGGAAAAACATCTCTCAAAAAGAACCCATCTTTAAAAGCAGTTAACAAAGTTATCGTTTAGTCATTCATTCCCTTATTTAAACATTATTTACTTAAAACTTATATTGTGGCTGATATTGTGAGTGAACAAGACTGAATCAACCTAGGCTCTGAGTCAGCTCACATACTTTCAGGAAAAACAGACATTAGATAAAAATAATAATAATAATTGCACAGGTAATGAGAAGTGAAAAAAAGATATACAGGATGCTCTGGTAGCATATTATAAGAGAACTATAATGAGTATGAAAATATCAAAGGGAGTTTTTCTGAGGAAGTAATGTTTCAACAAGAACTTGAAAGATGTAAGTGAAGTTTACCAAGCAAAAGGAACATTATGTACACAGATTTGAAGGTGTGAAAACATGGCATTCAAAGAACTGAGAGTAGACAGAGAAGGATGGAGAAACGGGCAAGGAAGAAAAACAGACACAGCTGAATAAGAGAGAAGAAGAAAAAGACCACGAAGAAGCTTGTTGGGCCTGTTAAGCCTCATGATGGCAGACAACTGAAGTTCCCTGGAAGACATCATATCTGCATGTAAATTTACATATTATTGTATCCATGTTTTTTAAATGGATACCAGAAGAATTAAAATGCTATTATTCTATTTCAGGCAAATAGGATGGTAGAGAAACAAAAAGCTGTCTCTGAGAAAGGAAAAAAAGTGAATACATTATATTTAAGAGGTTGAGTAAGGGACAGGACTTAGTGTCTAAAAGTAAGAGGGTAAAAAGGCGGACAAAGTGATCCCAGAATTATGATTCTGGCAGCAGTATGAGGCCCAGGTGGTCCTGAAAGGTGGACAGAATTCTAGGAAACAGATGCAGGTCTTCCAGTCACAGAAATGTTTCTTACCTGGCTTGATAGAGTTTTAGATTAATTGTTAAAACAAACTTACTGACTAGAGGATCAAGTCTCATAAAAACTGAAAGATGATTGGAAATCTAGCCAAAGATCCCAAAGAGAAGAGTAAAAGCCATCATGGGTTGTTCTTTTTTTTTTTTGCATTTAAATGTAGAATTGGGTTAATCATCATTAAAAACAAAGAACTTCTATGAAATATTTATTAGAGATAAAAAGAAATGATGTAACATTTATCTGGGTTTTGCCAAATCTCCATCATTTCCTTATAAAATTGGTCCACATAAATCCCGTTCCAACAATACAGTATCACTGCAGAGGAAAGATAAATGATAATCAAGGCAAACTCTAAGAAGCACTTAAAAGCAGATAGAAAATGGAAATAATCTGCAATGATAAGGCTGAATGAAAATGCTGTTATAACAATTTGTACGTATGAAATATTTAAACATCACAGCATCAGGTAGCTCTTAACTGTAGTTTTTATCTGTTAGGTGGTTGAAGGGAGAATATATATTACTCTGAGACAAAAACAAAACCTCTCAGAAGGAAAATGTTTCCTAGTACTGTCTGGCAGTATTGAAGGAGTCATTCAATCACGCAAATTAACATTTCGCACACAAATTGATGTTCTGTCTCAAACCCAGCAGCAATTCTATAATTCAAGTCAGAAATCCCCTGGCTTGAATTGGTACAGAGAATTTGTGGAAAATTCTCTAATACATAGCTGCAGACCTATTAGCTGAAAACGTTATCAGTAACTGTAAGTAGTAAAGAAGCCCCATCTTTGGTGTGGCCAACATTTGAACACAACTGGCTAATTCTATAAAATAACAAAGTCATTATTATTATTTAGAATTATCATTCTAAATAATAGAATTATAAAATGCTATAAAATAATGGCTCAAACAACGTAACCAATAAAATGGCTGCAGATACAGAAAGATTATGCTTAAGATACTGATATATGAGTAACCTCTCAGGGAGACCCAAGCCGTATCCTTAACATAAGGGTTCTGACAACATGAAGATACCAGTCCACAATGAGGAGAAATGGACAGGTGTGCAACTTTGAGGTATACGAAGAGATGATCACGCATTTGAAGAGAGGAATGGAGATGGACAGAACCCAGATGGAGAGAACGGTCTAGCTGCCCTTGTCTATGGGTGGAAATGAGAAGGAACTGACAGTTAAATCCACAGCTACAGGTAGAGGTGACACCTAACTGTGACACAGTCAAAGCTTCTGAACATTGTTCATGGACACCTTACAGGGACTTTCTTGTTCTGAATATATTCTTCTGTACTTGAATGGGAATTTCAAGCTGTAAAATGGCACTGTCTAATAGCCAACAGTTTTTACAGGTTGGTTACATTTGTCCATAGAGCAATAACTGCAATTAATTTGATGATTTCACTGTTTTTTCATTTTATTTTTGTAAATAATGCAAAACACTGAAAAGGAAGGTTCTTTAAAACAAAACAAAAATTCCTTTCTGGCTGGTGTGGCTCTGTAAATTGAGTGTCCACCTGAGAATCAAATGGTCGGCATTTCAATTCCCAGTCAGGGCACATGCCAGGGTTGCTGGCCAGGTTCCCAATAGGGGCCGCATGAGAAACAACCACACACAGATGTTTCTCTCCCTCTCTTTCCCCCTCCCTTCCCCTTTTTCTAAAAAGAAGTAAATAAAATATTTTTAAAAATGCGTTCCTTAAGTCTAGGTCATGGACTTGAGGAGGAGGCTTCAATGATGCTCGTAACTCCAGAAGGGCGGGCATTGCATGTGAGTCCACAGTGCCTAGAACACTGCCCAGCACATGCAGGTTGTTTAGTAAATGTTTGCAGAACAAAGGAGTGAATGAATGAATAAATACAATCTCAGATGAGAACTAGGCAGCGCAGGTCCACACAACAACCAACAACTCCAGCAACTAGTGGCATCTACCTAAGGAGGCTGGGACCATGCCAGTATCTGCAGTCAAGCCCTAAGGGCTTGAAGCAGGGAGAAAGAATCAAGACAAAAGTACAGAAAAGCCAGCTTCTACAGACCGCATTCTTATGCATCTCACATTTTTCTGAAAATATAAGCAATATGCATCATCAATAACATTTATTAAGAAGCATATGGACAAAAAATGACTGAGTTTCAGTCAGAAGGCCTGACCTAAACTGTGTCTTCAGTGTTGTGTTTCCTAAACGTATTTGGGCCAGTAGCTTAATCCTCTGAACCTCGATTATCTCATCTGCACAATGAGAAGAATAAAGTTTCTTATACAGTCAGTCATTTTTAAGAAAAAAACTGAATTACTGAGTAAAAGTAGCAATTACACCAGTATTAGAGACAAAGCAAGCACTAAATAAGTAGGGGTTTTAAATATGTTAAATAATACATGTCCTTATTTCTGCATCATTAATAAATGATCATTGTCCTTATTTCTGCATCAATAAATAATCACTGGCCTTATTTCTGCATCACACAAATGGCACCTACTTGTTACTGAAACAGCTTAATTGTGTACTACCCAAAAACATGGGTGAACTAATAAATCTGCGAGTTGGAAAAAACGTATCTGAAAAATTACAGGTTTCCTCAGCATTGTAGTCACCACTATTAGGAGAAGAGGAAGAAGGACTTGCCCAAGACCTCTTCAACACTAACTTAATGGGCATGTGTGCAACAAAATGTTAAGAGTGTGACTGAGAATCTGTTAGGCTTGAGAATAGCAGATGAAGTAACCAAATCACATCACGTGTAGGTTTGGCAAAAGAAAGAAGCCAGTGTTAAAAAACTAGTATAATTTAGGAATAAAAACAATGAAATATTTTGTTTCTATTTGAAAACTTCCAAAGGTCAGGAAATAGAAAAATATTCTTTATTCCCTACCACACAGACAGGCTTCACACAGCTATTTTAGAGTAAATACACAGTCATTATAAAAGCCTGACAAAGTAGAGCGTCATCTGCTACTTTTAGAGCGGATTCGAATTATTCCTAAAGGAGGGTTGGGGTAGAGGTGAAAAGGTGCAGTCTTTAATTCCTTGCATCCCAATACTTAACTTTTTAATCACAGGTTATTTTCTTCAACCTTGTTCATACTGCCCTCCAAAAGTGAGAAGAAATAAGATGCTCAAACTCAATAGAGGCAAAAAATTCTGTCCCTGCTGTTAACTTTACACTTATCAGAAAATAATTTTCTGAAACTGATTATCACTCTATTTGAGCTTAACTATTTTCTATGGTTAATGTTGAAATATGTGTCCATGTTATAACATAAAAATTGAATATTATCCTAATTTTGGAAAGAATTACACAATATAAAACAAAAACAAAGTTAACATTCTCAAAAAATAGCTTGCTTTGTTTTGAAACTACATGATGACCTTTGTCCTCTATCTTCATTCCTGATTTTTAACACTATTTCTAACATTTTAAATATGCAGGGAATTTTAGGTTCTCATTTATGCTTTGGCCTCATTGAAATGTTAAGGAAACATGATCAAGTGTTTTATTCACTTGATTTCTGCCTGATTCTCCCCTATTCAACGAATATCTCTGACATCCCTCTGCTGTGTGTATTACGGCAATTGCACTCTGCTTCCTATAGTAACGTTTGCTGTCCCAGTGCTGTTGTCCTGTCTCTTCAGTCAGAGTGGGGGAATGGGGGGGCACACTGAGGAAACGGCAACTTTGGTAGCTGACTTCCCTGATTCTCCTCATCACTGCCCATCATCTGAACACCTGAGGGTTTTTGTCTAATTCAAGCTCACATCCTCACTGTCCTGACCACGGAAGATAAACAGGGCTCTAAGGGTTTAAATACCTGAATACTCCTCTGCTGTGGTCCAACTAAGCAACTAGTTAGTATCCCCAGACTCGTTGCTTCTCCAGGAATCTGGAACCTGCGTCTGTGAGTGTGGAGGGTTCTTGGCACCACTCCCACCTTTGATTAACAGTCCTCTCCTGTACTTAGGAGCTGTAGCTTCCTTCTCAAATCTGACACTGTGTCATTTTCTGGATTTCTCCTACTTTTTGGTCTCCTGAGGGTACTCTGACTTATTTGCTAGCATAATTCTGAATTGAATTATATATATTTAATTTGTGTTCTATCCAAAGATTTGGGGTTGTAAGTAGGATATTGCTGCATATTCTTGGTTAATCATAAGGAATAAAGAATCTACATTTTTTTCTGAAATATAACTTAATATCAAGTATAAGCTTAAATTATAAAAAGGGATATCAAAGACTCTTAATAATCTCATTAACCTGAAAATTTACCATTGGTGTTTGCATTAGTGTTATAAGGCACAGAACTAATGCACTAATGTTTTACTATCTCAAAGTGCTGTTTTCATCTTTTCTAATTAAAAAAAAATAAGATGTTTATCTTGGAGTCCCCTCATAATGTTACATGTACTAGAAAACATGCGAATGAAACTATGAAACTGAATATTAGATGGGAGAAGAGAAGAGTTAAGGAACCTGAAAGGACTGGCATGTGAGGAGGAAGAGCGGTATGAAAGTGTGGGAGAGGATGGAATATGTAACGTGTCGAGCACAGAGCTGAATGTCAGACTGTCTCAGGAGATGGCACAGGAATACTGACTGGGTACTGATGCTTTTGGATTAAAACATACTTTCTGTCACTTTAATGTATGTCTTCCTCATGCAGCAGAGTGTAGTGGATAGAATAAGACTCTGCCTGGGTTCTAATCCTATCTTGGCAACTTGACCTCGGGCAAGTTTAGTTCACCTCTTCCTGCCTAGTCTCATCTGTAAACTACTTCAAAATTTCCCCATGAGGATTAAATGTGTTCATTTGTATAGACAGTTTAGAACATTGCCTAACATAAACTATGTAACATGTAACTTTAGCCATTATTATTAATGTTATTAATGTGGCTAAATACCCCATGGCAGATTTTTAATATTTACTCAGAGGTTTAGAAAATTTCTGGAGTGAGGGGGAAAACCCATAAAATTCTAGTAAAATTCTATGTCTATAGTACTAATTAAGACACATTTTGCAAAGGACAAGTTATTTAAAATATTCTTGGGATAGTCCAACTAAATGATATAAGGAATGTAAATTTGCTTGGAAAAAGTATAAATCTCCACTGAGAGGAGCAAAATGTAAGCTTATGCTTCTTTTATATTAGAATTATTATCTATATCTTCTTATAAAATAATTAACCAAGAAATTTATTTCCAGTATACACATTACTTGAGTATATTCTAAATTAATTTCAAATAAAGAGGGTCTGCCTACTTTATAGTCATTAACAAGTCGTATGTTTGCATTTTGAACTTTCCTTAAACAGCAAGATTTTTCTATTCCATCCTAGGTCATCAATTGTACTGATGAAGCAAAGCAAACAATTTTATTTAAGCAATTAACAAAACTTGAAGAAAAAGCCCTGGCTGGCGTAGCTCAGTGGATTGAGCGCGGGCTGCGAACCAGGCATCGCAGGTTCGATTTCCAGTCAGGGCACATGCCTAGGTCGCAGGCCATGTCCCCCAGCAACCGCACATTGATGTCTCTGTCTCTGTCTCTGTCTCTGTCTCTGTCTCTGTCTCTCTCTCTCTCTCCCTCTCCCTTCCCTCTCTAAAAATAAATAAATAAAATCTTTAAAAAAAAAACTTGAAGAAAAAAAGACTTCCATATAACTGTCAAATGATTCTCCCTATTGCAGGAAGGCATTAATTACCCTGTGTTATCTCTTGGTAACTTCAAAACCAGGAAACAGCCTAAAGATAACTCAAGAGTTTTAATTGCACCATGATGTCATCCAGTATGTGTCAATGGAATAGTTGTTTAATATTCTGAAACTTGGTAGAAATTAAACAGGAGAACATGCAAAAATGTTCTGTTCTCCAGCACAACCCTTAGATATGTAAAGTAGATTTAATATTAAGGCCCTAACTTTGCACTCCAGAAACCTAAATACCACTCATGGTTTAGGAATTAGTAAAATCTGCATAGGAATGTTATGTCTAATCACCTTACATAAGGCAACCTGGCATTACTGATGACAACTTACATAAAAGGATCCAAATCTGTGATTTATTAAATTGCTCATGCACTGATAGTTTTCAAAATCAAGTGAGAAATGCTTTGTAATTTATTTAATAAATCTATGTTTTATTTTATGTCCAAAAGTAATCATCTTTTTTCTCTAATTTACTAAATATCTAATTAACTATACTAAGAATGTAAAATCCATATCCCCATATATATTTCAAGATATTTTATAAAATACCTGGCTCAGGAGGTATAACTCTTTATTCATTTACAACTCATTCTCCTCCTATGTCGAAAAGACACCCAATCCTTGAAATCAATTACATATTTTTTAAATACTATGCTATAAAAATATTATTTCATATGCATTTTATGTGTTAAAATTTACCCCAATAAAGCATTTTTTTCTGGTTACAAAAGTAGTATATACTCTGATGACCTTTAAAAATTAGTTAACGCACTGGTTGGTGTGGCTCAGTGGATTTAGTGCCAGCCTGTGAACCAAAGGGTCACTGGTTTGATTCCTAGTCAGGGCATATGCTCAGGTTGCAGGCCAGGTCCCTAGTAGGGGGCATGTGAGAGGCAACCACCCATTGATGTTTCTCTCCCTCTCTCCCTCTTTTCTCCTCTATTAAATAAATAAAATCTTTAAAAAAATTAGATAAGGAGAATAAAATTTAAATCACCTAGAAATAGCCACTGCTAACATTTAGGTGCATTTACTTTCAGAATTTAATACTGAAGTAGACAGGTCAGGTATATAGAGTATTAAGATCTTATTGTAGATAAGCTGTGTATCCCAGTTTTGTTCTTTACATTATTGTTCTTTTTACTATTGTTCTTTTTGCATTTAAATGGCTATTTCTTATGCTATTAAATATTTCTAAATGTCATTTCAGTCTGCATAATATTTCTTTGTTAGATACAGTAACAATGTAATTTTTCTTTCAAATATCTCCAACAATTTCAGGTACCATATATACACTAAGAGTTCCTTACTCAACATCACCTGTCTGGTACAGACAGCTAGCTGCCTGTTGAACAGCCTCATTTGGAAGTACCACAGCAACCCAACCTGAATCCACTGTTTTCTTCCCAGGGCTGTCTCTGTCTCTCCCTCTCTGTCTCTCCCTCCCTTTCTCTCTTTCTCTCTCTCTCTCTCTCTCTCTCTCACACACACACACACACACACACACACACTTTCAATCTCAGCACCTATAGTGTCAGAAGCTAATAACCTGGGCCATTACACTAGATTCCTCTCTTTTCATCCTTTGTCTCTAATTTACATAAAATCCATTCTACTTTTCCAATATACCATTATTACACTTATTTTTCTCCATTTCCACCAGCATCTGCTTTTCTAAGCCTCCATTATTTCAAACCTGGATTACTGCAAATTCTCCTAGCTAGCTCTCTTTCTTTAGCATTGCTCAATCATTCCTTATTTCCACATTGCACCCAACAAGGGTTTTGTAATTTTATTTGGTTGTTCACCTGCTTAACTCCCTCCAGTGACACCACACTACGTTCAGGATAATGTTAAGTTCCCTGGATGACCCCTATCATCTGCCCCTTTCCCCTCTTCACCATCATCTCTCTTCACCTCTTATCCAGCCCTGTGTACTCTTTATTCCAGCTGCACTGAACTGCTTTCAGTTCTTCCAATGAACTCTGCTTCCTCAGATGCTGATGGAGTTCACTTCCTATCCTGTTCCTTCTGACTGAACATTCACCTTTAGTTTAGACATCACTCCCTTTAGGCAGCGTTCTCTAACACGCACCAAGCATAGGCTCAGGGTCCCTCCTAGGAACATCAACACTGCAGTGTACCACCCTACAATGAGTTAAAGAGAACCTCCCCAAAATTCATCTTCACTCAGAACTTCAGAATGGGACCTTATTTGGAAATAGGATTTTGACAGATATAATCAGTTCAGAATCTTGAGATAAAGCTCTGGAATTAGCATGGGCCCCAAGTCCCAAGACTGATAGTATATTTGTAAGAGGAGAGGACACATCCAAGATACACATGGGAGAAAATCATGTGATTCAGCCAAAGATTCGAGTTAGGCCGCGCAAGTCAAGGAATGTCAGTAACTATCAGAAGCTGGAAAAATACAGAAGAATCTCCCCTGAAGCCTTTGGAAGAAGTGTGACCCTGCTGACACCTTGATTTCGGACTTCTAGCCTCCAGAATTTGTGTTATTTTAAGCAGCCCAGTTTGTGGTTCTTCGTTACAATAGCCCTAAGAAACTAATGCACCTCCCTCCCTAGACTTACTGTGATATGTTAATTGTTGCATTTCAATTTTCACTAGACTATAAGTGCCATACAAAGCAAAAACTGATTCTATTGTTTACAGTTTCCTATTCACTGCTAAGTACATCAATTAGCACATGTTTATTAATTGCCTTAATAAACATGTATAAAAGAAATTAACATGTATAAAAAGAAAACATTTTTCAAAGTAGTAGATATCTATCAAAACCTAAGCAACATTATTTAATTCAATTTTATATTCACTGCTAAGTACATCAATTGCATATGTTTATTAATTGCCTTAATAAACATGCATAAAAGAAATTAATTAACATGTATAAAAGAAAACATTTTTCAAAGTTGTAGATATCTATCAAAACCTAAGCAACATTATTTAATCTATGTTAAGTTTACTGGCAAAATCTTTATTATTTGAGATTTACCGCATTTAGAGTTTTGTGGCTTTCAAAAGATGGTTTGGAAGAGGGGTTTTAGCACACATCCATTGTCTTTACTGGTCCCACATTCACTCCCCATTCTGGTCCCAGATCTCTGAAGTTCTTTTGGGCATGATCATGCAGCCTCCAGAGAGCTGTGAATCAAGTGTCGTGGTTCCCGGCACAGGGTAAGTAATTCAGGCTCAGCCATGCAGACTCCCTTTGTGAGTGTGGGAGGAATAGCATGAACACCGCACTCTTGGCCCACATTTAGCTCCGGGCAGCACACTTCGCAGTCTCTCTCCACTTCCTGCTTTCTAGATCCCTGGAGCAGCTCCAGCTTGTCTTTCCTGAGAACTGTTTTGTCTGATTACCCTCTGATTCTATGAGCTAACCCACAGCCTTTTGTTTAACATGCCCAGAACGAGTTTCTGTAACTTGCAACATAAGAATGGTAATCTTCAAACGTAGGTGTGATTACTATATAATACAGATTGCTTGTATAAACAGGTACTGTTTCACAGATGGTTACCTGTTCAAAAGTTTCCAGCTTAGATTGTCAGACCACTTACTGGTTGACAAACTATGCAATTTCAAATTCATGACTTGCCAATGTCCTTCTGAGACAGCCACTTCCATTTTCTTAAGCATTGTATATGTTAATGTAAGTCCTACTCTTCTCCATCACTTAATTCTGTTGTAAGGTATAAAAATTCTCCTTTTGCAAAACATTTTTATTAGAAATTGTTTGTTTTAAAATTTTCTCAATGTAAATCATGCTCTAAAAACACATAGAACCATTTTACAAAGATGTTACTTCTAAATAAGTGAAGGCTTTGATATGACAAATGACACAGCATAGTTTACACTAGAAGACCCACAGTTACCCATTTTGCAACACAGAGACCAACACATTCGATGAACATTACTTTGCAAGGTTTCATTATTTTGTTCAAATAGCAATTAATTTACAAATAAACTATTTATTATAATTTCATATTATGTAAATATACAGAACATTTTTCCTTCATATCCCTTCATTAAATGAAAACTAATGCTATTATGACACAGTAAAGATTTATTTGAATATTATTAATTATTAGAACACAAGTATCATTTACTTACATAGAATACTAAATGTAAATTTTAGATGTACAAACTAGAGTTAGTAAAAGCAAAATGGTTTCTTTAACTGCAATGGCTTAAAGGTTTTTTTCTTTTGTATTAAGTGCAGATAAATCATAATAAATCTCCTGAACAGGATTTGAACTTGCTCTCCACTGAGCTATTTCCCTGGAGACTCTGCAGACAACAGTGCTGGTAGTCTTACCTGTTGAAACAGAGGGGGCAGAAGAAATTATGCTTCTACTTCCTTTCTGCCAGGTTCTTAACACTGCATCGAATTTTGTCATCTATTTATTCTCCTTATCCTGAATGACTGCATCATCTTTCACTTTCTGCCCAATTTATTTTAATGTCCATGAGGATATATCTTTTAATAGTCCTAAAAGCTTAAAACTACATTAAGGTCCCACTTTAATCCAAACTTCATTTATGATCTCAAAACTAAAACCTACTCTTTTTGTCACACTTTCTTCACATTG
The DNA here is from genome assembly GCA_004024845.1 of Tonatia bakeri. NCBI lineage: Eukaryota > Metazoa > Chordata > Mammalia > Chiroptera > Phyllostomidae > Tonatia > Tonatia bakeri. Next base: position 93,131 of record PVIA01001488.1, read on the forward strand.
TACTTCCTCCACACATTTACAGTGAACAGACTTTTTCCTTCACCCTATCCTTCAGTGTTCCAGCGAGGCTCCATAATTAGCCCATAACTTCCCTTTCTCTTTCATTGGTCCCCCCTCAGGCCCGTCTGGAAGTTAAACTGCTCCACTGATGCTGTAGCCTCTTCTGCTCTCTTCAACTCTTTCATCTTTGACATTAGCTTACAACACATGAAAACCTATTCTGTGATGGTCATGACAGTAGAAATTCTGCTCAGTGCTTTGAATATAAAAACAAATACCCAAACACCAATTTTATTACTAGAAAAAGAGAATTCCATACAAAGGCAAGCAAAAATTAAAACATATCTGGAAAATTCTATATAGTTCTGTAGATCTATATTAAGGAATAATTAAAGATGAAGCTTAGATTTTAGGAAGTCAAGATCCAGATCACAAGTGTTCTTTTTCCTGAAAATGTTAAAGATAATGACATAAGCCCGTTATGTGACAAAAGCCACTTTGTAGGGGAAAGTTGGAGTGGGAAAAGTTCAGAGACAGTCTGACCGTGTAGTGGCTATTGTGTTAGTTTTGGCAAGAGACAACCAGTCTGTAAATAGTGAGAGAAAGAGTACAGAAAAAGAGTTAAACAATACAAACATAAGGAATAGAATGAAAAAGATTGGTTAATCAATTAAAAGTCATAGTATTAAGAAAGAAGGAATTAAAATGTATTCCAAGTTTCCCAGTTTGACTAACCAAATGACTAGTAATTCTAATCTGAGAGGTAGGAAATATAAAAGAAAGAACGTAGTTTTTAAAAATGTGAGATCATGCTCCTAATCTCTGACCTGTTGCGTTTCGGCTAACCACACAGATATGTCAATCAAATGGAGGCGTCCAGAGATCTGATGAAGTAGGTAGTTTCAAAAATGGTTTCCAGTGACCTCTGTCTCCTGGCATTCATGCCTTTTTGTGATCCCTGACCATTGAATGAAGGCTAGACTTACAGAACCACTTCTAAAATACTAAGACTGCATTAGTGATGGTATATTAGTTTCGTGAGGCTCCCATAACAAATTCCCACAAATTGCATGGCTTAAAACAACATAAATTTTTCTCTCACGGTTCTAGAGGCCAGAAGTCTGAAATCAAGGTGTCAGGAAGGCTGCATGTTCTCTGAAGGCGGTGAGGGATACTTTGTTCCTTGCTTTGTCCAGCTTCTGGTGTCTCCAGGTAATGCTTAACTTACACTTGGGTCACACCAGTCCTTGCCTCTGTCCTCACATGGTCTTCTCCTCTGTCTGTGTGTCAGAGGACACGTGCCCTTGGATTTAGGACTTATCCAGTTAATCCAGAACAATCACACTCTACACCCTTAATTGAATTACATCTGCAAAGACTCTTTTCCCAATAATGTCACATTCACAAGTACCACAGGCTTGAACACATCTTTCTGGAAGTCATTCAACTCACTACAGGTGGGATGACACTACCTAGATCTGGTTAAAAAGGAATGTGTTTTCCACCACGGGTGCTCACCTTTGCTCTCTCCTAGATTGCTTGCTGTGGGGAAAGCTATCTTCCTTACAGTGAAGTAGATCTATAGAGAGAGGTCCTCCATGGCTGAGTCTGGAGGTGGACCCTTAACCCAGTTGAATTTGCAACAAACTGTAGTTCCAGTTGACAGCTTGACTGCAGCATCATGATGGACCAAGAGCCACACACAAGCTAAACCGAGTCTGGACTCATGGCCCACAGAAGCCGTGGGACAGTACATAAGCACTGTTTTTAAGCTGGTAATTTCTGGAGTGATTTATCACCCAGCAATCGATATCTAACATGGAGTTCACAAAAAATGTATAAGCTAGTTCAGCAATAATTAAGATAAGCCATGGAAATGGATTTAATTTTGCATTTAAGAAATGTTCATGGAGTATGCTGTATAAAACAGCATTGTGATGATTTTTATTTAGATGTAAACTTATATATATGCACATACATACATATGTATAAAGTGATAAATGATGACCTAGTCCCAAGAATCTTATAGTTTCAGGGAATGATAGACAAGACCACAATGTGTTGTGTGGCAGAGAAATGTAAAAGGTGTTAAGTAAGGTACAAAGCACACAGGGGAAGGATCTGGTCCAGATTTCAAAAGGACTTCCTGGAGAAGTCGGATTCTTAATTCCCACAAATTTAGCTACTTATAACTATATTACCAAAATTCTCTTTCCTTTCAACCATGCAATATTTAAGGCACCTCTAAGTAGTAAGGGCATTTTTCTGTTCCATTACAATAAGCTTACAATAAGCTTATCTAAGCTCTTTGGGCAAGAGCATATACCCATTTCTGTGACTGCCAAAAGGGCCAAAGCTAAATTATCTACATAGACAGTTATAAATCACATCAGACCTTTACTTCATAGGTCATATATTTTGTTTGGTATAACTTGTTTTTACTTTTATTATTGTACTTTCATCTTAAGGAAACTCAAATCACTTTAAATAGTAAACAAATGAATCCTCATTCCAGAAAAAGTCCAGCCATTAATATAATGAGAACAGTTTGTGTGACATCAATGTAAAGCTGACAGCCAAGGAGAGTGGACTGGAATGTTCATGAGCAAACAATGACAACTTCACTGTTCTAGTCAGTGGGGGAGGTAGACACCGCTGAGTGAGTGAGTATGTGTACTGTGTGGCCGTCACATTCAAAATGGCTGAACAATGATAGCTAGTGGTTGGGGGGGAGGTCAGGGCTGGAGAGACTGAGCAAAAATAAAAAAGGACTCATGGTCATGGGCAATAGTGTGGTGACTACTAGGGGGAGGGGGCTATTAGGGGACTAAATGGTTGTGGAAAAAATACAATAAAGATTAAACTTTAACAAATTAAAACAAAAACAAAATGACTGAGCAAGTAGAGCAACGAATCTACATCAAATTTTTCATTAAGCTTGAACATTCCTTGTCGGAAATTATTCAGATGATTCAGAAGGCCACAGCTATGGGAAACTGGTGATTGACAGCTTCATCATGACAACGTGCCCGCTCATGCATCATGTCTCCTACAGAGTTTTTGATGAAACATCAAATCACCCAGCTGACTCAGCCCCACTACAGCCCAGATTTGTCACCCGCAACTTCTGACTTTTCCCAAAAGTAAAATCACCTTTGAAAAGGAAGAGACTTCAGACTGTCAGTGAGACTCAGAAAAATATGATGGGGCAGCTGATGGTGACTGGGAGAATTGTGTAAAGTCGCAAGGTGCCTACTTTGAAGGAATCAGAGGCATTATTGTTCCATTTACAATGTTTCTTGTATCCAGTATCTCCTATAAATGTCTGCTTTTCATACTACATGGATGTATACCTTCTGGACAAACATCAGATAAGAAATTGAAATTAATTTTTTTAAAAAATGCTCTGAATGCTCTAGCAAAGGTATGAAAAGACAGCACAGAAAAATCCTCAGTGTTCAAAACTAAACCTACTAATTTACCACTTTTTTGTAAAAAACAAATCCCACTTTTTTTGTATTTCCCCATTTTTGTTAATGCCATCAACATGCCCCCTTTTCCTTAACCTCCCATCACTTCCACCACTGCCAAATCTCATCTACCCACATCCTGCTCCCTGTTTTTAATTTACACTACTCTCACCTTAACATTTCCATTGTTGCTTGTTTAAATTATTGAAAAGTTTAAAAACATTGCTTCTAAGGTAACCTCGATCAGACTTGATGTTTGTGGGACCACCTCATCAATTGGTAACTCACTATCTGCATCTGGATAACCCATTACTTGCATCTCAAAAATAATTAGTTACTAACTAGTCTTTCCTTGAATATAATTCAACTGTTACACTGTCATTGTGTATTATATGTATTTGTTTGTCACCCAAATCTCATCCACTAAAGTATAAGCTCGTCAAGGGTGAAGACTGTGTCTTCTTCACCTTTCTTTTTCTATAGTTCTTAGTGTAGTGTCTTCCAAATTGCAAGTATTGAACAAACGCTGTTGAAAATAAAAGAAAAAGTGTACAAATTATCCTCCTTCCTTTGGATTTGTTCTCTGTTCATTAGTCTAACATGTATATCATTTCCACATTAAGCTTCTGAAAAGACATGGGTCATCTTACTGTCCTACAACTGTGCCTCACCATACATATAGTGGTGAAATATAAACGCCTAAGTATAAAAATCTAAATCACAAAACATATTTCCCACTGCTCTGTTGTATCTGCCCTGCCCTTCCAACTTCCTGCGCATCCCTTGTGCTGTCTCAGCTCTGTGCATTTGCTCCAACTTGATCCTCCATTTAAATGTTCACCTGCCTTAGGGTCCCACTGCCCTTAAAAAGCACAACTCAAATTGTGACTCATTTGTGTTCTACAATTATCACCCTGAAAGCATTATCATCAGCAATTGCCCTTTCTTTATACTTCTTTCTTGACACTTAGCACATCCTACCTGTACCTAAGGGCCCAAAACATGTTTCTTAGGTTGCCATATTTTATTGAAAATTAGAAGACATGGGAAACTGTTTCTGTACCTTTCTGCACACAATACCTAGCATCACCACCACTGCACTGGAATAATCACAGTCCTCAGGCTTACTGTAATAATGTTTTCAATAAAAATTAGTTGAATAAATGTATACTTGCCATCATTCATAAATGATGTACTTAGAGTGTGGGAAGATAATACAAATACAATATTCACTTCATTCTACACTTACGTTATGTTGTTCTGTAAGGTATATAGTGGTGAATATAGGAGTAGAGTACACTATACTTGCAACTAAAATTTAGAATCTCAATTTTTAATTTTTTTTCCACTAGGTTTTTCTTAGGGAAATTCTTGGAAAGAAAAAATATAAGTCAATGAGTTAACAGACATTTTCAAAAATAACTAATGAAATGGTAACTCCTTATCACCTTCTACAGGTAATTTCAGTAATCAAAGTAAAAAGCCTTTAAAATATTATAACCATTGAACCAGGGATGCTAATTTTAGTAACTACTAATACAAAATGAGTTCTATATGTATCTATCTATAAACATATTATCTGAATAATAGACATACAAAATATTTTAAAATAATTTGCACATATTAACCAATACAATGGAAACTATGAAACGCTGATTCATATTATCAAATAGGGCAAAAGAGATATGTTACAAAAATAATAAATTCAACAGAGAATACATATAACATTATCAATTTTGCATAAAGGGAAGAAAACAACAAAACAAAAATCAAACGATAGAGAACAAAATGACAGAAATTTTTAGAAAACAGGCTCATTTATGATTTAAATTTTACAGTTTTTTGCTTTTATATATTTTACTATTTTTTTTAAATATTCGGTACAAAATAAAAACATTTTTTAGTTTCAATTTTTTTTTGCCCAAAATGTCTCGAAGTAAATCAACAAACAATCACTTATTCTTACCTGGTTTTGCTGAACTTCAGTTGAAAGAATACGGACGTTAGACTTTGGTTGTTTCAGTCATGCAGTTGCCATCCAAGTTATCTTTCAATCGCTTTCTCTCCTACGTGTGGAATCACATATAACTAAAAATAAAATTAAAATTGGACTTAGTGGAATTAATCAATGATTATATTTATGTGTACCTGTATTTAGAGGTTATAATACATATTCTAAAACAAAAAGGATTTTCCCTTCCAGAGGAAACAACACAAATCATTCCTTCCCTTAATTTGGTATTTTTAAATTTACCTCTGACCTAAATTCAAACAGTAGCAATATTTCTTCTTACCAAAATAGCAAAGAGCTTCTTTTTGGGGGGAGGTGTGGAGGCAGGGGTTGGGGGCAAATATACGAAAACATATCTGTTTTGTTCTGCTTACTTGTGTGACTTTCACGTAGACCATTGATTGGTAAAGTCACACCTATATTTTTTAGTCTTTTAAATTATAGACTAAAGACAGATTTCAAATATTTTATTTCTAGCTCTTTGCATCTATACCATCTGAAAGCTAGCTTTTTCCCATCTCAGGCATTATTTTCTTTTGAAGCCTGTTTATCTATTTGTTGACGCTATTCTTTTTCACTTTCTAGAAAAAAAGGAGGACCCTAGTTTAGGTGGTCCCAGAGGCAAACTCGGAGGTAAATAAATGAAGAAAAGAAGTTTATTCAGGAGATTCAAAGGGAGGGAGGTGGATTACTAGCATCTATCACACAAGGCAACATTAATAGCATCTATCATAAAGGCAACAATTTTAAAATTTGAATTAAAATACAAGCAGGGTATATTTTAAGGCCACTTATAGGTATTTATAGTTTTAACCAAAAAATGTTTATCTCCCCAATGATGCCATCATTTAATATTAAATCATATGTTATTCTCTTAGCATTACTGGATCACAGGGTATATAACATGATATAACCCACTTTATCCTGCCTCGAAATGTAAAGACTGAATTACCACATTCTTCCATCACTAGAAATAAATTTGTTCATCGTGGACAGAACATTTCAAACAAGACTCAGCTAAAAGGTAATCATAAAACTCTGTCAGGATTTCCAAAGCAATTTACCAGATCATTTTCTCTTTCTGGTCTTGGGAAGAGGGGAACAAAATGAAAGGCAACATTAGTGCCTTTCCAGCACAATGGTAACTTCCCTATTTGTTTTGTGCAGTTATTAGTCTCAGAAAAGAAACAAGATAACCCAAGATAACCAGACTGTTAAAAAAATTCCATAATATTACAGCAAAGTAAATATTTTCCTGAAATTATTCAACTTAATTCAACTTCACATCCCACAGATTTTATTTTTATCTCATATTGACTGAAATCCAGTCTTACTGAGGGAAATATTTTTCAATTTAGAATATTTTATGCGATGTTACTGAGTAAAGAATAGCCCAAAAACATCCACATCAAAAAACAAGAATCAACTTGTGCCTATTCCATTTTTCCTTTTGCAGGAAAATGACATCTACTCTGAAATGAATCTATTATTTCATGTCTGATGTGATTAGATTTGGTCATATAAAAAGCATTTTAAGTATTCTTACAAAAAATGTAATGTATTTATGAACTGCTCTTTTGAACATATTTTTATTTTAAATCATAAAATCTTGATTTCCAATTCAAATGATTCTTTAAATTTTAGAAGCATAACACACTCAATTTTGTAGTATTTGGCCACCATTTGTTATATATTCTCATGAAATTTAAAGTTGTATATGAAGTTAAATGAAGCCTACCATTTCTTTACCAGGCCATTCATTTTTCCCAAAAGTAGTAGTTTAAGAAAAACATTATTAACATTGCAATGTGACCAAATGCTTCAATTTGTTAATGCAACACTTATATCTTTAAATATTCCATGTACAACAAAATCAAGGTAAGCAAACAAGCCAAGCCAAAAGGTATTTCTACATCAGATGAAAGAGACCACCATCTTGAATATGATAAATAAGCTCCAAGAATTTAATATTTCAACCTGATTTGCAAAAGGTTGCCAAAAAGAACATTTTCCTGAATATTCATTTCTTATCCCCTACAGGCATCTAAATTCAAAATACACAAAATCAGATCCTCGGCCTACAACTGTCTTATTTCACTTTTTTACTTAGTCCTGTGATTTTAATTAAGTAAACAGTACAATCCTCATTCTAACTGCTCAAGCCAGAAACCTCGCATTATTAATAAATCCCTGTAATTTCCTTTACCATATACATGCAATCAAACCAGAATAAATTTAATTCTACTTAATACAAAATACTCGGGTTTGTATTAAATTTACATTCTAGTTGATCCATACATAGTCGACCATGGTTTCTCTAACAAGTGATCTGTTCATGGCACCCTCCCTACAAAGTCCAAATGCCTTAGCATCTTTTCTTAAAGATGTCTTCTCAAGTCTTTTCACCATAATGCCTTAGGCAAAGTGCACACACATAGTGACTTGGGATGACTGCCCTAAGCGGCTTGGGGCAATCATTTTCCATGCATTCTAGTGTTTTCACTGAGGTGAGGGCATACATACAGTCATAACTGTACCCCTAGGCTCTAGGGGAAGATGGGAAATGAACTTAGTTCATTAAAAGAATACTCATTGAGCACCCACTGAATATCTAATTGTACTCGTCATTAGGGAGAAGAAAGTAAGTCTATATCCTTCTTTGCATTTATCAGTGTGTTCAAGAACTACGTTAATGGCATGGTCAGGTGTGGAAGAAACGGAGAGGGTGGGACTGTGGACCTTTAATATAGATTGTTCAGTGAAAACACTGGGAAAGGCCAAAGTTGCCAGAGGGAACATCATGGGCAAAGGCACAGGAATAAGAAAAAAACATGCCACCTTCAAGTAGGCAAGTAATTAGGTATATATGATTTGAAAATAGGATGCTTGTGAGAGACTGTTTTATAAGAAATTTTATTGATAAAGTAAAGCCTTACTAAGAAGTTTTCTGAAAATCTAAAATTTAGATTTTACTCTAAAGGTAATAAGAGTATAACAAAACAAGGAAGTGGTGCAATATGATATGTATTGTAGGAAGATCACGCAGCAGATGTGGCTCTGAAGAGACCATGAAGTAGAGGTGAGACAAGCAAAACTGCATCTGAGAAATGTGTGTATATTTGTCATGTGGTAATGCAAAATAGAAATAGACTCAGGGCATTCATATCTGTGAGATGTAAAACTAGAAAGGTGCTTGAGATTTAATTTATGTAGAAATAAAGCAAGACCAAGACCACCCCGATCCTGGCTTTTCTATTCTCAGAGATGAAAGTGTGGACTGAGAAGTCACATTACCTGATACTCCTCCACATTCAAGTTCTCTGCCCTCAGCTCTCAGTACGGTAAAGAAAAAGATGATAGAGGATATGACATGACAAACTATTTCAGAACTAATAGAATTTTAAATGTACCAATTTAACAACAAATTCTATCTAGTTCTTTCCTCTACATTTGACACAAAACTTTTCACAGTGCATTGAAGCTGTCACCAGCAGGAAATTTTCCTAATTAGAAGAAGTAGGAGCACAATTATCAAGTCATTCACTCTTTCAGCTGAAATCAGTAGAAAACCCAAGTCACTTCTGTGACACTTTATTATATTTTCAGCCTAAATAGGTAAAGGCAAAGTCTTTGTTTTTTTTAACATTAACTCTTTGCAAATTCTGACCTCTTAAATATTGTTGTTTATGAAAAACACAGCCTAGGTATCGAGATGAATCCAAAGTAGTTACAACTGGTCACAGGTTACAAATTCAAGTTAGTAAAAAGATGGCAGAGTGAAGTTCATAACAGAGTAGGGAAACTTTTATTAATGCAATTGGGAATTCAAAAAAGAAAATAAATCTAAAGAAAGAGAGAAATCTTAGCAATGTTTAGAGGAATTGCAGGGGAGGGGGTGGCACAGACAAGGAAGAAAGAGCAAAGGAGCCTCAGCAAAAACAACAGAGAGAGCTAGAATCATTTCTCTCTTAATCACTAATCAAAAGTCCTGGGATTTAGTCTGGACCAAAAAGGTAACAAGCACACTCCTAACCAATCCCTGGGGTATACAACCACTGATGACTTAAACCAATCAGAGAGAATCTTAGAGATCAGATACGGTCTGTTCTTCAAATCACACAGCTCCTACACATGATGAAAGGGGAGTTCCACCAATGAAAATCTGGCCTATGTATAAACACAGACGTAGGAAAAATAACAAATATGCACTAATTACACAGCATATGAATTTAGAAAGATATAAATCAGATAATTCATACATAACAGAAATCACATTACTTGGTATATGAAAATAAAACAGTAATTCACAATAATTAGTACTATTTCTGTTGGACTGTTTAAAAGTTCTACACTTTCACATTATAAATAAAACTATAATACATATCTTTGTACATAAATATTTATGTTCATCTCAAATTATTGCTTTATTATGGATTCCTAGAAAAATTATTTGCCCTTTTGAGTATTTTCATACATATTGTTGTTTTCTAGAACAAAAGACCTAAAGGACTTCCACCAGCAGCAGATGATAATGCTAATTTTAACCACCCTCACCAGCTACAATATTTTTTCTAATCTTTTGACAACTGAATTGTCGAAATATGTCTCTTTCTGAAAAGTATACTACCTTAACTGCAAGTAAAGTACAACTTTTATGTGTTTGATTTATTAAATACTTATTTCATAATTTTTATTTGCCTTTTGGTGTGCTTTTTGAATTTTATAGTACTTTAATGAGGGCTTTTTTAGCTTTTGATACAAACTTTATGTGTCAGGGCCCTTGAATTTTTTATTTCTTCTGCCTTCATTGCTCTTCTCCCAGAAAACTGCATTCACTCACTCAATTTCTCCATTAGATTAGGAAAAGGTTGGTTTTTACCTTAGTTTCTCTTAATGTCAGTTTACATTTTATGTACAAAAAAATGAAAGCAACTAATATCAAAGGTGTCAAAGAATTTTATTTAACTATTATATTTCTCCAATGTTTTATAGATTTAATTAGTTTTAATTTTTTGAATTAAACACCTGTTTAATTTATCTTCTAACACTAGAACTATTTCTAAAACACTGCAAATAAGGATTTCAGCACCAAGGTCTTTAGAAACAGAATTTTGTCCCAATATTTTTGTATTTTAAGCATCTTCTTTTTGTTCTTCTTTCCTTCTTCCCTCCTTCCTTCCTTTTTTCTCTCCTTTCCTCCTTTCATTCCACTTTCCTTCCTTCATCTCAAAAATGTTTTAGTCATTTTTCTTTACTGTAGTATTTTAATATATTAGAACATATTCAGATGACTAAAGAAAGTATTTATAAAACACCTATGGTAAAAGCCATGCTTAATATTTGAAAGACTTTATATTACTATCAAAAGATGTAAAGTTGTGAAAAAAGTTGTAAAACTATGAAAATAGTTTTCAGTTTTCATGGAAATAGAGCACCTAATTCAGTAAAGGTTTTCATTAAGCACTTTTGTAAATAGCCACAATAGAGGCTATTCAAAAGGAGGAAATCAAGAAACTGTGGTTGATGAAAATCAGGCTGGAAAGCATTCATTAACTTGAATTACATAAAAAGTCATTAGTTTAACTTTTCGAGTTCTGTGGAGTTTAATTTTGTTCATGTTAATATCCAAGAAGTACATACTATATGTAAAGACAAATTTCAGCAAACTGTAATTCAGAGTTCCAATTTCCCACAGTTAAGGTGGGGTTGAGGGAATAGGAAGCTTTACTAATTCTTGTCTCTATTTTAAATTAATTGCAGTATTGTCATAATTGAATGGGGGGCAAATGTAGGTTTACAGTTGTGAGTACACAAACCACAGAGTTCATTCTTGTATCATTATTTATTAATTACTGTATTATTTTCCATTCAAACAACTGTGAACCTGCTTTTGTCCCACCCTGTATAATTAACTTATATCACACAAACCCTGTTCAATAAACATTGGAATACCTTCTGCATCAATATAATTCAACACAAAAAATTTATAAATGTATCTATTATTAACCAAACAAGTATTTTACAGATAGGTAATAGTCTTAGAATGCTCTCATTGAAAGTATTTTATATCATGGTTGGTTTCAAGGCCTTTTTCAGCAATCAAACATTTGCAGTATTAAGATTTCACAATCATCCTTTACATTGCTCTACTACTACCAAAGATTAGTATACTGTTTTAAACTGCTGTTCTTTAGCTCAGTGGTATTTTCACAAAATGGTACACCACCTCTATTTAATTAATTTAGTATATATGTACGTCCCGCTTTCTTGCCAACACCAGCACCTCTAACAACACCCTGGGTTTCGTCTGCAGACCTACACGTCTCTCCTCCTTCCTGGTAATTATGTTTGGCCCAGGGTGGCTCTGGTGCTGATGCCAACACTGACCAATGACAGCACCATAAACCCAATCATAATTATTCATTCAGGAATGAAAATTTGCACAGAGCTAAAAAAGGAAAATCAAATTGGCGCCTTTCCCAAAAACTGTTTAAAAAGCAGCAATCCCTTTCCACCCGAATTGATTAACTAGAAGATTGAAAGCCTGTTGGTTATTTTGTCCTCAGGTTTCCTGCCTCAAAATGCATCCAACTCAGTAAAAGACAGAGTTATGAGAAATGAATGTCTAAATGCCTAAATTCCACCATGCCTGAAGCATCACTCTAGAACTTTCAAGAAAGATAACCAATACATATTTTGGTTTGTTTAACTGACTTTTAATTGGATTTTGTCAAGTACAACAAAAAAATCAGTCTCAAATATATTATATATAATATATATATTTTGTTGAATGTATGTGACTTTCTCTAAATTGAGTTAACCATACAAAATAATAATGAGTCAAAATGATTAACTGAGATATTGAAAAAAATTATCTACAAAATTGTTATTCAGCTATTCTTGGTGTTTTGAGGACATTTGTTGTTAGAAGCTGCAAAGCACATAGAAATCCAGGTGAGTCTTCAGTAGATTTTTCAGATTTAAGAAGGCAGAACTTTACTTTAAAATGTTTGTGTTTTCTTAAGAAATCATATAATATAGCATTTCCTCAAATTTAGGTTGGAGTATTATATTAATCAATCACTTCTGTTGAAGACAGTATGAATGTGATTGGGTTAAACAACTATAGAGTTAAGATAGATAAAATCAACTTCATAAGTTTGATATGTGATAGGTGATATGCAGCATTTACGATTAAAAAATTTTACAAGATAATAATATCTCTTCATTACTGATGAGTAATTACTCTCCATAACTGATGAGTAATGATGAATAATGTTATATTTTACATAAAAGCAAATAAAAACTGATCAGCAGCTGAAAAGAATTATTTCAACCTGATTCTACTCTAATAAGGTACTTTCTTATTTCTCTGAAGGTTTTCACAAAGACAACAGCCAAGTAAATCTTTTGTGCTTTATTAGCTGGTTATAGATGTTTCTAGAACAATTACTTATTTTGGCACCTGGACTGTTTATAGCTTTCAGTGTCTGATAAAGATTTAGTATCTGCTCTGTAGTGTCTGACCTATCAAAAGTTCATAGAAACTATCAGTGTTTCTAGGACTGGAAAAATACATGTTAGAAGAGGCTTAAAGATACAACAGAGACCTGCATCTACAATTTCACAATTTCATTTTGAAGACTAGGTTCACAAAATAGCAAAGGGCAACAAGAAGTTCCCCCCAAATATCAACTATAAAGAAATAAAAGTTTATCTTACATAACTTATTATTCTCATTGTTTTGCTTATAAAAATTATAACTGGTTTTCTTTTTTCTTAAATAGATTCAAATATAATACGGTTTCCAATGATCCACTGGCCCAGTCCTTCTATAGGACACGCTCCTCCACCCCCCACTCTTTCAGACCTAAGCCACATCTCAAACAGAAATCCACAAACTATTATCACTGAAAAAGCAGGTCATAGAATTATAAATACATGTTTGAATCATTCCTTCCTCTAATCCCACAGGATAGAGTCTAAGTTACAAAATGAATACTCCAAAAATTTATAACGAACAGGCATTATATTTACCCAAGCTATAAATATCTTTCTCTAAAGCCTTCTCTGCTACACATTTTCCTCATCAGAAGGGAGTGATTTCTATCTTGACAATTGCCAAAGTTGTCTCTTCTTCAGTTATCTCCAGTTACCCTGTGATAAATGAAGATAGTTTCCTATCTGTGAGCAAAGAAAATTGCAACCATCTTATTTGAGCCTAATCTCCCAAGGCTCCAAAACCCAGTGATAGGGTTTAGCCTAGGTAGAGCAAGTCTTTCCTTTGTTCACAAATTTAATTGATATATAAATCCACAAATTTATTAGAATAATTTGAAAAATGTGGAAATGTCATCATAGTTAGGTCAAGTCTAATTTCATTTGACAATTAAATGTTTTATATATAATTAGATCAAAGTAACCGACAGAGAGCCCTTGCAACATGATGCTGATCACACCATGCTTCCTCTCCCCTGAGGGTATTTTCAGAGGAACTGTGTATGAAAGCCCATTCAAAACTGTAAAGTACTATACAAATGTGAGATCATGTTACTAGCCAAAATAAAAAAAAATGCATTCCGGGAAAAGTTATGCCTTGTGCTAAAAAAGGTAAAATTTACAACCAAATTTTCTTTTTCCAAGTGATGTCAGACTCCACACTTGCATGTAAACTTTTGCAAAGACATTTTATAAGAATTCAACACTGTATCAGTGTTGAAAGTAGAGGGTCATGTAATCCCAAATACATCTAATCCCCAAGCTGTGAGTAAGTCAGAGCAGGATTCATAACGTTCTGAATGTGCTTTAAGGGGAATGTGTTAATGTCAGCCGTAGCAGTTCGCCCTCTAGAGAGCTCACGACTAAGTAAAATTGGGCAAAGCCATCTTCATGTCTTTCCTATCTACAGGAAAACACTTCAAATAGAATCAGTACAGTACATTCTTTCAGATAATAAAGACTTCATTTAATACAGTTAAAAAAGATGATATTACCAAGAGCATATAATCTCTGTGTTTCACTGTAATCATTTACAGCAGAAGAAGGAAAGCAAGAAAGAAAGAAAGTGAAATGAATAGAACAAAAGACTTCCAGTCTCACAGACTGAGGCCAAGGGAAACTAGGGCCTAGCTAGATGGTAGAAAAATTTATCTCTCTCACCAAAATATGACTGGAAGCTGGTGCACTAGTTTATAACAAGCAGACTATGGCACTGAAAGATGTTCTTTTCTCCTCTCCCCCCAGCTGTATCCACACAGGGAACAGTCATGGAAGGCCTGCTCAGGCCTGTGCGCTGTGGGTACAAATGGAGCAATGGAGCTGCAAATCTAGTAGGAGTCAGACATAAAAATTACAGCTTGTTATTATAAATGTTAAAATAGACGTCACGCTATTAAGCACTTGCACCTGACTTAATTCTTAGTCTCTAAGTAGCGATCTATTCAAACTAGGTCAGCCTCTGATGGTGATGAAGCTGTCAGGTTCTTTGTACTTATCAAATGTTTTCATGGTTGTAACAACATTTTATTTTCAAAAAACCAACTTTGTCCCATATGCTTCTTTCTCTTACCAACAAGAAAATCAATATTGAGTGATGAATTAGAAGCATTAGAGCCAAGATCACAACTCAGAAATTCTAATCATTTATTTCTTTTCACAACTAAACAATAACACCCTAGTCTGCATGCTAAAATCCTGTGTGCTATTTGTCATTTTATTTCACATTGCAGGGGGTAACTATGTTTATCAATAATACTGGAAAAGAATAACTCTCAGCCATTGTGACTAAAACATGATCATGTGAGAAAACTATTTTAGGCTATGAATTGCTACTAGGCTATGAAATTAAATAACAATGTTTACTTTTTTCTACTAGCACCTGCAAAGAAAACTTACAACTGAAGAAAACAGGCCCAATGCGACGTCTGAAAGAATATAATGGATGCTGGTACACCAATGATTATTGCTGCCTAACCAAGGAAACGTTCTATTCAACCTACTTACATCTTTGCAACTGGATTACAAGTACAGCAATTACAGGTTTACCGTATGTCTGAATTAGATAAAAAATGCATCAGTTTCTTTATGCAAGATACATAGTAAATAATACATATTCGGGAAGGAAAGGTAAAGACTGCTAGAAGGAAGAAAAATCTTATGAACAGGTCATCAAGCTCCACCTTGGAAAACAAACAAACAAAAACCCCAAACAATAACAATAATACACACACAGATAAATAGAAGTGGCACATACATCTGAAACCAACACATTTAAAGGCAACTCTAGCTCATACTTTAAAAACTCTAACTCTGCTTTTAGTCAGTGTTACCTGTGTAGTCTCCAAGTACCTATTCAGGAACTTTGCACAGAAGTAATTTATTCAGGACAGAGACAACACTCTGAGATGCAATAATTATCACTTTTCAAAACTGAAAGAGCCTTAAATACTTATTGATGTCACCAGTAGCAAGTGAGTTTAACTCCCTGTAAAAGTTGCCTGTATATTTTCAGTTCTACTTGTAGGTTAAAATAATCCGTGAAGTAGTGAAAAAAAAGTTAAATTGGAAGAAAATTTGGTGAATTAAATGGGGGAGTTATAAAAAAACTTAAAATGAGATCCAAGGAAATCCTCAAAAACTAAGTAAAGAACAGTTATTTTCCATTCACTGATGGCTTCATCAAAGCAGAAATGCGGAAGGCCAAGTATGAGCTGGTCCCTGGACTAGGTGTTCCAGGTCCTCCAAACAATACACTCCCTGTGCCTAAGCAATTTCTCACTATACTCGACCTGCCAATGTTTGCTCCCCAAATGCCTGCCCTGCCTATAAATCCCATCTACATGCATCCTGCCCTCTAGCTCCAGCTGGAAGAGCCATTGGACATAACCCTTCCCCTCTGAAGAGACTAGAGTGAGCACTCAAGTTAAAACTAGATCATCTAAGGCTTACGTGGGGACACTTGTGCAAAAATCTCCACCTAAACAAAATGACACTAGATTACCCAGACCAAGAACATGCTCCACATTCTGAGTTTGAACATGGAGGAGAATTAGACTATTTGTAACTGGAGCAGAAAACAAAACATATAAGAAGATGCTTTACTGATGTTAGGAAGCAGTAGAAGTCATGAAGAATAATGACTATAATTATCGGAAACTGTCAAAAGAAGGCAGAGAAGCACTATACAGAATAGAGAGAACGTTAGTAGCAGCAGGAAAAGCAAAGATGGACGGGAGCTGTCATTCCAATAGCAGAGATTCGAGTCTGTCACTAGGGAGCTCAGAAGAGCTGCACTGGCTCCTGCCCATTCCTGCCTCTCAGTCCATTTCCCCTGAGTTCCCTCAAGGACTGGCCACGCGTGTAGGATTGCTGTCTCCAACCCTACACCTAACCTTACTGAGGTAGCTAAGCATGTCTTTTCCGTGCATCAGAACCTTATATCACCTCTTCTGTCTGGTGTCATTGCTATCCATGTAAAGAATCAGTCTTAAAACCACAAATAAAAGAAACTTTATCATACATAACTCTGTAAAAATAATATTTCTGCTCTATCAAATTAATATGCTCTCAAAGAATGATACTAATCCAGTGAACGAGTGGGGTTGGGGAGGGAAGCCACACAAGTTTTGATCATGCACGTCAAGTCACTGGAAAAAGTGCAGTCTCCAAAAAAGAAAACATGCTCTTCATTTGCAGACATCTGCTCTATAGTTAATTCAAAAGCAGAAACAGACAAAGATGTGCTATGATTTCTCTCTTTCTTCCCAGGAACAATAAAGCAAATATAAT
The DNA here is from genome assembly GCA_004024845.1 of Tonatia bakeri. Classification (NCBI taxonomy): domain Eukaryota; kingdom Metazoa; phylum Chordata; class Mammalia; order Chiroptera; family Phyllostomidae; genus Tonatia; species Tonatia bakeri. The sequence continues at coordinate 110,399 of PVIA01001488.1, forward strand.
TTATCTATGGCTTCTGTATTTTCTTTGTTGTGCTTAAAACATCTTGTGCTTTTTTGACTCAAAGCTAAATTAAATGTATTCATAGACTATATCAGTATAGCAGGAAAAAAAATTCTTTCTCAGTTTTATGGATCCCTCAACACCAAGAAACCCCAATCATTTTTCCTAGTTTATTCTTACATATTAGATTTTATTTTCTTATAATATAAATAATAGGGACAGACTTTTTACCATGCTTACAAAATCATACCCTGCAGCTGGGAGGAAGAAAGAAGAGTGAGAAAAAGGGAAAACGAAGGGAGAAAAGGAAGGGATAAGATGTAGGCAGGATGCAAAGGACAGAAAGGAAAGGGTACAATGGGGGAAGAAAGAGGTGGAAGATTAATAGTTACAAGTGCACCAGTGGAGCCTCACCACATCCCTCTTCCCAGGCCTCACATAGGACCTCCACCCACCCACTCTGGAGACAAAGCACTTCAGGGAAGAGAGCACTTAGGCTTCTTCATTACTCATTCAGCGATGCTGTCGCTCCTCTTGCTGGAAAACAGTGCTCACCACTTCAAGTGGCAGCCTTCTCTCATTCTGGTAAGAGGGCACACACATGCTCCTAATTGTGCATCCCTCCTGTGGGTCTCTGTATGTAACTGTTACTCGTTACTATCTTGGTACCTGTTTCTCCGTTCCTAGGATAATATTGTACTTTTGTCACTCTACCTCCAGACCTAAAACTTGACAAATAAATTCCATTTGCTGGCATGAGCTGACCTAGACCTCAAAAAGAACACCCGTGAAAGCCCCAGATGTCTATGGGTTAATGCCACCTGATTCCCCATGGCCATGCCATATGCACAAGCCCAACCTCCCTGTTGCTTCATCTGAACTCCTGGAGCTAGTCTATTTCCTCAAAAGTGCCTGGAGGTAGCCTGAGGGAACCTTGGATCCAGGGATCTGTCCACTCACAGGAACTCAACTGATTACCCTACGGATGAGGGAACTTCCACAACACCTGCCCTCTCCTCCCTCCATCCTGCCGGGTCACTCAGACACAAGCGAATGCTAAGATTAAGAGAAAAACTGGAACCACTGTTCCAGTAACATGTATTTTTTGAGTATCAGGGGTATGTCTTAACAATAGTGACACAATAGTGAACAAGTTAGATTGATTGTCCTCAAGGAATTTATGCTGTATTTATCCACATATATAAACTAAAATCTAACCACATAAAAAGGTAAAATCATTATCTTCTTATACTTTTTTCTACATTTGTACTTCTTAGAGAGAAGACATTCCAAATTAGTTGGGCTTCATTAGAACAAGAACGCAAATGCTGAGAGCCCCGTACCGTGAAGCCGGCACTCTCGATGTGCTGTTTGCAATATACAGTCTCCATTTTCCACAGACATCTGCGTATAAGTAAGCAGATCAGGTAATCCTCGGGATCAGAGAGTGGCTTCAGTGGGCAGTTCCCCTCCATGCAACAAAACTGTGAGCCCCCACATGGAAAGCCAAAGGGGCTTCCTATTACTTGAGCAGTGAGCAGCATGATTGAATAGGAAACGAGGATTTATTTATTGACAGTAAATAAATCTCCTGAGCAACACGGAGAGCAGCTAGTTCTGATGATAAAGTAGCCAGAGCATACATTAAGCCCCACCACATGTACATCGAAGATTTATATAACTTCTGAAAAAACTGCAATATTAAATTTTATATATCTTATGGAACACAAGCTATAAAATTCAATATTGCACAAGCATATGAAGTGGCAAGACTGTTGCCTCTCATCAGCTCCAAAAAGGTGTCACAAATTGGACATGTCTCAATAAGCCCTTATCTTCATGTCTACCAAAGCTTCCAAATTTCTCACCTAGAAAAATATTGCCAACTCTTCAAGTAACATCATATTTATTCCCTTCACTCAACTTCCAATATATATCCTGTCAACACATAGTGTCCATTTTATTTTCAAAAGAGCTTTAAAATTTGTTGCATCTTCTCTATTCCCTCTGCCAGACACTAATGACACTTCGCCTTGAAAACTGGACTGACTGTCCTTACCTGCACTGTCCCCCTGAGTCCTCGTCCTACCCTTTGACAACCATAGCTCAAAACTGCAAATCTTTATTCTGCCATCCACCTCTTAACCATGATTCAATGCTTCCTTGGAATTTTCAGGATACATTTCATGCTTTTCCATAATTCAGCCCCTGCAATCACCTTAAACTGAACTGTTGTCAACCATTACATGATGTGTATCCATTGTTTGGACAGCTCTCATCCATTTGATTTAATCCCCCGACTGAGCACAGAGTCATTACAAAGCATCTACGAATCTACAGGTGCACTGAGTATCTTCTACAGACTAAATATGTCACAACAGAGTCATACTATAATTGTTCAAAGGTGTAAAAAATAAACCCTTAAGTGTACCCAAGAACATCTAATTGGATGTTCTAATTCAAGTTCTTACAAATAGAACTGATGAAAAGAATATTTTTAAAAGAAAAAATAGGCAATAACATTAATAAAGATATTGAGAAACTGGAAATAAAATCACTTTCCAAAATTTAATATTTCCACAGCTCCTGGGAAATCAAGAGTAGGAAGGGCTTTAAAATCACTTGGACAGCTATATCATCCACCTGTCTTTACAATCTATGCTTTTTTTTTCCCTAATTAGACACAACTGTGGAACCTGAGAAAGAAGATACCTGCAAGAAGAGCTCCTGGTGTCTAACAGGGCTGAAATTTAAAAGCAGAGCCTAGCAACCATTTTAAACAGAGGCCTCTCAAGCAAACTGCACTCCAGGGAGAAGCCTGCATGACGACGCCTGCCTGCCACACTGTGTTTCTGCCATCTGGGCCAGCTGTTTTAAAGGCGTTCCTGTAATTCTGTGTCAAGCAACAGGACTGAGGTTTTCCCAGTCCAATCATAGCTGTGCAGCCATATCCCCATCAGCATCTCCACTGTGGCTCCAATCAGAGTGACTGCATTCTGATTAATCAGAACAGTGCCTTTTGGGCCGAACTAGGAGCATTTGGAGTCCTCATTTGCATAAAGACAGACAACTAAGGGACCAGGGGCAGAAAGTGCATTTATCCTTTCCACCAAAGGCTGAAGGCTGCATTCCTGGCTGGATCTGAAACACGGAAGATGTGTCTCCAAAGTGCTCCACTTTGAGAGCAGAGCAGAGCTATCTGGCTGAAGAGGGGCCTGGCCCCAGGGCTGTAACACCATTCCACAGCCATTCCACAATGGAGTTGTTTGCGCTGAACCAAGTTTCCTTCCTCACTGACCCCAGATTGGGAATCACTGCTGGTGCTGAATTGACTCCAACAAGCATTGACCATCAGCTGACAGAATCTACCTCCTCCTTAGCATCAGTCTCCTTGTCTGTAGGCTATTCCCTTTAACTGGTTGGATGTAAGTGATGATAGTTCTCTGGATGCTTCAATTGTTATATATTGAGTAGAAGAAGCCATTGTGCACACTAAAGGGAATAAAAAATGTTGTACTCTCTTGACCTTCATTACCTATCAGCCTCCGAAATCAGACAATAGAGAAGAAACAGAGAAAGGAACCATATTCTTTAATGTTCTTGGCATATGGCTAGGAGGGCTGTAGTTAGTCTTTTAATGAAAAGGCCTGCAGTCATCTATAAATTTAAATTTCAGACTTTAGAAGAACAAACAACAAACTATTCACAAGTTTATTTGTAAGTCCTGCAGGCACTAATAAGGGAATAAATGTCACATCTGTTCAGTGTCAAAAGGAATAAGTCTTCCACTGTTTTGTTTTGTTTATCAACATATACGGGTTAGTGAAACATCATGAATAATACCACCTGAAGAAATAAAAGTCAGTGACATCTATAGAGAACAATGTTTCTGAAAATGAGTTCTGAGAAAGGCTAGTTCTATGAAATATAAGACATGTTCTACACACAAGTGCACACACACATGCACACTCACACACAAACTTAAAAGGTTCCATTGTCAAATGTGTTTGGGAAACATCTGGATAAACAAATGTAAACAATGTTTTCACTGTGGTATGTCTCACATTTTTAATATATTATTATGTATTTTGAAGTTGCAAAAATTTATCCTAACATAATCCCTTATTTCACCAAGAAAACACTTTTTCACAGAGTACATCAAAAGTTTTATTCATACTGCTCTCAGAAAAGTGAGATAGAAATGATTTAATGATTAACAGTTTTATCTGCAAAAAATGAGGCAAATGTTACAACTCAAGTCTTGACTGAAATGCAGAAGAATATGACATGCAAGCAGTTATGAGTATATGAAATCAAGTTTATAAAGAAGCCATGAACCATCTTTATATTTTAAAATTGAGCTGACAATATATCTGCATTTATAAGGAATATTTTGTCATTAAGAGGGAAATAGAATTAAATTTGGAAAAACAGGCAAGTATGTTAGAAACTAGAGTTTGTTCAAAGTCCCTTGGAACTAAGAAAAAATTGTATTGAACACAAATGTCATGCATATTTTCCTAAAGAAATGTGCCTTCTCTCCATTAGATCGGGGTAATTATCACCACATACATCAAAGGCATGGGGGGCACACAGTTGCTTTCTAAACCTAGATCTGCTTTAGGTGCGGATGCCTGACAAATCACAACAAACATAAAATGTGTACTTTCTAAGGATAGCCTCCATATTTTTTTTTTCCAAAATGATATTAAAGATAGTCACAATGATCCTCTAAAAATGCAAGTAAGATCAAATCATTCAATGGCTTCTGCTCACATTTACAGACCTTCAGGCTCGACCTGAGCTGTCTCATGCACACTCATGTTCTTTCCTCTCTCCTGCTCCCTCCATGCCACCCATAAGTCTTCTTGCTCTGCCTCAAATATGCCAGGGTCATTCCTGTTTGAGGTCTTTACATGAGCCCTTTCTCTACACCTTCACCAGGGTCAGGTACAGGTACCTGCCCATTATTCAAACGTTACCACATCCCAAAGGCTGTCTTAGCTTGACCACTGTTCTGTAATTCCACATTTTTCTGTGCCCTCTCCTCTTACCCTGTTTTATTTTGCTTTATCGTGTTTACCAATAGCTTAAATTCGTATTCATTTTAGTCTGTTTCTTTTACTAAAATGAGGACAGAGCTCTTTTCTTTTCTCTTTACCACTAAAAGCATGGTTTTCCAATCTTGTATATTAGTAATGCCCTAACAGGTTTTAAAACTTACAAATGCCAGAGTGCCACGCATTCCTAATTTTAAAAGTCTGAGGTCAGACACAGGCATCAGTGTCTCCTGAAAATGATCCGAAAGATGTCTGAGACATAATAGATGAGTAAATTCATGAGTAATTGCCATAAATGAAGACACCTACTTCCTATCAAGTACATTTGCAGAGCACAACATGTTTCAAGTGCTGCATATCCTATTCTGCACTTAATATCTTATCTAACGGTTGAGACATCGGTAACTGTCGTTTGCTCAACATTACACAGTGCGATGACATTTTATAAAGGCAAAGAGCACAGAAATGCTCACTTGTTAGGAAAAATAATTGTGTTCAGCTTTGTGCCACCATAAACTAAAAAAGGATTTTCTCCATATTCAGAACCACACAGTGCATGACCTTAAAGCATGGTTAGAGAGGAGAAATTCTGTCCAAATCACACAGCATATCAGTAGTGCATGTATGTATATCCCTGAAGGTAAGCTAGTGGTATGAACATACAAAACTAAAAAGACCATAATTCATCAATAATACGTACATTCATTAAAGTAACTTTACTGTATTCATTTTATTTTACTAGAAAACAAAAATTTCCAGTTAGTATTTCATAGAAAGGCTTAACAACGACTTTATTTATAACAAGGGAGAAAAGTCTAAAGCTTTGATTATAGCTAAACTGTTTTGCAAACATCATTTTGAAATCCTCCGTGACAATGCCTTTTTCTTTAAAAGTTATTTTAACTTTTTGATGTGGTTGTTTACATGTATTTGAATATTTCTACATAAGCTAAAATTATTACTTAATTAAAATTATCACTTTAACATTGGTATATTTTAAAGATAGGCTCATTATCAGTATAAAATTCCACCATGGACACAGAAAAATATACTTTTAAATAACAGTGTTTAACATGTTACAGAACTATACACTGAAACCACATAGTATTAAATGTATTCAGATGGCAAATTTCTAAAAATGTTATCACTGAAAGCAACTTACAGCTAGCTGTTACTTGGCCTAGAAAGTTTTTCATCTGAATCCCTGCAAGGTCTTCACTCTATTTTCCATTCTCTCTTGGTGTGGGAGGGTTTCTGGTGTCCAAGTTGTTAACAGGCTAGATGTGTTCCGAGAAGTCTCCAGATTGCCTAAAATCGTATCTAGTATTAGGGGTGTATATATGTATTTTGATCATATTCTCAAAAGACCAATGAGCCCAAAATGTTGAAAATTGCTGCTTCACATCTGGTGCTTCTTCAGTGCACAAGCTAACTCGAATCTGAAGTTAAAGCTCAAGTAAACCGAAGTATATCCCGATGAGCTTCTTCCCCAGTGCATGATTCATCCAGACTTTATCTAACATGTCTTGGGTTCAGTCCCCAAAGCTGTAGGCTGAGTTTCTCAGTGAACAGTCTGTGAAACGTAAATCCAAGAGTTGATGACTCTTTTTGGCATTAAGAACTTACAAGTGTGCACACACACACACGCAACATGGCTTTCAGAAACCTTAAAAAATTTGAATTTGTTTCTGATTTGATATAAATAAATATATGCAAATAAACTATCAAGTACAGTGATAACAATACTATATCAAGTAGAAGAGCCACAAACAAAAAAGTACTTAGGAATACCCTGATCAGCTTACCTTGCCATGCCGCAGTGTAAGTCAAGTTAATGATTTACTGATACGTTGCTCTTTTCCTGACAACAAAAATCTCATTGATCACCTAACTAGCTTGAAAGAGCCGATCAAAAACAAAGCATAACACATCGTTTACAAAATCAAGTTTGACTGGGTATTTTGACAAAGAAGGGAGAGAGGGAGGAAAACGAGGAAAGGAGGGAGGAAAAAGAAAGGAAAACAGTACTTTTTATCCATGTAAATAAAAAAGTTAAAATAAGACCTATTTTTAATAGGTGTGGTGTTTTCTCAAGTTTTACAGGATGAAAGAGCTCTTTCATCACTGAAATTTTAAACTGAACTGTTTATTTGTACTCTTTTTTACCCCTTGGTGAAGTACTTGCTTATTTCATTTCTGTCCATTGGCGTCTTCATTGTTTTTCATTCTGTCTTTTAGGGTGGGAGGGGGTGAGAAGGGTTGTCTGTCAAGGCTCCTTCATACAGACTTAATCTTCTTATTCGAGAACTTCCTGATCCACATGAAGTTCATTCCTATGTATCTTGTTCAACTTCCACAAATTTGTATTTGAATACAAATCTTACAATAGAGTAAGATTTAAGAATAAATAACATATTTTTTGTTTTTTAATTGCAGTAAAATACATAACAGAAAATATACTATCTTAACCCTTTTTAAGTGCATATTTCAGTAGTAAGTTCAATCACATTGGTGTGCAACCAATCTCCAAAACTCTTTTCATCTTGCAAAACTGAAACTCTACACTCCATTAACATCAACTCCACCTTGCCAACACCCAACTCTTGCAGGCCCTGATAAAAATAATGTTTTTAATAGTATGAACTCCTCAAGGAAATGAACTTCCTCAAATACATTCTAATATTTCTTCAAAGTATTCACTACCTAGAAGTCTTTCCTCAAATATGCACTGGTCTTTGACAATGTGTCTTCATAATTAGGACAAAAGCATCACGTTGTTTCCCAGACATCAGTGGCACCTGTGCTTTGGGAGCTATTTCCGGTAATGAGCATAAGTTCATGTAACCTGCCCACAGTTTTAATCCAGTCCTTATTAGTAACGTGAGATAACAAGTCCCAGAGATTTTTTTGTACTTTACAAATATATTAATTTTTTTTTTAATTTCTGACAACAAGCACATGAGTAAGTACCAACATTACCATCATCTCACAGGTAGAAACTTAAAGGGAACTAGCAGCCTATTTTTGATAGGTTCATTAAATCAGCATTAAAGTTTGAAAAGTCACCGTAACATGTGCAAATATCTAAAAGTATAAAACTGATAAACCTGTTGGGTTCCACTTTTCTGTTGCCAAGAAGGGTTCTTTCTAGGTTCCACATTGATGATTTCAGTATATGTACTTCTGATCTCTGCACTGCAGAGGGAGATGCTCACAGGCTAACGAACTAAGGAGGAGCCAACCTCTGTTCCACTTCTTGGACAACTCTGGACAACTGACATATACATATCCTGTTTGTAAAATGGGTATACCCTCCTGTTCCCTGCTTCACAAGGGGTGTAGGAACCAGAGAGACAGAGAGGGGGAATATGAGAGAATATGCAGACAAGGACTTTATTAACTACAAAGTGTTTTAGAAGCACATGGTTGTTAATTGCTTCCTTAATTGCTATGTGTAAATGGGCACCTAGGAACCCATGAGAAGACAGTATCAGGCAGTGTTTGAATCTGTATGCAGCCTATGGATCCAGAGTGGCTCATTTAAACACCAGTTGAGTGGGCCTGCAGGTTAACTAACCTCTCTGTGTCTTACCTTCATTTGTAAGGTTAAAAGAACACCATCACGGCTCATTCTGTGAATTAATGAGTTTGTACAATTAAAGCACTTACAACAGTGCCTGGCATGTAGTGAATGCTTGGATAAATGTTAGCCTTCATTTTTTACTTAGTATTTATTAGTATTAGAAATTGCAGTTTTTTCAGGCCTACCAAGTCTTTCCCTAAAACAATTCATGTAAAAAAAACCAGCAAAGCATTTCTCACATAATAAGCACTCCAAGCATGTTAGTTGGATGCCGTACTCCTATTTGTTTATTGTGCCGTGGACTTCGCCAAGTTAACAGCTTAGCATTAAGTCTTTGCACACAAAGTAACCTGTCTCATGTTTCTGTCAAAACCCTAGGAATCAGCTACAAAGTTGGGTGGAAGAGATTTTATTTAACTGGTTTTATTTGAGGTAAAAATATATTATGTGTCATAAGCATTAAATCAGTGTTGTCCTGTCTTTTGAATCACAAAACTTCTTCACCCCTATTTTGGATTGTTTTAAGTTCAATCTATAATTAGCACTCATATACTTGATATTTTACCATTTCAGCCCCTCAACAATGAGGCTAAAGATTCAAGGTATGCATTCAAATAGAAATTTTATAGAAACATGAATTTAAATGTATCACAGGCTGGGTGACCGTGTAATTTATCATCCAAATTGGAACACTTTTGAGAGTGAAGAGAGAGCTAACCAGATCCAGTCCCAGGACATCAAGTACGAACTAAGATTATCCCTGGCCAGGAGGAACGTGGTATTACCCCAACTGAAAGGGTGGGGATAGTTAAGAAAAATTTAACTAATATATGAATCAAACTGCCTTCTTTTCACAAAGCCCTCATTTCTCTTTGTAAAGCTTAGAATGTAGTAGACATGAAGTAACTATGTGTTGAGTAAATGAACAGATGCCTGCATGACATACAGGACTTCTCACAGCCAGTGACAAAGGGGAGCATGATACGACTGTATCTGTTCCTCTTTGTTCTTGCAGTGTGATAACTCCAGGGAGCCCACTTCATGGAACTGGGTCACATGGTGCTAACAAAAACATTGTTGTATATTATCAGTGAGAACATATTCACATAGCTTCTTCATACAAATAGTTCAGCTTTTCTTTTTCCTACTTATTGTGAGCATCTCCAGCTATGACCTCTACACATTGCGAAGTTAAAAGGTCAGGCTTCTCTGTTGTTAGATGAACTTCAGCAAAAAATGTAAAACACTCCATTTAAGAATTTGGGGTGGGCTCTCTCTGGGTAGCTCAGTCGGTTAGAGCCTTGTCATGATGAGCCGAGGTTGCAGGCACATACAGGAAACAACCAGTGACCGAATAAATAGGTGGAACAACAAGTTCATGTCTCTCTCTCTCTCTCTCAAATCAATACATGATTTTTTTAAAAATATGGATTGAATAAATAATAAGTTATTGGAGATTTGGGGGATGTAATAAAGCCCACTTTTACTGTGTGCAATTACTTCAAAAGTGAAGCATGGTATAAACAACACAGGGGCCATCGTATTGTCAATGGCAGCTCTGCCATTCAAGGCTCTAGGACCTTGAAAAATTCATAGGACATCTTCTCATCTATTTAGCTGACAATATGAGTAATTCTACCATTTCTTTCTCTTCATTCTACCATAGTTAGTCTTTTACCAAACCTTTTTGTTCCTCAGAAGTTCTCTCCTCATCATGTTATTTTCTATTTTTATTAAACTACCTTTCTACTTTATATCTGTCTAGTACACATAAATCTTATCTGTCCTTTTTAGTCTTTCTCAAACTATATTCCAGCTTCTGCATTATTTGTCTTTTAGGTAAATAAGACTTTTCAAAAAACTTTCCCAATGTTCTGACCTACTCATGCCAGTTTCTAGGCAGAATATCTTCCCCCTACTCACCTGTATTATCAAATTCCTTTCATTCTCTTACAAATGAGACTGTGTTCTGCCACTTCACAGTTCTGTTATTTACCTCAGCGTTCAGTAACTGTTTAGTTTTCCTAATGTCCACTGAATGTGTGTATGTACTACATTTTATTTGGAGGCATTTCAAACATTTTAAAATCTGGTTCCCCTATGAAATTAAGTTTGTAGACAGAGCTCATTTTTTTATAACTTCCACAACATGTATGTAGTATATCCTGAAAATAATGTTGCAGTCAATAAATATTTGCTGACGACTAACCATATTGACAAAATGAAGACAGTTTATTTTTCAGCTTCATTCATTGTTGGACTGGAAATATAGCCTGGAACAAACGGCTAAATTATTATAATCGTGATATTATAAAACTGTTACAATGCAATGAATAACTTGAAAATGAAATCAAGGAAACAATTCTACTTACAGTAACATCAAAAAGAACAAAAAGGGATAAATATAACAAAAGAAGTCCAAGATATGTACACTGAAAACAGTACCTCTTCTGCCTATGGATTAGCTATGCTGTGAATCGAGGGCAATGAGGCCTGTCACATGCTTGATAAACTACAAAGGACATGTACACCTCATGGGAGAGCAATGGGGGAAAAGCCAAGATAATTGTAACTGAACAATAAAAAAATAAAACAAAGGAAATGAGGTAAATATTTCAAGTGGATTTTCTTGCCCCTTGATAAAGCAATAGGTATTATCAATATTTCTCAATTGTTGTTGCTTACTTAAGGAATCAATGACAATTTTAAAGTGCTAAAGAATAAGCCTCTATACATAATGTATGTTAATGAGCTAAAGGAGTGAATATTGTCAAATAAGTGGAGAAAACTTTATTTGAATACATTCTAAAGTGGAATCTGCTAGTATATATTACAACTGATAGTGGTAAAAATATGTGTAAAGATGAAACAAACAGTTGAAAAATGTACACATTTTGTGAAACGATGAAAGCCTATAATTATTGATTGCATTATTTTCAACAGGTGCTTTGCAGAAAATATATAAATCTATGAGGTATTATAGAACCAGTAGTGTAAACATTAAAATAATTCCTGGTTTTATTGAAATGTGATTGAAAAATAAAATTGCATATAAGCAATTAAAAAAAAGGTATTAAAAAAAGCCATACATCCCACAAAAGTAAAATAGTCTTTAATACTGTGATTTATCAAACACTCATTATGGGTTTTAAAGGCTCCTTTTCCCCAGCTCCACAAACCTATTCTTGTTTGTTTGTTTGTTTTCTTTTGACTCTTTAACTGCCCTCATTAAAATTCGGTGTGCAGTTGAGTGCACTCGATCTGTGGACACTCCAAAACGACCACTTTCAGGAGCATTTGGAGGCACTAACTGACTCATCAGGGAGTCCCTTTACCCTGGAGATTTCTGCAATGTCTTTGAAAGTTCTTTCTGGGCTCAAGCCAAGCATCCCATTATAACACAACTGACCACTGTCTGGATTTAAGTCTACCTAGATCGAGCCATGTTATCTTAAACAACAGAATCCCAATAAAACATTATGAGGATTAGGGCCTATAAAACAGGGGTTATTTCTGTTTTCAAGGCGAAGGTTAAAAGGAGTTCTGTTCTCTGTGATTCATACAGTGTGTGTGTATGTGTGTGTGTGTGTGTGTGTGTGTGTGTGTGTGTGTGAAATCATGACTTTCAAAATATAGGTCACATTAAAACTCTGTTAAAGAACACGCTCAAGGCAGGATTGAACCCTATTCGCATCATGTGCTATGACTTTAGATTGTAAGTTCCAATACAAGAGTAACACCTCATAGTGCTCTGCACTTAACATCAAACAATATTAGGGGTTATTGCCATTAATATGGGTTTGAAATTAAGAGGAATGCTTTATGGAAGAGGGAATAGGACCAAGATACATAAATTCTCTTTGTTTTCTACCCTCCTTTACTGGCTTCATTAAAAATGTGTACCCATCTCTTTCATCTTTAATAAAATCTTATCTCCACCCTATCCCTCTGGATGAACTCTTAACCTTCTACAAAGTGTTTCCTCTTTTTCCACAGCAATCCCGCTTGCCTTCACCATTCTACCCTGCTTCCTGGCCTGCTGAAGTAGTTTCCTCTCACTGTCTCCTGTGGGGTCAACAATTTAGCTGAAGTGTAGTGAAGTTTCTTGGCGGTATTTGAGAAAATCAGTAAAATAAGAAGGACCTTGAAAACTGTTTTGCAGTGTTCTGTTGTGATAGCAGGGGCAACCGGCTGATAGTGCAGATTGCATCTAAGAGTGGTATGTGGCTAATGATTTGGGAAAATCATCTTGCATAACTGGATGCAGAGCAAAAGATACATTTGCCTCACAGCTAGCACTACAGACAGGTCATAAACTCAATAAAGAAGACAATTTTTCAAAACCATACTTAGTAAGCAAAAAGTGTATTTTTGCCAAAGCCTAAATTACATAATCTGAAGTTTGTAATAAAGCAGATATTTCTAAGGATGGCTCAGAGTTTTGACAAAAATAGCATTAATGAAAATAAGTTCCTAAATGTTTTTATAATAATAAAGTTATACCTTTTAAAAAAAGTATTTAACCTTATTTTGCAAAGAACCTAATCATAAACTAAGTATGTGCATAGATATATAAATGGAATCACACAATAAGGACAGATTTAACTCATCCAAGAATATCACACCCACATTTCATCTGAGTCGCCATGCTGAAGTGAGGTGAGAATGGCCACCTAAGAACAGCTATAAAACTATATGACCCATGATCACAGAACTACTCTCTCTGGAACATTGAAATCAATGGAAATTTCTCTCCCCTTATCTCTCAGCCCATGGTACAAATGCCTGGAATATTTTCTCAGCCCCACAAGACAAACAGGCATTCCCCTTATCGTGAATCATTTTATTATCTTGTCCTTCAAAGTTGGCTCAAATCTAATTTTCTCTGTAAATTCTCTCCTTTTGAATCTTCTGTGAAGATTTTGTAGCATTTTTTAAACTCAATTAAAAGAGCAGAGGTTCTCAAAACAGAGTTCCACTTAACCAGCTGACCACTCAGCAGATTTATGGACACCCTCCATTAAAATGTAAACCATACCTACTGGTGCCTATAGCTAACTGAACACCCAAAGCTACTAGACTTTGCCCCACACGTACTTAGCAATTCCATTCCCCCCACACTTACTGCATCTATCTCATGCTAATTGTCATGAAAACTGTTGACTGCCTAACAGGCACCCATTCCTCATTCTTCCTTTCTAATCAAACCACAGTGTAGTCGGGTATTCAGTCTACTGTCATATATATGTGGGCAACACAGCTATCAGAGACTGAGATGAACTTATTACAGTCTAGATGGAATTTGCAGTTAGGTCATGTATAGGTATCCCTCAGTTATCCTTCCAGTTTCAAGAAGTAATTATTGGGGTGATCTGCAATGAGAACTTTTTACCAAAGAAAGTCTTTACAAAACTCCAACCAGCAGACTCATACTGAAAGGAAAGACCTTAATTTACATGAAAAGTTTGACAAATAAATACATCTGTATAAGCTTTAAGTTAAAACAAAACAGTTTAAGTAGATACACATCCTTTTTGTAATTACACTAGCGTATAACCATTTTGTACTGTTACCTTATCAACAGTTCTCCCAATACCATCGGCTAGGAAGACCTATAATCTAACCCTATAGAACCATTCTTTACTGTTCAGTTAGCATCTCCTCCACAGTATGCCATGAAATTTTTAAAACACAAATACAGTATTTCTAAGTTTGTGTTAAAAAAAAACATATTGATTGCTTTAGACATGTAAAGAACACCTATAATCCTCAGTTCCCTCTTTTCTTATCTCTAAAGGTGTGTTCAAATTTTGATGTCCACATTTCTCCATGAATCACTCTCTCCAGGACTCTTAGCAACCTACATACTGTGGTCATGTCTCCATTCACTTTATTCTCTAGAATTATTATTATTATTATTATTATTACTATTATTTTTCCACTCTGCAGAGGAGCAGACCTTGTAAAATGCTGAGAATAGATAGAATCCAGATTTCCTGATACCCAGTTTGGCTTTTCTCTCCTACATGTCCTCAATTTTGGCCAATCATCAAATGTTATTACATCTTCTTTATCATGTCAATATTTTTAATTCATCATCTCTTCACTAAGTCTAATGCTAACATTCTATGTCATGACGGTAAGTGCTTTGAAATGAGAATCAGGAGACATCAATAGAATATGTAATATCTTTTACCATTTAGAGTCTCTTAGTATAATTATAAATATCAAAGTTTAAGTAATGAGGAACTAAATATGCATATGCAATTGCATATCCTGGGAATAACTGATAGATGATAATTAGTATATTTTTTACTAGTGAGACAGAAAAAGAAAATAAAATTTAAGTATAAAATCCTTGGGGGATATCTCTGGCAATGATATCATGTATATAAAATAACATTCTTACATAAAATACACTTAAAACTAAGTAATATATGAGTTAAGATGATCAAAATTAAAATTTGTACTGTACTTGTACTATTTCACTTGTTTCTTTAATACAAATATTCAAAATAGGTAGTGAGTCAAATAATGGCCTCTTAAAAGATATGTCCAAAATCCTAATTTCTGGTACCTGTGAATGCATCCTAGATTTACTATGGGCCCTAAAGCCAACGACTGGCATCCTTATAAAAGAAAGAAGAGGGAGATTTAAGATGCAGGGAGGAAAGTCACATGAAGACAGAAGTAGAGATTGGAACGAAACAGCTACAAACCAAGGAATGCTCAGGATTGCCTATAACAACCACGAGTTAGGAGAATCGACCAAGTTTCCCTCAGAGCTTCCAGAAGGAAACAGTCTGGCCAACACATTGATTTCAGACTTCTGACCTTCAGAACTGTGCAAAAATAATTTTGTTGTTTTAAACCACCAGAATTTTAATGCTTGTTCTGAAAGCTAGGAAATCCACACAATATGTGAATAGTTATTTGCATTTGTACATTTTCATGTATATCATTTCCATTTTCAAAAGTGGACTTTCTGAAGTGTTATAATAAACATCTCATGTGTATCTGCTCAGAGAGCTGACTAGAGGAACATATATTATAAAGGGATAGAAATACAAAAATGTTCAGAAAAAAGACTGGACTGAAATAACTGTTATAAAGAACCAATGTGTTGTAGTAAAGACCCTAGGTCCTAGAGTTAGAATGGTAATTTCTATTCTTGGTTCTATTATTTTTTTCACTTATATAAACTTGGGTGAAGTATTTTACCTCCCTGAGCCACAGTGACCCGCCTCATCCATTGAACAAAAGGTAATAGTACTCCTTCATCATGTAGCTGTGAAACAGAAATGGGATTAATTTGTTATAAATTTTGCACATTTCTAGGCATAGAGTAAACTTCAAATTTGAATAAATGTTATCTGTTCTTAATTGGAATTAAATGTCCACAATATAGTAACTCTAAATAAATCTTTCGGGGCAGATGAAAGTTCCCATATGACCCCCGAGAAACTAGCTTGGGACTCTTTCCCCAGTGACCGTCTCTCTAATTTTAAAGACCCTCACCCACAAAACCAGTATTAACTTAAGATATTAAGGAGTATATCCCCAATCAAGAAATGTTTACATCTATTACTAACTAAGATCAGCATTTTCTTGACTAACACAGAAAATGAAGGGTTCGTGGTTCCAAGTTATGTTTGAGTTTATTCCGGCATTTCCCAAGTGACCATTTTCTTAAGCCAACACATGCCCTCTCTTAGCCTCCACCATGACCCAACATTGTCCTAGTACAAAAAAATAATTATGCAAATCTCTGCCCAGGTCTTTTAGGTTAATAAACATTGAGTGACACTTGCACACAATCCTTTTATAATTAATACTCAACATGTGAATAGTATTTTAAAGTACATTCTGCACTGGAACACTAGAGCATTCATTTCCTGATAAAATTCTAATCCTATAAATCAAATATTTATTCCTTTGTTTATGAATTCCTTTTACAAACGAGGACACTGAAGCTCAGAGATGTCTAGCAAATTGCCTCAGTCACAGAGTTATTTTCGTATAATATATAACATTTTCTTTTTAACGTTGTATTACTAAAGAAAATCAAACATATAGAAACATATGTAAACCATCATATACCCATCACCTAGCTATTCATTGAGAAAATTTACTTTAATTTCTCAAAATTTCCCTAGTCATACAACAAACACACATCTCCAGCTGTAATGCATAATTTAAAATGAACATCATGTATTAAAACAATAGGGAGGGGAAGGAGGAGGGCAATCAGAAAAGACATTCCAGAAGGAGAACTTTCCACCAGAAGCATTGTCTCTAACCCATAAAGACAAAGAGAAGATCCCTAGGAAATAATGCTCAAGTGACCATAAGTGAGTCACCAGAAGCTCACTGACAAAGCATGAAATGAGCAGGCATCTCTGAAAATTCACTAGCAAAAGCAAAGCCTAAATATGCACAAGCCTAATGGTTACATTTCTCATAAACACACTTTGAATAAAAAATCTGCTTTTCTGCTGATATCCAAAGTAAGCTCCTCTTAATAGTGTATACTGGCACTAAAGCAGATAATGCCTGAGAAAAATGAGGCCCCTCACTTGCCTCCTGTTTGTAACAATGAGAAACTTCCATTAAGCAAAAGAAGTAAAATATTTCCAGGAAACAATCATCATTTTTGTTGATTTTCTTTACTAGTGGTCATCATGAAAAACCTGCATCGAATTGATATGTCAGTAAAAATGAAAACAAGTTCAGTTATAAATATAAGAATAAATAGTAATAAACAGTAATAAATAGTAATTGACAGGAGTTAGAGAAAATTCAGAATTTCAACACAGAGTAGAGGAATAGTCAAAGCGGCATAAAAACAGAAAGCCATTTTAGAGAAGTAGCTACATTTTTAACAACCCTTCTGAGACCGGCCTAGAACATGTATGAAGCAGATGGGGGTGGTGATAATTATAAACATATTGTCACCTTATTTTTGTGTAGCTATTAAAAACCACTTAAATTTCAGATGCTCTTTCCCAGATGCAGCACAGGAGACCTAATGCAAGAATGCTTACATATTTTATTGAAATAATGACTCCTAAACAGATACCAAAATGTCTCTAAATACGCATATATGTATAGAGTTGTGCTTAATAATTAAATACTTGTTTAGCTTAAACCAACCAGGTGGGCTTTGGGAGGAAAGGGTGGTCCGGGCAATAAATCCCTCCTCAGTGATGCCTTTGGAGGCCTGGGGAGATCTAAGTGCTAGTGGAAAGTTCTAGTCTAGCGTCTTTGTATTAAATCCTGTCCTTTAAGTTAATGGAGGCCAATAAGAGGTTTCTAAAAAAAAATAAGTGAATAATTAGTCTGCCTTCCCATGAGTACTGAGAATAAGGTAGGCTTCTAAGGCAGAAACAAGTTTACCAATGCTAACTTTGTAAATAAAAATATGGGAAACAGGGTTTTGAAATAAGCAATATTTACACCTCCAGAACTTAGAGTTGGAATTACTCTCATAAATCTAATGCTTCTCAGACATAGGTAGTAAATCTCCCTGACCCTTCCTCTCCAGTTTGAGACAGTGACACAGGATTATTAATTGCTAAGAGAAATATACTCTAGTTAATTTAAATAAGAAGAAATTTATAAATGAGTATGAGAGACCTGTAGAAGCCCCGTGATGGCCAGAGAACCAAGGTAAGCTGTCAGAAATGGTGCTGAAATAGCAGCAGAGAAGCGGCCCAGCGAGTTCAGCACCACTGGCGTCACCAAGTACTCTCCCTGAACTCCACCTGGCTAACCAGGATCGGGGCACCAGATGCTATGTTAGAAACTCTGCTGGAGCTGCCCTATGGGTGAAATGTATCAGCCGCCATCATTGCCAGAATAGATTCCATGGTGCCTGTTTCTTGTCACTAATTTCCAACTTAAAGTTTTACCTGTGTGCATCTGACTGACCTAGTGCCTGGGTCAGACGCATGTATCCTTGATGCAAAAGAGGCTGGGGAAGCAAGTTTCTGGCTTCCACTCTGAGACATTACTCATAATAAAAAATTTTCCCACACACATGAAAAAAAGCAAAGATGTTGGAGCTATCAAAGATAGCAAAATCATCAAAGATGTGAAAACATCATCATGGATTTCCCCAGAGAATCTACACACTGGTGTCTGAGAAACAGTCTGTGCCACTGAATCTAAGTCCATGATCTGGATCTGCCAGCCTCTCCTCTCATCCCCTGCCATCGTCTTCCTGCCAGCCACACTGGTCTTTGGCGGCCTAGAACGCTCCATTCCCCAAATGTAGTCACAGCTGACTCCTGCTTTGCTTTCAAGTATCAACTTAAATGTTACTTCCTGAGGGAAGCCTTCTCAGACCACGCATCCATGGGTGTGCTCACCTTACTCCAGCCACATTCTTCTTTCACACCCTGTCCTATTTGCCCCGTGACACTGGTCACTATTCGACTTAACGCATTTATTTTCAGCTTCAGTCGCCATCATGTAAGGTCCAGGGGATGATGGATCTTGTTTGTCTTTTTTACTACTGAATCTTCAGCACCTAGAACAGTGCCTAGCACACGTTCACCTTTCAAATATTTGCTACAGAATAAATAAAAGCCTGACATAGTTTAATAGATCTACTTATAATGTAGAGACTGACAAAAAGAACGTCAGTGATTTGTATATGGGCATACAGAAAATTAGTGACCTAAGGCCAATTCTTTCATCCTCAACCAAGTAGTTTCCATGAAAAGAAAGGTGCAAGCAGTTGCAGTGCTTCTTAAAGAAAGGGAGGTAGCAGGGAAGAGCAGAAAAAAACACTGATTAGGAAAAGGGCCTGAGCTCTATAATCATACATTTCTGAGTCCGTGCCCCCAAATCTAATTTTAGCCTTATATGTTTTTTTCAGAGAATTAAATGTGACTGTATTTGTTTACTATATGTATACATTATTTCTATAACACCTGACATGCCCAGGTTCTTAACAACTGGAACCTATAAAACTTATTCTTAATTTATGAGTAATCATCCACATCTGAGTTCACATTCTCTTAATAATATGCTGACACATCTTTAACATAACCTAACCCAGAGTCGTCATGTACAAAATGACAATGTTCAATCTTTCACGCAACTAAAATTTTCTGAGAATCTACTATATACCAGACATGTTCTGCACAAGATGAAGTCTCTAGATTTCTTCCTAGCTATTAATGCAAAGAACATTTCAATCCCTTATGACCATAAGGGATTGCTTACTCGTCATTGTAAACTAAGGGCAAAAATGTGTTAATATTTTCACTTCTTTCACTTATTTCAAAGCATTTATTGAGTTGAACAGTTTGCAAAGTTTTGGAAACAAGAAGCCATTGAAAGATAACCCCTGGCTTCAAGGTACTGTTTTATGAGAGAAACAGACAAAAAGAACATTAGCAACAATGTGACATTTACAGGATGTTATAGGAACCTAGAAGAAGGGTCCCCAACCTACAATTTAAATGAGAAAGGGCTTTTCGAAGAAGTGATTCTGAGCAGAATCCCAGCTGAAGAATGAGGAGGAGTTAACCAGGAGTAGAAGGGGTCACCCCAGCCCAGCAGAGGAAACAGCCCCCAGGCAAGTCCGGTGGAGAAATGGAGCGTGGCACCTTCAGGACACTGAAGCATTAGAGGAGAGCAGGGTCACAGCGGCTTTCAGAAAAAGAATTCCAAAAAGGGGCCTGTCTGCAAAGCTCTTCAACAGTGCTAATGCTACGAATGATTGATTTCTTTTCATTACTTGACTTTTTTCAAAAAAAAGGGAAATAAATTGTTCCATTAATTATTATAGTACCTCTCTTATATGACATTAATCCTCCATTTTGGTTAGTACCTATCATCTTTTTAAAAACATATACATGTGCATCAAACATTGTATTTTCATCAGGGCTCCGTTTCATGTCCTTCTTCAATTCCCTTTACATTGGCAACTTTTCTTAAAGAATTGTCATTTGTGTCTTTCTTTGTGCCTGGAATGCCTTCAAGTCACCTTCCTTTGACAAGGTTCTCCAAGCAGCATTTTTCATTTCCTTCCATAAAGTGACAGCACTTTCTACATTACTTCCATTACAGCTCTTAGCAAATTGCCTTTTAATAAGTTTCTCTCTTGCAAGACTGAGCTTCTGGAGGAAAGGTTTTGATCCTTGCATCCCGAACACTGTCTTTTTTTCCTGATAAACATTTTTAAGTTTAGAAGAGCTTTAGGTTTACATAAAAGTTGCAAAAGCAGTACAAACAGTTCCCTACGGATCCTTTTAAAATTCAGAATCTGATACAGTATGTCCGGGAAAGTCTCATCACTGTATTTCTAACAAGCTTCTACCTCATGCAAATGCCGCTGGTCCAGGGACAAATTAGGACAGAAGTTCTCAACTCTGGCTGCAAATGCAAGTCACCTGGGAAGGTTGTTTGTTTGTCTGTCTGTCTGTCTGTTTGTTCATTTGAAGATGCCAATGCCTGGGCCCACCCCCAGAGACTCTAATTCATCTGCCATAAAGTCAGGAATTTTTATTTCAAAAAAAGCTTTTCAAGTGATTCCAAAGTACAGCCAGCATGAAAAACCACTCTTCCTCCTATGTTGTCAGACACACAGATCCTAGCAGCTCTCAATTTTCCTCTGTATAAAACAGAAATAATCACAAGTATCTAATAAGGTGTGATAGGGACTAAATGGAACAGTGTAATTCAGCACCAAATTCAGTACTTATGAAATTCTATATGTTTGAAAATGCTTAATTATAAACCCTGACTGGCAAAACATGTAAGTCCACATTGCTTGTCAATATACCTTTGAGAACACTCCTCTTGAGCTGCCTTCCCAGGGTTAGACTGCTCACAGGTCCCCAGCTGTCAGGGAAACATTGAAAAGGAGCAGCTCACAGTGTTAGGGTGGAGTCACTACAGAAATCACTCGTCTTTGGGGAATGTGGTATAAGTATGCTTTGATTAATTCAGCAGATTCAGCAGCTGAGCTTGGAGTCCCTGCGTGTGTGAGACAGAAACAGCTTTGTACGGGGACAGTCAATGGGGTGGCTAGTAGGGTCTAAGCTGCTTACTCCAGAACAATGAGTAATCGCATCCAAACTGCAGCTGGTCTCAGGAAGAGACCTCAGAGAATCATCTGGTTTCAAACCGCTGTTCTTAGGCTCAAGGGCAAAGCTCCTAAGAAAATTGAAAGATTGATAGCATGGTCATTAAAATTCAAGCAAGAAAACACTAGCAGTTGTAAAACTGGCACATTTTTACATGTACTTCTTCTGACATACAGCCCCCTTCTCCAACTCTAAGGAATACAAAACTTGCTGTACTTTTAACAGACACTGGAGGTTAAAGAGTTATCTTTTCTTGTGTTCCTCGGTCATTTTCATCTGACTAAACGAAGGTTAGTAGGTTCTTGGGGTGCTTAGAGAAGAGTTTGCAGATTAAGAGATACCAGGCATAATTACTATCCCCTTTGAGTTAATGGAAAAGAACAACTACACAGACAATTAATCCTGGCTTAACCTAAATCAATTACTAATTATTTAGTAACAGATAAGCATCCTTGCCCAAAATATTGTTACCTGCTTGTACAGCCAGAGTACTGCTGACTGTCAATACTTAAATTGCATGATATTTTTCATGGCTGTTATTTCTATTGTCTTATTTCACATCTTTTGAATAATATACTTCAAGAAATAATGAGTGGACATTTATACAACACATATAAATATAAAAGCATATTTCAAGCATATATGAAAGCATATATCAAGTTGTAGCAGAGGAAAGTAAGAAGGCTTTTAAATTTACTTCCATTTCTGTACCTCATTTTTTATAAAAGCATATGTTACTTTTTGAAATGTACAATAACTTTAATTTAAAAATATATGAAATTTGTCAGCAGTCTGTTTCTTAGTACAGGTAAAAGGAAATTACTTTTGCAAATCAACAGACTACCTACATTACATTAGTAGCTACCACTAACACATAAAAATCATTTAAGCTCATTTAGCATTAGAGGCTTAATGTAAATTTATTTAAATCAAGTTTTAAATAGCAGAATGGACCATAGAGACCATATGCATGCGTTGCCCTATTTGGTAGATATGCATGGATTCCAGCCCTTTTAAATTGTCTGCCCCCACTGAACAGCCGACGTTTCATGAAACTTATCCTCGTTCTCTGGCATCTCTCCTGCTCGTTCGTGGCATGACTTTCTGATTTTTCTAAAAGGTAATATCTCTTTCACAGTTATCTCCAGATTCACACAGACAAGGGAGGAAGTAGCATAAATGAGAAGTTATGAAATCATATCTAATAAAAACTTTCTGGGTCTTAACAAGTGTCTGAGTCCCAGAAATGCTGAAGTTAAACACAAAGATGGGTGCACGGAAAACAATGCCCAGAGAGCGAATTCAGATATTTTGTTTTCTTCTCAACATGCCATGTACTTTTTGCTCATTCTTTCCCGCGACGGAGTAGTAATATTCGAAATGTTTCTAGAACCCAATCCACCCAGAGATCTTCTACAAAAAAACTAAGAGTCAGGCCAGACTCCTCCCTCTTGGTCATCCCCACACAACCAGTCAGGATGTCCTCTTAATTCCAACCCTTAACAGCTCCTTTCTCTTTCTTAGCACCAGAATCATCCTCCAACCAGCCCCACGGGCCCCGGCCCCAGCCACCCCTCCCATCTATCCGTCAGACTGCTGCCCCAATGTAAAGTGGATCCAGTTAGTCACCCAAATTCCCAAATTCTTTTACACCTGAAAGCTCTATGATTTCATTAACCAGTGTCACCCCAATAAATTCTATAAAAATAATAAATAAAAACAAAATAAGATAAAATGTCATATAAGATGTTACAAGATTAGACTCTTACTTACCCATCCAAATTACCTCTTGTAATTTGTCATGGGCAGCCAGCCCTGCAGCCATGTCAAACTATTAATACTTGCAGTTCCTCATTTACACCACACTAGGTCACATTTCTATGGCTTTGCATATGCTTCTCAAGGAAATATGCCCACTACCACCATCTCATCTGCTTAGATAAGACAGCTCCTCACTTTTCAAGAGACTTCACTGAATGACTCCTAAGTAAAACCACCTCAGAGCTGCCCAAGGAGAGATAGCTTCTCTGTTCTTTCTGCTACCTTTGCTTCTTCTGATATAGTGGAAATTTGGTCCACAAGTGTTTTTTCAGAGTCTTAGTGAGTGGCACAGAACCTAGAACATAAACATTTGTTGAAAGAACAAATGGGTGACAGGTGAAATGGCCCTGAACTGAATAATGAGATGACTGCCAGGGCTGCCCATCGTCCTCCCTTTAGAGAAGACCAGAGTATTCAGTATTTTTTACTGAAGGTCCTTTACTCTCGTGTGCCCTGAGAAGATGCAGGAGCAATAAAAATGTTGTCAGACTAGAAGATCTCTTTCTTCCATGCAAATATCCATCTTCTATAAAAAAATCACCTTTATGATAAGCCGTGAAGGTGATAAATCACTCATTAAAATTTACTATTTTTAACAAGAAAAGGAATACAAAAATTATTTTGGAAATATTAGAATGTAAAGATAAGTAAAAGTCTAAGTTGTCCAAAATTCCAACAAGCAAAAATAATCAACCATTGATAATATTTTGGGGATTATCTCCTAAACTGATCTTTTAACATATAGATTTTATTACATATAAAACTGGACTCATATTACACAAATTTATAACTGAATTTTCCATTTCACAGTATTCTGTGTTATTATAATTACCTACATTTATGATCACATGAAATTTGTATTGAAAATGTAGAACTGAACTCCATCTCTTGATCTATTGAAACAATCTTTGGCAAGAGTCATGGAATATCCATCTTAACCCTCTAAGTGATTCTTATGTCCTGTAAACTTCGAGAGCCACTAACCACAGATAGTATTTCAAATCACTATGGTAAAACAACAGAAAAGAAGGTTTCAAAGGTATTTATTTTGGCGGCACATAAGAAAGCACAAGAGCTATTACAAAATGGAATGGGTTACCATCCCAGTTGATGAGTCCCTGGCAGTCCGCAAATAGATTTTGAATAACTACTCTTAGGCATGTGGTGGTCATTCTGTATCAAGAAAGAGGTTGAAAGAGATCATTTCTAAGGTCTGTCTCAACTCTCAGACTGTATAATCAAAGAATATTAAGTCTAAATTATACTTCAGAGGCAAACAAGAATAGTTACCTGGAAAGACAATTACGGAAGTGAATGGAAATTTGGGGGTGGGAGGCAGTGGTCTAGAGATAAGGCAGTTCTCAAAGCTGACAAAAACTTTGCCCATAATTAAATGAAGGTATTTTTTGTAAAAAAGACAAGTAACTTTTTTTTTGAAGATGTTTAAACTGGTGACCCTGTGGCTCAAAAATGTCTCCCTTGGCAGACACTAACACAGAGCAGTAACAGCCGGCGGAAACAGTGACAGACCCGGACATCTTTGGCACACCCAGCCTACTGCAGCCCGTCTGGAGGGGCATCTGTAGAACTATGGTAATACCAGTAATCTAACTTAAATTTTTTTTTTCATGTTCAAGCAAATAACTTACGGAAGTTAAGTCTAGAGAATTTAAGCCTGTGGAGTGTTATGTGCTGTAAATTCACATGCTTAGTTGGTGACAAATAGCTACTGTAGAAATCCACAGTCCTCACTGTCAGAGGAGTATTTTGGGTAATAAAGATTTCTTTACTACTGCAATTGCCTTTTACTTAAAATCCTAAAAAGTTACAAAAAAAAAAAAAAAAACATAGAAGGCCCAAGGAAGGATTGGAGAATCAACAGTCTAGATAATTTCAATGTCTTGACTTTAAATAAATATGTTGATGACTCTTAAATTTCCATCTCTAATCTTAGACATTACCAATGGACTTCACACCCAATGCATCTACTTCAATGCATCTCAAACTTAACAAGTCCAAAGGCAAATTTCTAAACTTTCTCCCTACATTCTTCCTCTAATAGCCATCTTCATATCAGAAATTAAAGATTCATCCTTCTAGTTGCCAAATTTGACATGAATCTGGACTCCTCTTTTAACATCCTATACCCATCAGCAAAACCTGTCCCCCTATTCCAGAACCCCACCGTTTTTCACGATCTTTGCTGCTACAATCGCCATCCTCCTTCTCAGTGGTCTTCTAACTGGCCTCCTGCTTCCACCTCTATCCCCACAAAGTCTATCCTCTGAACAGTATCCAGAGTAACACATTATAAGTCTGTCATCACCTCTAATGATTCCCAATTTCATACTGAAAATAAGCTCTATCAGGTGCTCCACGGCCTCCCCACCTCATTCTACTATCCCACCGACTTCATTTCCTACCACTCTCCCATTTGCTTACTTAGTTCCAGCCACCCAGCCCACTTTGCTGTCCATCCAACACTCCAAGGAAAGAGCTGTTGTTTTTCTATGCAGAGGTTCTTTCCTACACATCTCCAAGGTTTTTTCCACACCTTCTTCAGATATCACTGACCGTGTCAAAGCCTCGTGGAGCTCTTCCTAGACTAGCTTTGATCAGTTCGGGTCCTAGAAGGAAATGGGTGCCCCACTAAAATTAACACAATTGGTGAAGAACCCAATAAAAGACAGGGTGTTCGAAGGATGTAGGAAATTCAAATGGGATAATGAAGACTCTCAGGGATAATGAGAGTAGGATTATTGCCATCCTCGCCCTGAAGGAACAAAAAAGTGGAAGGATACTGGAAATCAGAAGAGTCCATTAGAGAGGGCTGCCTAGAGGGGAAAACAATGAAAATTAGAAGAGAGTGAAAGTCAACCTGAGGTTGTCTGTAAGAAAAGAGCTAAGAAAATAACCTAAACTCATACTTGTCCCTTCTTCAGCTCTCTTCCCAGGGGGTCTATTTAATATATGGGTCCTGGGTGATGTGGCTCAGTGGACAAAGTGACGGCCTGAGAACTGAAAGGTCATGTGTTCAAGGCCCAGTCAGGGCACATGCCTGGGTTGTGGGCCAAGTCCCCAGGTTGGGAGAGTGCAAGAAGCAACCAATCGATGTTCTCTCACACACTGATGTCTCTTCCTCTCTCTCTCTCTCTCCCCCCCACCCCCTCTCTCTATGAATCAATCAATCAAATTTAAAAAAATAATAATATAGTCTAGATTAATTTTCTTCCCAGGGTAGAGAACAGGATGGGCAAGGGTGGAAAATGGTCTTGGAGGAAACGATCTGAAGACTCCCAACCCACCACTTCATTTCTCCCCAACAGTCAAACAACATTTGTGGAATGAATCAGTATGATGCTATTATAGTCACTGCCCACTGAACAAGACAGAAAGAGTCAGAAGAGTTTGAGGTCATCGAAAGGAGGGACTACAGAATCTCGCATGCACTTGATATGGTTACTCATCTTGGGGCTTCTTGCATGCCTCACATTCTGCCTTGCAACGTAAGATTGGTATCACATTCACCAAGACAGGGAAATGTACAAGAAAGGAGATAGGACCATGGGTAGGCATCACATTCAGGGTCTCCCTGCTTTGATGCTTACAGGTGATTTATGAAGAGTTTTCATGATATTTCATAATATCATAGATGTTTCTGATAAAACAAATGATGGAAAGAAAAAGCATGCATATGTTATATTCCAAAGGGCAAAGGAGTATAAAATATTTAAATATCCACCCGATATACTCATATCCACCATGAATTAATCAAGCAGGGTCCCTCATGAGACAGTTCCCCCTGGCAAGGGTTCACTAAAGAAAAGCTCTTTGAAAAACATACAATAGAATCTCTGATCCTTAGTTTTCTAGTTTATTTTTCACATTTGGGGACTTGATATGTGCAGCAGTAAGAATGTCATTACTTTTTCCCTTAGAGTTTCCCAGACTCCACAAGGTTTGTGCAATCAGAGGAAAAGAAAAAACAATGGGGCAGAAGAGCAAATGTCTGATTTATGCATGAAAACTGAAGAGATAGTGTTGATGGAAAATTTATTAACAAATAATGTATTTGTTGATTCCAATAACACCTTCTAGGGCACTGCTGTAGAAAAAGAAAAAAAAAGTTATCAGAGTAACATATTAGGAGAAACAAAGTGGAAACTATTAGGAGATGTCCTTAGGCCTTTCAAACCCAACTGAGTTTCCTTAAGATAAGAATCTCATTCATTGATGTTACCTATATGTCTTCAGTTTTTCTCAAAGGGAGATGGTGGTAAACAAGGTTGAGAAAAGATAGGGAGGGAGAGAAATGCAGTTGCCACAGTTTTTGAAAAGTACTCTAACCCTAACCCTAGAAACATAACCTTATATCTTCTAGCATCACTTTTATAATCCATTTTAATCTACTGCATACCTTTTTTTACTATGAAAGGAAATCAGTCATGTTACTATCTTTGATCTCCAATTTAAGAAATTATAAAATAATCTCTGAAAGAGATCCTTGGGTTCCTGGGGATAATCTGTTTGCTAATGTGATCCCATTTCATATCCGTCCCATTAGGGGCAGATTCAAGCTTATGTAATAAAGACAGGGGAGACCTTTAGAAGAATAAATTTCAAAATACCACAAATAACATGACGGTTACCACAAAAGTCACAAAATACAGAATAATTGCCTATGTGTTCAAATAATTGCTACACATGCTTCTGTATACGTTTCTCTTCTCAGTGTTTTGTTTTGCTTTAGCTCACACACTTTGGTTTCCTCGTCCTATCTCAAGGATTGTATAATACTTTCTTTGGAGAACAGAAAGATAACTCAACCTTTCCTCTATTGTGGTCAAAGTTTTGGCTGATTCTTCTACCCACATGTTTTATGTGCCAGGTGCTGTAGAGTACATCCATACCACAGAATGACCCCTGGCATGTACTTCTGCTCACCATGCTGGGTACACAGGCTCGGTGAGCATCTGGAAGATTCTTGGAAGACATTCCTTTACTGGGACAGTAGAAATAACTTAATTACACACTGAAGTAACTTCAGACCACATATGACCATACAAAATTGTCAAAGTCCAATCATCTGTGACCTCCAAAAATGACAATTTCATATGGCTCACACTAATATATCCCACTAAGCCCAAAATAGATGTAACTCCAGCTCAGCATGCCGTTAACCAGATTCTGAAATTGGCCCTGGCCACTCTCATACACTTTGCACTGGGGAAATAGTACAGAGGGGAGTAAGAGAGAAAAAGACCTCAATCTTACCTGATACCATGTGACCTCCATTTTTTTTAGTTTTAAAATGAGTTTATTAAAGAATGTTACTAGGAAGGAACAACATTTGATTTGTCATTTAAAAAAGTTCTGTTTCTTCATGCTGTATAATAAAGATAGTATAAGTGGCTAGAGTTATAAGCTTCTTGCCACTGGATTCTCTGGTGGTAGAGCACAGTGTAGTCATTTCTGCAATGCCAGGATAAATAAAAGAACATCTCTTCTATGCTTCTCTTTAAAAAGTGATGAGTAGTAACAGAAGATAGCATAAAAAAGCCATTTTTCTATTCATTCTGTAGCACTGGAGCCATAATTTTTACCAGCACAGGCTACAATTTTCACTTTATCCTCCAATAAGTTCTGTCATCTCTCTGAATTCAGCGTCATGCAATAGAAAAGTCCATACCTTATCGCAGAATCTGAATGTATTTAGAGAGCCCTTGAAACTGCCTCTGTTCTTGACCCTCTGGGCCAATGACAAATGTATAACTTTATCAAACTGAAGTAGAACTTGAAAGGAAAATCGCGGGTGATCTATTCAGACTGTATGAGTGCGCTGAGGCTTTCCTGAAAACTGTTTCCCAAAGTGATATATCTATATGGCCAATATTTCATGGCTTAAGAAGAAGAAACTGGTGTTCTTATTCAGTCTGTCTTGAGGTCCCATAGGCAAGGTAGTTCCCACTGGGGGGCAGACATAAGCAGCATGGCCAGTGAATAAAATACTGTAATTTCAAATTTTACATGTGATCATGTGGATAAGGCCCAGGGTCTTGGTCAGAGCCTGGGAAATGAAGGAGCCCTGAAAGCTACGGCCCACTAACATCATGAGGAGTAAATAACCCTGTAGTCCTAGTCCTATCCCAGAAGGTCTTGTCACCTGAGAAGTCCCTGGGAAACTGTCAGGGCACATCAGAAAACCAAACACAATTCTCTTTTCTCCTAAAGAAATAGTACCCACGTGTCGCACAGAAATGATTTCCCAGTTTACAGGCACAAGCAGAGAAGGCCTTGTCCATCCATTACTGGATTCAAATAACCTTGCCCAAAATGATGAAAACGTCTACGAAACAAAGACTCCTCTGTTGGCACAGGACTCCCACCTCCCTATCACCATTCCCCGGGGCATTCATCAGTTGCATGTTCTGCACACCAGGCCTCCTGCCCTCATGTGGGCACGTGCACAACACAGCGCCCTCTGATAAAAGCGGTCTCAATGTAAAATGTAAACTTGCGGTATATCTGGAATCTGACACCAGGCTATTTGCGGACTGGCCCTAAGGTGAACTAGCTCTCTGGCCATATGTTTTTTTAAATCTGACACAAAATGCCACACAGAGAACAATTTAGCCAGAGTCCTCAACACATTTTAAAAAGAATCTTTTTTTTTCTGGTTTATAGATAAGTCCCTCCACTGCAGACAGATGCCTTGTTTAGGCAGATTGTGTATCTGCAGGATCCTGCTGAGTGGGCAGCACAGTCCAGGAGTCCTGTGCTGAGTCCACACAACGGTCACTGTCAGTAGCATAGCTTCTAGGAACAGTGTCATCAGCAGTAAACCTGGTGTTGTCCCTAACAATTAAAGGATGGCTTTGGAAGTTAAAACCAATGATGGAAACTTATTCCAGGAGGTCATTAACACCTGACTTCTTTGCAATAACTGAGAGCACAGCTGCATAAGGACAATAAATAAAACTCTATATATAATGTTCACTCCATTTACATTTCAAAAGATATCAAATATAATCATCACAGACTAAAGATTCAGATCAGGCAGAACCACAGCTATGCCTCAGCAGAGACGCTGGCATTGATAAGAGTAATAAAAATAACCAACAAACATTTGTTAAAGGGCTACTATGTGCCAGGCTCTGTGTGAGCTGACAGGCCATACAATATCTTAATTTTCACATTAACACAATAAGAAAGGTATTACCTAAAATCCAAACTATTTTAATCTTCTGTTTCATTTTTCTCATCTGTAAAACAAAGATAATTTCACTTACTTTGTAAGATTTGGGTAAAAAATTAAAGACAACATAGATAAAGTATTGAACATTCAATAGTAGACGTATAAAATAATAAAACCTGCCCTGGCTGGTGTGGTTCAGTGGATTGAGTGCCAGCCTGGAAACCAAAGGGTTGCTGGTTCTATTCACAGTTGGGGCAAATGCCTGGGTTGCCAACCAGGTCCCCAGTAAAGCAGTGCAAGAGAGGTAACCACATATTGATGTTTTTCTCCCTCCCTCACTCCCTCCCTTCCCCTCTCTCTAAAAATGAATAAATAAAATCTTTAAAAATAAATAAAATAATAAAATATTTTATTAAAATACTATTAAACTCTTAAAGTTTATACAGAATGCATATATACTGAAATAATAGCTCTGGACTTAACACGTATAACATAAAGTATAGAAAATGTCAAGCAGCCCATCAGGTGACCAAGGACACTGCCTTGCTGATTCCACAGATTCATGGAATAAGCTAACAAAAACAAAACAGAGCAGCTGTGTGAGGTATATCATCATTTAAATCAGTCAGCATGTACTAAAAGCCTACTCCAGTATAGTAGTAAGAAACTGCAAAGAAAGTAATAACACAGTCGTTCTGGAACTGAATTTTAAGGAGACAGAACATACAAGGCTATTACATTATTCTGTTATTTGGATCAATGCATACAAGAATAGTAATGAGGTGAGTGGCAAAACAGAACACTAGTCTGAACACTCAGAAATCAAGAAACTATGCAGCTTAAGAGCTAAGAAACATTTGTGCTCAGTGTATAATTTTCACGCATAGCTTTAACACAAAAGTAATGACTATGTGCCAAGTGACAAGGTCAGCCAGCGGTTCTATCCCGAACAGTGCACACTGTCTCTGTGGGGAGTGAACACCAGCCTCTCCACAGACCACCACCTCCCTCTTTTCCCCTGGCCTGAGACTACTAGTCAAAACACCTCAAAGGCACACAGGAAATAGGGCATATTCTGGCTCCACTGGTCTACATGTTTCCATAGTGGACCTAGATACTGAGCATAAAAAAGTTGTAGCTAGGATAAAAAATTACTAACCACGGAAAAACGAATTTACCAGAATACTTTGATTATCACCACCTAAATCAGACCAAAATATCTCACTTAAATCATGAATGTGGATATTCAACAAGAAAGGAGATAAGAAAGCTTACCAAAACAGAAATAAACAAAACTACCCTCACCCTCAAATGGTTTAGAAAAAAAGGTATATACACACACATATAATATATGAACATAGTATAAAACACACAAATATGCGTACACTGAATGATAACACAAGTGAGCAATAACACCAGTGAGGTAAGATATTAACAATAGGTTAATGTAGGTAAAGGGTATCCCTCAACTGTTCTTGCAAACTTATTCTAGCTTTAGAAAAGCTAACAAAAAATACCTAACCATAAAATAAAATGGAAGTGAATTTTCAAGGTATTTATTTCTTCCTCATAAAATTCAAGAAAGATTACTCTAACAGTATTACTATCATTATCTAAAAGAGCATTCAAAGAATTTAAAAAGTTACAGTCAACGATGAAAACGGTTGGAAAACAGAACACTAAGGGGTTTTTTTCTTACATAATTCTCCTTTGTATAAATACGAATCTCTGACAGAAACAATAAAAGAAATCAAACTTAAAATAATTCTATTTGACCAGACATGAGATTGAACAAGGCATGAAATAACAGTAGCCATATTTCAATATGCTGTTGTCTTTTTACTATCTCAATTGTATTCAAAGCTTCCTGTCTGAAACACAATCCAAAATTTTACTGCATTCTCTAAGGAGTACAACGATTACAGCCATGACCTCATACAGCTGACAAATCTGCATGCCCCAGATTCTCCTAAATAAGAGAATATCAGCACAATTCAGGATAACCTACTTCAAGGATATAAAACCATATGCCACTGCACTGGTTTTGGCTACATACATTAATAAAAGTTTCAGTATGCAATAACTTCATTTAGCACCGACACACTTGCAATTGATTCCAATGGATTAGAAAGGAGATGATGTTTGTAAAGGAAATCGATTTTTGGATAGGTTAAACTGAGGTACATACTTAAGGATTTTTGAGTTGTTATATTCAGTGTCTTCAAAGTTCTATTTAAAATAAACAGGCATCTATGAAGAGAGAAAAAGTCCTAATGTCCCATTTTAAAGGAGGCTTTTGTGAATATCATTCTGTTTGAAGAAAGAGCACAGAAAAGTTTGTAGGCATTTTTACACTTGCAACTAAGCAATTACTGTCACAGGTTTAGTTTCAGAATGTCCCCTGGAAAATGATGCAGGGTCATCAGGCACTGTTCAACAAATCTGATTAATAATACTGACATTCAGTCACTTGCTCAGCTAGTGATGAGTGAACACAAAGAAGTGCTCAGAGTAATCGCAGACACCTCTGTGACCCACGGGCAGCATAAGGGTCCAGATTTCTTTAGGGATTAGAATGTCTTATAATTAAATCTATTTTCCTATTTTGGTCATTAGAGTGAGTTTAAGACAGATATACCTGGTACTAAATTTTGTAATGTGACATATGTTACAAGAAGATTCTATTAAAGATACAAGCAAGTATAAAAGCAAGTTATATGCAGGAGCCTAAATGTGTAACTCAATTATTAGATTATTATCAAATCAAGAAATTATTTGATATTTTATTCACAAACATGGTAGGTTTTTCTATCTGTTAACTTGTTGCACAGAAGGTAAGTCATAGAAGCACGAGAGATTGAAATGCCCTATAATCTCCAGATTGAATGACATAACAATTTCCCACTTAAAAATTAGAAACTGACATTAGGAATCTTAAGTAACCACATGTGGCTCTAAAGGTACTGAGTACATTTAGTGGATACATACAGACTTGAAACAATAGAAGCAATGGTGGTAAAAGACAATTTCTCTTTCCCCAACTTGTGCATGCACGCATATATATGCATGCACATACACACACACACGTAATCTTCAGATATCTCCTCACTAGTGCAATTTCATTCAATTCCCACCCACAAGCTCCATAACCATGCATTTTACTGGAGAAAGAAGTCATTTCTCTGTGGGTGGCAAAAGCACTGAAATTCTTCAGATTATTGTTTGAATGAATATTAAAATAGCATTCTTTTATAAATAAGTGGTTATTCATCCTTCAAACACACATTTATTGCCAGTTGGGACTTTGTGTGTGAGGAACGGAGTCCCTAGAAAGTAAAAGAATATACACCACAGCATGGTTCCTGCGTAGGACAACAATACAGAGAACAGATCACACACCAGATGGGCCTGACTCTGAGACCACATCTTTCCACCACGGTGAAAGTGCATCTAGCCAGACAAAAAATAAGTGAATAAATATAAAGTACAATGGCAATTCAGGGAGAAGAGAGACAGTATATCCCACTTGTGGAGGGTTACAAGAGAATACAAGAAGACTAAGGTAAGAGGTAAAACAACGTGAGCTGAACCTTGAAAGAAGTGTAATAGTAACAGATAATGGGGAGAAGACAGCAAAAGCAAAGGTGAAATCTCCTGAGGATTCAATGGTTGTCCAGATTCTGTAGAGTAGAAAGGTAATGGGGACGTATGAGGACTGCAGAAAACGGTAGTGGGAATACAAAGCAGAGATGAGGTGTGAAAAAATGAGATACCGAAGGTTTTTGACCAGGGTGAAACAAGATCAGAGCGGCAGTGACCTCGAGTGAGAAAACACCAAAGGCTGAGAGAAAAGTTAAGAATTGAAACAACGAGGCCACAGGTAGTGGAGGTCAAAATAAGTGTCAGAGAAGCAATGGGAATGGAAGTTGCCCCACCCCAATGTACCGCTCAGTCCTAAAACCTGCATTTCAAATAAGTGTGACCTTTACTACAAAGAGCTACATGAGAGTGGTATACGACACTTTGGTCAATATACATTTCCAAAATTAACCTCCATGAAATAGCTGAAATAATGAAGGTAGGAAAGCATCGCAGTGTTGTGAGAAAATGAGAATTGCTAAAGAAATTCTAGTAAATGAGTAGCTACAAATTTGGAGTATAATAAACAACCATGAATAATATACCCAACTTCATGCTATAAAGTATTTTTAATGTTGTCCTGTGGAAATATAAAATAAAACAATCTGTAATCAGTTTCAACTCTCTCCTTTACTCTGAGGTATTACTGAAGTTTATGTCATGAGAACAGAACAAAATAAAGAAGCCACATCGTTAATTCCTTTATAGGCCCAGCTAAGAGCCAATACCAGCCTGCTCTCCTCTTCCCAGAAAAAGAGTTCTAAGACACAAATGCATTAAACTCAATTTTATCCTACAATGGCCAGTATTTTACTAAGATCACTGTGTATAAAACTTCAAAATAAAGAAGTAGAAGAACTTTTGGTCATGTTCTAGAAAATTCCTATTTCTAAAACCTGAAGCAGCTGCAATCAAAGAATAAGTTTTATAATGCACAAATTATTTCCCTCAAATCAGTGTTTTGCATAATTTGTCAGACAATTCCTGAGTAAACTTTTCTGTAACCCTTATTTCACTATTTATTTTAATGTGTTTTGAAAATAATATTGACCATGACATATTTCCTTTTTAAATATATTTAAGATTTGATCAAATGTATTAAAAGGTATGCAAGCAATTCTCAGATCTTGCCAGTGAAGCAATAAAGACTTAACAATGAAAAATAGTTTTAGCATGACACTGTGTATATAGATATTAATATGAACAAAACTTAGTGGCATCTATATTATCAAAATATTACTTTTACATAATCCTTACTTGATCTCAACCTTATCGAACAATCAAGTCTATTACTTTAGTCAGAATTTGTATTAATGTTAAATTTAATATGGTATGTAAAATGTGTTTTATATTAGTTTGAAAAATAAAGAAAATACTTCATCTTGCCATTTTCAAATCCTTTTAATTGGATTAGGTAGTTAAAAACAGAAATTATAAAAGCAGAATCAGGAAATACAGTATGTTAATTTATTGAAATTAATACAAGGCTTGGATTTTGCACTCAATTTTAAACTTCAAAAAAAGTTGCATTGTTTCTGTAAAGAAAGTGATTTAAATACATATGGGGAAATGCTTGCAATAAGTAATTATTTTAAAATAGTTTATAGTACAAATTTCTTTTAAAATCCACAGGAAATTAATTAAACAAGAATATATAACAAGGGTGGAAATAAAAACATTAAGTCCAAAAATATAGGAAACACCATTTGAAGTAGTGTAAATTTTGTTTGAAGTAGTGTAAATTTCGTGATGAAGATCAGTTTTTTTTTGTTTTGGGGGAAGGATCAAAATGTTAAATTTCAAAGATAATTGTGTCTGGACACATTTCCTAGATAGCTCATAGAGTAGGGCTTTTATTATTAAAACACTTTCTCAGAGTTTTGCAAATTTTTGATGAAATATTAAAATTTAGTGTATTTCCATTAAATTGAATATACTCACATTCATGTTTGAAGAAAATTTGGAGGTGTTATGTATAAAGAAAGCCATACATATTTAGACTTTCTGTTGCAGCATCAATTCTGAAAGGTTGGTTGTTTTTTTTTTATTTAACACCTTCCCCCAAAAACCATGTTTAATTTTGCACTGCAGTAGCCCAATGCATATATTTTTAAAAAGTTCTAAGAGTTAAAGTGCTGAGTGATCTTTTGTCAAGATATGAGAAAGAAGGTCTGATTTCACGTTACTGATATACATACAGATCAGTAAGGACGTTTCTTTCAAGTTGCAGAGGACTTTTCTTTGGCTTATACAGGGTGGGACAAAAGTAGGTTTACAGTTATTCATACAGAAATGGTGCAATAATTAATAAATAATACAAGTATAAATTCTGTTTTGCATGCTTACAACTGTAAACTTACTTTTGCCATACCCTGTATTTTCCTAGTTTTGTTCTGTAACTATGCAGCAAACATGTATCTACTGCGAAGTGAATTCAAGTCATTTACACATATATGGAGTGAAGGTTTAACGGTGTTGTATTTATCACAACTTTAATGATACATCAAAACATGTTACAAACTGGTTTAGGAGTAGCTACCTATCCCTACACGATACATGCCAGAAAAATACTACAAGTTTAGAATGCTAAACCATGTTTCTCAATGAGCTCACTGCGCCCCAGGGCACATTTGTCATTAACTGGGGATGGTTCTGCCTTCCTAGAAAATATCTGCATCTACCAAGGGTGTTTTGCAAACCGCTCCCGTCACCCAGGACACTTAGCAACAACTGAAGATATTTTTGGTTATCACAACTGGGGGCACAGTGCTGGTATCTAGTGGGTGGAAGCTAAGGATGCTGTTGTTAAACATCCTACAACGCACCGAACAGTGCCTTCCCCTATTAAACAACTAAGAATTACTGGTCTGACAGGTCAGTTTTGCCAAGGTTGAGAAATCCTATACTAAACTCATCACCATCAAACATGTTCTAAAATGTTAAGGTCAAAAACAGGAGAAGATAGAAAAAGCACAGAAGGTCAAATGAAAGGAAGGAAGAGATAAAAAGAAATCAAAGTAAATTAAAGAAAAATCTAAAATATTCTAACACATTTACTGTATGGTTAACATAAGAAATGCAATACGGGGCCAAACTGGTAATGATTATAAACATACACAAAGAATGTGGGCAAACTTGACAACCTGCATAAAAGAAAAATGATAGCTATTTTTTCAAGCTACATTTCTAGCTTGTTGATGAATGCACTGACTTTTACATAATTATTTTGCTCTCTCGTGAACATGTTTCCCATTTTCTCAGTGATGCTATGTCAAAAAAAAAAAAAAAGCTGTAATAACTGAGAGAGACGCACATTGGGCAGCAGTGTTAACTGCTTGGGTAAATTGTTCAAATAATAGTGACCTTGAGTTATACAAATCAAACTCTTTAGTTTAAAAAAAATGTTGATGTCTTCCAACTCAAGTTAAAACAATACATTATGATCAGCTTTATTTTGTAACATCAAGGTGTATATGTTTGTCAATGGACTAAATTAGTGCTGGAATGATGCATACTAAACTAGAGCAGTTTTACCTCTGAGGGGTATGAGTATGGGGGCACAAAGGTAAATATTCATATTTTGCTCCCTAGGCCTTGAGAGTATTTGAATCTTTTATAACAGGATTGCATTCATGTGTAATAACTTATTTTTTTAAAGAATGAGTTTTCCCAAAAGCAAAATGCAAAAATTGTGCTACAGTGTATAAACATTTAATATAAATACCTTGCTTTATATGAGCTACAAATTGCTCAAAATTTGCAGTAACAGTTTTAATCACACTCCCAAAAAGGAATTTGCTAAAGAACTCATACAGAGTTTATTTCATAGGCTTAAATTTTTTTTAGAAAACAAATATCAGTCTAATTAAATGATGTACTGAGCTAAATTTCTACACATGGGGTTTATTGAAAGAACAATTGCATGTCATCAGCACACCACTGGGTGCTACTGGGAATTTTGCTGACACTTGTACTTTGTTAACCATCTGAAAATCAACTGGTGATACCATCCAACCAGTGATTTTCTACTGGCGAGTCCCAGTACATCCCTGTGCCCCAAGAATTTTAAAAATGTGCAATACCTATTAGTCAGGGGCACTGACCTATTTTCCATGAGATCATCAAATAAAAATGTGACAACACCCAACAAGACAATAAGCGTCCAGTATGAATGAGTCAAAATCATACCTATTTTTGTTAGATAAGCAAAAAATATATTTTGTGTGTGCCACAATATTTTAGTAATTAGTGTATGTGTGCAATAAGATGAAAAGGGTTGAAAATTGCTCATTAGATCGTTTTGGACATTTTTAGGAACTTAGAAATTCTCCTAATAGTTATAAAAAATTTATAGCACCTATGAAATGGATTCCATAAATGTTTTACAGCTTTTATGAGGGTTACTCTGATTCATTAAAATAGCACACATAGCAACTGTCAATAAAAAGTTCAATAAATACTTTGAATTTTCTCAATCTGCTATATTTAATTCTGAGCAGGAATAACTGCATTTTGCTCTTTTATGATTGATTTTCATCATTATTAACTTATTTTATGGGACAAAAAAATGAATGAGAAGAAAATCAGTTATCTCATCCAACTAAAATTAGGCAAGTATCTTCCAGCTTCTCACTCACCAATTAGGGTAATTTAAAATAAATAGCCAGATGAAATTTTGGCTGATGCTAAAGATTATCTTGCCAAGGTATAAAAACTGAACAATGAAAAAATCAGAAATGAAAAGGCCATCATAAAATCAATTTCCTTATGGAGCTATAATTTCATTCTCAGAAAATACATTTCTTATTCTATCTAGTATCATCTATGTTATATATAAACACTATATATAACACAAATCTAATATTTTTAATAGTATATTTAAAATTATACTGTAAACATGTCTTTGTAAAACGTATACTGGGTCATCTTATCATATAAACTGATATGTTATTATATATTACAAATAAAATCAGTGTCTTTAACTTTCAAGGAAAGGTATACATTAATATTGTATCAACTAATCAATTAAAAAATGTTTACTTCTATTTCTCATATTTTATTAGTAAGTGGCATTTTTCAAAAAAGCATTTTGACAAGTTGGAGAAAGAAAGTTGAAAAAAAATGTAAAATATCTAAAAATAAATCTATGAAATTATTCCAACAGGCAGACATATGCACACCAACTTATGAATAAATTACACTAAATATTTCTCTTTAGTTATCATCATTTCTTAGAATTTCCTCCTCAAATCAACAATTGAAATACCAGTTGATTAGGTAGTGTCAACTACATTTTGCCCCCAGTATATTTTGTAAGAATGCAATTTCTATTTCCATCTCAGAATATTCCAATTCAATATGAGAAGAAATGTGATTTTAGGACTGAACTGCTCAGATAGGTATAATCATATGTATTATCTTACCCCAAAAAAGTAGACCATGGAAATTCCTGTCAT
Source organism: Tonatia bakeri (assembly GCA_004024845.1). Taxonomy (NCBI): domain Eukaryota; kingdom Metazoa; phylum Chordata; class Mammalia; order Chiroptera; family Phyllostomidae; genus Tonatia; species Tonatia bakeri. The sequence continues at coordinate 150,253 of PVIA01001488.1, forward strand.
CCCTTCACATGGAGTGAGATGATGTAGTAGAGATGGCCAGGGAGAGGTTGTGTGGAGCTGTCTCACTCACAGTGCAGAGTATGGATTGTTTCTGCTAATGTCTCCAAGATAGAAACTGACTTTCCAAGTACTAGCCCTCAGGTAGCAAACAAACAGGGTAAGGGTCAATGTTACACAGGTGTGTCCTTGCCCCTATTTACTCTCCAAAATTTATGTCTTTCTAACTGTTCTTCCCAAGGCATTATTTTAGTATATGCACGCTGAATACAGCACACTTTCTCTTAAGATCTTGAATTCCTTTTCTCTCCATTCACTCATCAAATATTTGAATGCTTACTGGGCCAGGCCTCTGAAGTTTCTGGGTCCCTAGGGATAAGTAAATTTAGCACAGCAGTCCCTGATCTTGTGGGACCGCCACTGTACTGAGCAAAAACTACAAGCTTGACAGTAGTGTCACACTAAAATATACTATTCTTTGTCATCCTCATCCACCCCCCTCCATTCAGAGAGACTAAGTCACTGGACAAAGATTATCCAAGAACCAGATAAAAAAATGTAAGAATCCACAACTTAAAATGCACTAAAAATAACTCTACAGAAAGTGCTAAAAGAATCTGTTCAGTACTACCTCCAACAATAGTGTCTTAATCTATCTATAAAAGTCCTTTTATATGCATTTTTATTTTTATGTTCCTTTTTATGAAAATGTTAAAAAAGAAATTAAAAGACTTAGGTATCTTCTAAAGTCCTGATGTTTAAAAACTCATGACATAATGAGAGTAATAAATCTAGGTATGCTATTTCTAATTATATTGAAGGAGCGTCTAAAAAGACCTGAATAAAAATAAGGTTTTCAGTCTACTTCAATGTTCTATTACTCTAAATTCTTTATTTTTCCAGCTGAATGATTGTATAAAATTCAAGTTTGATTTAAGAAAACAAAAATGTTTAATAATATAAACATAGTCAATGTAGAGAGCAGGCTTGTAATGTTTATCAAAAAGTATTGAAAGTATTTTTCTAATAAACAGTAATATCATTTACTAGTAAACAGTGTTCAATAATTTAGGAAAATCCATTTTGTCAAAACTTGTTACATCTACTCATATTTACCTCCAAGTACCCCTACTGCAACGATTGGTCATATTCAATTTGTGTGAGAATCAGCAAAGTTCGCCGACTTGAAGTCACAAACAGGAACAGATCACTCTACGATATAATTTTGGTTCTCTTTAAAATGGCCTTGTGGAAACATATCACAGAAATATTCTTTGGGGAGTTAGGAAGGCCTATACACTTCATTTTTGACCAAAGATTGAGGTTCATTTTGCCGAACCTGTGAAATCCCCATTTTGTTTCTGGAGTGGAATGGTGTGAACATAGAAAGCCACAACCGCAAAATGAACAAGAGGCCCTGGCCAGCTGAAATGGCCAACTCTAAAAACACCCACCTTACATTAAGGTGCAATTTGGTCTTTGCCTTTCACAACACAAAATAGATCTTTTAAACTATTGGCAATTCAATCCTTTCTTTTCTGTCCCCCGTAAAATGATTCCAGTTTAGATCTCTATTTATCTACCTTCCAGGCCAGTGAGGCCTTCTTTTAGAGTAGAGACTTCCCGTTCACATTTGCGTTCTCAGTCTCTTTCGATGGCTTTTCATTTTCTGATTCCCCTTAACTGTCAAGGATCTGAAGGGTCGGACCTCAGGGCACAAACAGCCAATCATCCCGACACCTTTCAAATCTATGGTCCATCGCAGGATTTCTCCCTATTTCCAAATGGCATATCCAACTTACTCTAGGAGCAATTCCCCTATAATTGTCCCCAAAACACCTCAAACTCAAAAAACCAAAGTGGGGTTCTTAGCCTTTTTTTTCCAATCATGCTCTTCATCCTATATTTCCTTATCTTGGTGAATATTACCACAACCTAGAGAATCAGTCCAACTTTATACATGATCCTCTTTATTCCTTCTTTCTGAAATGCTCACATCCAATCAGCCGACAATTCTGTAAGTTCAAAATCACTCCAATTCATTCTTCTCCAGCCTTGCTGTATCTCCTACATTCAGGCTCTCATTGTTGCTCATCTAAACTATTTGAACATTTCCTGACTTAGTTCCATACCATGATTCTCATACCTCTTCATTCCATGTTGCCCAAGATCACGAGGTTTCATAAATGCAAAGCTTATCATGTTCCTTCTCTCCTTTCTCTTGCTCTTACTCTGTTTGAAAATTTGAAGGACTCACCACAGCTCATGGCCAAAGTACTCTAACAAAAGTATATACATACACTTAGGGAAATATAACATCAACCAAGGAGTAAATGAAGTCACAAGATTAATACTCCATAATCCTGGAGGATCAATATTGCCCTGTTGCAATTAAAATACATTAATTTTACTTTAAAACCAAATTATGGAATAGAAGTTCAGATTCAAATAAATTTGGACTTCAAAGAAACTACGCTTGCAGAAGGCAGATGAAGCTTGTGAGTGCACATTAGGATACTTGAGAGGACTCTAGTCTCATGTAGCTGGCACATGAGACTAGAGTCTAAAAGGTATTTTGAGTGAATGAAGGTCTGCATGATTAAATGCAGGGATCCCAATAGGTTTAATCCACTTAGCACAAAATTATTGGCTTTCCCTTATTTTATAAATGTTATTCCAAGAGACTGCCTCATTTAAGTTTCAATTATTATCATGGATGAATCTTAAAAATCTTCTTTTCCAATGTCTCAGGCTACAGACAAGCTAGAATACTCTTCCATAGTAGACATAACCTGTAGCTTTTCAGATTTTCTCAGACTAGGTGACAGTAAGAGAACAGGACTATTCCGGCTTGATCCCTTGTCAGAGCTTCTGTCTTACAGTGGGTTGGAATCTGAAGATGACTTCATTTCTTCCTAACACAGAGACCATTCCTGATGTTACATCTCCAAAACTACAGTATTGGAAAAGAAAAATGTCATTGGATTGAAACTGTGGAATGAAACAATTTCCAAAATCACAATGGAACAACAGGAACTTTACTATTGATTCTCAAAAGCCTCAGGGAAATCTGATAAGAGCAAGGAGAATTGATGCTGCCTGCTCTGTAAGCTCAATAGAGAGACAGTGTGGACGCTAAAACAATCTTGGGGCCAAAGGACACACAAGAGTGAGTGACATGAAAATCTACTAGAATGAAGATTCTTGCTTTATATGTCTCAGTGATGCATACAAGGTACATGTCATTATCTTCATTTTACATTCAAGAAAAAGTTCTAGAGATGCTAAGTAATCTACCCAAGATCCCTAAACTAGTCAATGATGGTGTCAAAAGCACAACTATATACTATGGGAACATCTGTGAAGGGACCAGGCCTCTCTGTTTCTTTGTGAGTCTGCAATAACTCATCTGGAGTCTTTCATAACATCCTTTTTCTTCAGAGATAAGGATGCACTTTTCCTTGTGGGATAGGGAAGGCACCTTTCACATGAGAATTGTGTGACTTACTTTAAGTAAAGCTTAGATTCTTTCCTATGCCATCTCCCAAATTCCTCCAGGTTGAAATATTTAATAGGTTTCATATTTTGAGGTCGCAAATCCTAAACACCATCATATTCTTGTTACATTTCTCTCTTGTTCAAAAAATCATTTTTCTTGTGGACTCACAGGTATAAGAAATTAGGTTAAGGAGCGTATGGGTGCCAAGAAGATCCTAATGGAGAGAAACAATGTGAGGTGGGGATGATTTTCACTTTAACTGATTATTTTAGCACACAGTGGAAGTTGGGATTTAGATCATCTGGATATTTATCTTCTTCCTCATTTTATATCTGCTGTGAGCCAAGTTATATTTTATATTAAAATTTCCAAAATAGATAAAGCAAGAGCCTCTTTACAATCCATTCCATACCAGAAGGCATTTATTCCTATTCAAACACCCACAAGAATGTGGCTTTCTTTAAACAAGGAAAAGGTCACCAGAGGGCACTTCTATTGTGTGGAGGGAAAGGGATGCCCCAGGACAATCCCTTAACTACAGCTTCTAAAAGAACAATAATCCTCTGAAAATTGCACCACTTTGTACTCTCCCTGTCTCTCGCCTAGCTTTAAATGAAGGTCATGATCTCATAGAGGAAGCATCCCAAGCATGTTTACTGCATTTTTATGCAATCCCAGTGATGTGGAAGGTCTTGTTACTCTGGATATCTCCATTAGTAACTACTTTTCTGAGGTCTCTCACTTTCCTTTGGTATTCAAGTTACTGGCTGCCTCTGTCCCTATCCAACCCAACAGTCATGCTCTCACATCCTCACTGATACCAGTCCTAACACAGTAGCTTGTGCTCTTTCTTGATCAATGACCCAGTTACCACTCTGCTTCACTGCTGGCTTTAAACATCTGCAACATTCTACCTCCAGTTTCACCAGCTGCTCTTCACGTGCACAGCCTATGCAATCTTTAGTTTGCTATTTCTCACACCTCCTCATTCCCAGCACACTTGCTCATTGTGACACTTGACTATTCACTAAGTTTGTTAGGTTATTTTTTGTCCCTACCTCCTGCTTAAACAACTGTGTATTGTTACCCCGGCCACACACACACAAGGATACTACTAATACTCAAAAATATTTCGTGCTTATTTTTGTCAAGTCTCAGCTTCCAGTAATTCCTACCACCTTTAGAGCAAGAGGACAAAGACCCAGTACTACCTCCACACTTTGATACAGCACATTACAAAAACCAATACACATAATGCTAAACCATCAAAAACTCGAACTTAAGAACATCCTGGCAGAAAAAAATTAATTGCTAATAGTTCTAGTGAACTTGAATTTTATAAAACTAGTTCTTACTTAAAAGTTTATTATATATCCATCCAGTTTTTATACCTCTGTGAATGGACCTGAACTTCATAGTTTAACTGAACCTTTATCAGCTTTATCTGTTATATTTAAATAGTGATAAGTTAGTTTAAAGTTAGTTTTATCAGACTCCAAGCTTTAAATTACTCAGACCAGTCACTGAGATTCCTTTGTTTCTTAATGTCTGTTTAATGTTTCCAACACACTAAAGACACCACAAAACCAAATAAACAGTGATGTAATTTTATAGATTGATAAGATTTTTCAAATTATTTTATTTTTATTGAATAGCGTATTTCTAAGATATACATAGCATTTATTCACCTTTGAATTTAGTTAAGATGATTATATATTGTATTAAAAACAATAAAGCTTGGTAATTAGAGTAATAAAATATTTCTTTAGTACTAATCATACCCAAAGTACAAAACCCAAGTAGTCTATAAAGCTTTTTAATAATCTAAATCATTTTTTAAAATTTTTATTTAAATTAAGATACCACAATCACTGTTTTAATTAAAGTACTAAAAATTCTAGTTCAAATTGGCCTGGAAAATAAAGAAATTCATTATCTCACATAACTAACAGTAAATTCAAAAATATGATAGGCTGATTCAGGGACCCAACAAGGTCATCAAGCACCTGGAATTTCAACATTTTTGTGCCATCATTAATATATTTGTTTTGCCCTCAATGATCTCTCCCCTTAACAATTCTCTAAAACTGTATTTTGCTACATTACATCACATAAGCAGCAGCATCTTACTAACTATACTCAGTTGAAATAAATTCAGTTAAACAATTGTCTTTTAAAATAAGCCAGACTTTCTCTGGATGTACACATAGAGCCAGCAGTGATCCGTATTTGTGCTGGAGATTTTTATGATTTAGTAATAGTGCAAATCCTCAAGGAGGTAGTAGTAAAGTTCCACCATCAGTTAAAATTCTGTGTGCACAATGGAGTTCCCCAACAGCAGACAAAAATTAAGCAGATTACAGAAAATAACACACATGTGACCTTTAAAGACATTTGCAAAGTACTTTGTCTTAAACTCTTACCAGTACTTACCAATGTATGTTTTAACTTACCCAAGTGGAAATCTATATTATTGAGCCTACTTGCTGTTAAAATTTTACTTTAAATTTTTACCTTGTTGGTGTAAATAGCTATGAGAGAAACCAAGAGACTAAAATCATGTTTTTCCTCTTATAGCAACTTTTAATTACTGCAAATTTGGAGATTTGCTACCACACAGTACAAATGGTTCTATTTGCTTTTTTAACTAAAATATGCTATCTAAAATTATATCTCATTTAAATACAAACTGAGAATGAGACCGTAGTTATCATTTGACTCAATATTATATAACTTTGAAGATGTTTTACAGCCAAATCTTTAATGATTCAGTTTATAGGTTTTTATGTTCTATATTTTCTTCTACCAAAATGACCGTGTTTCAGCTATTTAAATGACTATCATCATTTCTTCAAGAGAATGGACTAAAGACTGAGCTCCAGTCATTCCATCTGTTCTTTTTTGGTAGCTCTGGAAAAGTGTAAATTCTCTGAAATTTTTGAAGGACTTGTGGCTGACGTTTCAGGAAAAATATCAATAATAACATATTATAACTGCAAGAAAAAAAGCTATGCAATAACAGGAAAACACTACATTTATAAATTATGAATTTATAAACTTAGCAGTAGTATTTACATTTGCCTGTGTTCTACTTAAGAAAATTAGCAAAGGCCTCTATGGGAGTTCAGAGCTAGTCACCTCAAGATGTGCTTCTGTGATATGCAGATTGTTTTGAGCCAAGGGGAATTTCGGCCTCAGGCTCCAGAGAAACTTCTACCCTTCTCTACCCAGAAGAGCTTGCATCAGGAACCTTGGCTATGAGAGATGGTATCATCAGAGATAACTCTTGACCTATCTGTAGGGCAGGAAAAACTTCTGTTTACTAAACATCTGCCCTTCTTATCATCCTGTAATGATTCTTTGAATTTCTGAAAGCACCTTACCTCATTCCTTAGCTCAGAATGTCTTAGACACTCCCATTCCCTTTCTGTCTCTGAGCCTCTGAGGTCACTGAGTTTTAAGTATTTAGGAATCCCATATATAAGAATGCATTAAATTTGGTTATTTGCTCTTGCCAATTTATCTCATGTCTATTTGATTATTAGGCCAGCCAGAAGAACCTTCAAAGTAGAGGAAAATTTGTTCCACACCTCCATGATTATATCATCAGAGCCACTAACTGAGAATGTGGGTAACAGATCTTTCCCACTACTTTTCTCAACCTGTACAAGTATAAATAAAAGCCTAAAAACTCCTCTATCATTTGGGAAAAAAATGCCAAGGATCTTTAACAACAGTAATCTGCAAAATCCTTTAAATTAATAGTTAAAAATGGGTTCAGAAATATCAATTAATTGAAGTTATTTTTCCCTACGAAAAACGAACCTATCATGAAAAGAGAAACATCAAAGGGGGAAGTCATCTAAAGCATCTAAGTTTCTAAGTTAAATTCTGAAGTTATGTGAAGACCATGTGTAGGTATGTCTGTATCATATGAATAGCAAAAAAAAAAAATATGAAAGAAAAGCAGCTACTGCTATCTAGACATGCCGTATGACATGAACCTTAGAAAGTATGCAGTTATTCAAAACTCTTTTAAAAAGGCATAATCTTTGCAATGTAGCACAACATATGGTAGCAATCACAGTTATTACATTAAGTTAGCTGTTATTCATATTATGTGAGCAAATTGGAGCAGCTTTTCCAAAACCATCCTTAAGTACACAATATTGAGGATGAGACTAATTCCAAATTTACCATAACTATACTATTTCAATGCAAACAAAAAATTAGCACTCTTCCTCCTGCACAATGTTTGAGTCAATTGGCTGTCTTCCAGTAAAATATAATCATGCATTGTTAACATCATTAGGGTGGCTAAAAATGTTTTCTTAGCATAAAATAAACGTAAAACTAGCAAATTACAGAGCCTTAAAAAATTATAAGCACTGCTTTCTAAGCCTAACTCTGGAACAATGACTTTTAGTCATAATCTATCGAAATAGAGGTATAACTTTAATTTCGTACCTCCACTGTTTGGAAGCAATGCAATTTCTCTGCTCAAGGTCTATCCCATTTATTCTCTTCCAATCTGAAAATATTTGGTCTTCTATAGGAACAACTTTAAGTTTCCTAATCTCTAAATACACTAAGGCAAACACTATTAGATCCACCAGCCTCTAACACATTTAGGGACTAGGACTTATGGCAACCATTCAGTTGGGTCCTGTTACTACTTTTGAATTTATTGTTATATTCAAGTAAAATAACTTTTTTTCTTCTTTAGAGGTTTTAGAAAACAAATTGTGATTTTCCAGAGTAAGTCACAAAGACTTCTAAATGAAATTTAAATACAAATTATCTATAATTCAGCAACGGAGATTAAAATTTAAAAAATTTTTAATTTAAAATTAAAAGCAAAATTGGACAGCTTCATTGAGATTATCCTAATATATGCTAGAACATTCACTTCTTTTTTAATTTAATTTTCTTTTTTTTAGATTTTATTAATTCATTTTTAAAGAGAAGACAGGAGGGAGAAGGAGAAGGAGAGAAACATCAATGTGTGGTTGTCTCTGGAGTGCCCCCGCACTGGGGACCTGGCCTGCTGGGGATCCAACCAGCAGCCCTTTGGCTCCCAGTCCAGCCCTCAACCCACTGATCCACAGCAGCCAGGGCAACTTCTTTCCTGATTATTCAAATAAAGTGGCAATTTTGTAATATGACCATAAATTCAACTACTATTTCCCATATACTCTTACTTTTTATCAATTTACTATAAATGATAAAGTCTAAAAATAAAAGTCATGATTAACTATTTTACCAAAATATTTAATTCTTTAAACAATGTCCCTGTACAGTGTGGTCCCCCCTTCTCTGCAGTTTCCTTTTCCTTGACTTCAGGTATCCTCACTCAGCCACAGTCAGAAAAGATTAAATGTGAAATTCCAGGTATTTTGAGAGAGACCATATTCACATAACTTTTATTACAGTATATTGTAATTGTTCTACCTTATTATTGGTTATTGTTAATCTCTTACTGTGCCTAATTCATACAGTAACTTATACAGTAACTTTATCATAAGTATGTATGTATAGGAAAAAACTAGTATATATAGGGTTTGGTAGTATCTGTGTTTCGGGCATATAATGGGGGTTTTGGAACATATTCTCCCATAGACAAGGAGAAACTACTATGCTTGTTCTGGTTTTGTTTTTTCTCTAATATGCTAACTTACACACCTGAGAAAGAGTTAAATGAAACATCCATGAGTATAGCAGAGTACATTAAGTTATAAATATAGGCATTTTATTTTATTGACATGCCAAACTAAAAATTAAGTATTTCCCTATTTTCTTGCACGGATTGGCAATTAACAAGTTCTTATGCTATAGGTAGCAATATAGACAATACATTATATGTTGATAAAAGGTTGAAGAGGTAAATTAACAGGCACAAAACCACAGTGCTCACAAGTACATTGCTGGGATTCAAATTCAAGGCTGATGGCTTCTGCAACATAAAAAGTATGCCATTAACAATGGTTGAATCAATGAATAAATGGCCCCTAAATCTACCCTCTAAACTCTTAAGGAAGTTGTTGTGACCATTGGGGAAAAAAAAGTTTGTACATCATAAATGTATTCTTGTCTCTCAAGTGTTATTTCCAAAAAGGGAGCCCAATTCTCCAAATATATCTGGTAACTTCTCAAAAAGACAAACTGGAGCTGAACTCAAAAAACAACCGGTCCTGAGTATAAATATATACGAGTGAAAATAAATAAATTTGCTGATTGTTCGTCTCTGAGAGAATGACTCAGCTTTACCCATAACAAAATATCACCCCTGCCTTCAAAACTAAAATTTATGGTTAAATTTCAGTTTAATTCAGACTTTAGCTATGATTAAAATGCAAGAGCAATAATTTTTATAAATTAACAAGATATTCTCACATTATATGTATTCTGGATATAAATATTACCATTTTAGCCCTATAATCTCAAGTGAATCAACTGATTCAGAAACCCTATGACCTTTGTGTCTAAAAACCTATTAACACAGTTTCTTCTCTTTAATGCTCATACTTAATCTTGTAATTATGTAAAGGAAAGTTTCTTTACAAGTGGAAAAACTGAAATCATAGTCAAGGAACCACTTTGCCAAGGGTGATTCATCAAGTCAATCTCAGAGAGCAGCCTGATATTCACAGTCTCAAATTCATCAATCCAGTAGAAATACAAGCCCCATTAGTGTTTTTTAACCATTAACCTCCCCTAAACACACAATAGTGGACTCATGTCCCAGGAAAAAAATAGACAAATAAATAATTTTAATACAGAAAAAAAGGCTCTGAATTGCAGAGAAGGCTCTGAGTGCATGGCTGCTCAGAAACTCAAAAGCAGCAGGGTCCTTATTATCAGGCAATTGTGTGAAATGCTAAAATCACACACATTCTACTCTTTCAGGTGAAAGAGTAAGAACCATTTAAAAGGATCACTTTTGACAAACACAAGAAAGACATGCTGGACACGTTTTTCACTTTAATTCCATGACCCAAATCTGTGCCATTTAAGAATACCTAATTGAATTATTCAATTTAGGTGGAAAATCATCTACTCAAAGCCCAAGTCTTCGATTCTTACTGGCTATGAAAACAAAGAAGGTCAAGGTCAAGGGACTGAAGTTTCAGCAAGCCTAGTCCAAGCTAAGAAGACAAAAAGCAACAAAGTGTGGGCATCTGCAAAGTAGATCAGCACCAGCAGCATCAGGCCCACAGCTATTCCCTGCAAAACTGGGAAGGAATGATCATACTTTATTAGACCACCTCTTTCACTCTCCTGTGTCATATCCTACTGCACTTTATGTTTAGTTTAGTTTTTTGCCACGAAGTCTGATCTTAGTCACCCAAACCATTCTCATTTCAAAAGACACCCCTTGTTTAAAACCAAGTACAACCAAGAGCTCCTTTCCAGTTGTCCCCTGCAACTTCCCCTGTCTCTTTCACGCCTGGCTACTGAGCTCAGTCTAGTTTGGCTGCCAGCCAGGTTCCTCTCTTCTTTCCTTGTCAGTAGTAAAAACTTGGAAAACACTCCTGGACAGCTCAAGGAGACCTTTTAATTATGCAATGGGGCAGTACCTTAGCTTTGTGGGCTGTTTCCGTCAAGGCTTGTAGTGGCCAGAGACTGCACTCTCCCAATTGGTAGGTTTTCTAGCAAGGCTACTTGTTTTCCTGGGGGATGGAGGGGAAGACTGGCAGAGAGAAACGGGGCGATTTGCAACCCTGAAAAATTTCCAACTCCTCTCAGAGTTTCCGACCTCCCAATACTCACTGATTACCACTCCTTTAGCACCTAATCACCCATTTGGCATCACAGACACAAAATCACCAGTATAGCCGGTTTGCCTACTAATCCTAGAAATTAACAAGTGGTGTCATAACCAGAACACTTTCCAAGAAACGTTTATTCTCAAGTGTTGCTGCAACATTTTTTTAAAAAGCAGGTACCCAAATAAATTTCTTAAATCCTTCTTAATTGATTGCATTATACTTTGTCAAGCTTGCAGAGAGAAACACTGCATGTAAATGCCTGATTCGAGGTAAAGTAAGGCGAGCTCAGTTAGGAAAACCTGCACGACCCAGGAAGGGGTACCTTGACCGCCAACCCGCATATACTCGGGGTTTGTCCAAAGTACTAGGTGGACTCGCCAAGCCCAACACCAGCTACATCTTTCCTTACTCTACGCTGGTACGCTAGTTACAGCTGCAGCGTCCAGCTTCCTGTTCCAAGTCCCATTCAACATCGTAAACACATTCCAAATAAACCAGCCAGACTGGAGTTCCCTCCCGCACTCGGGAAGTCAGCGCGGAGGCCACAGAAGCCACGGGAAAGGATCGATCGCGCTGGTTTCTGATCTGTGTAGTGAGTCAGCCCCTGGGGAGAGGACCTTGACAAACTAACTGGGCTTCCAGACCGAGAACCCAGGGTCTCACCACCCTGCAGCGTGGCGCCCCCCTCTAACATAACGCCAGCCAAAAGGAGCTACTTGACCCACCCATCCAAAGGGTACAATGTGGGCGCCGCCCCTGAGTTTGGGCCCACCCATCCCCGGTCTTTAAAGAATCCTCGGGCGCGCCTCGGAGCTCCGCGCCTCCCAGCCCCCATGCCCACGCTCCCGGGGCCAACAAAAGGGAGCTTACACTGGAAGAAGTTTAGCTCCTGGGTCGCTTCGCTGTGATCCAGCGATGGGTTGCCTGCTCTGTCCTGTCCGGTCCACGCACCCTCAACGATACTGATCCACGGGCGCCTGCCGCCCCACTCCAGCTCTTGCCCGCCGGCCCTGCCAGCCCAACTAAAGTTATCACAAAGGGCTAGAGCAGGCTCCAGGAGTCGGGAGACTGCTGCGTCCCCCTGACCTGGTGAGGCTCCTCCGTCCTCCCTGAAGCACTGCCATAGCAGTCGTCAACAGGTCTTAACCTCCTTTCCTGCTGAACGACATCCAGAGCCTTTCACTGTCCTTATTTTTGCAACCTGCCCGGAGGCGGCAGCGGCGGCGCGCAGCCCGGCGCCTTCCCTCCCCCGCACCCGCGGCCGCAGCGGACCACCACTCGCCACCTCTCGGGATGTCAGTTTCAAAGAGATTGCACCCTGCCTGCCTGGAAGCTGAACTGGCAGCCAAGGAAGACCCAAGACAAATCGGTCTCTCCGTACCTTAGTGACTGATGCGATCGGGTCAGCTGGGGCAGGGGCGTGGAGAGCTGCTGCCTCCTCCAAGCCCGGGGATCTCCGCTCCAGCACGGGGCTCTGACGTTTCCGTGGCGGAGAGGGAAAGTTTCCGTATGCAAATGCAGTGCTGGACTTGGGACCCTCCTGCTCCGGTCCCCTCCCTCTTTGCGCTCTCTACCCTCTCCCTCTTCTTCTTAATCGCCAGAAGCCAAAACTGGCGCTGCCTGCGGCTGGGGCTGGAGGCTCGGGACTCCGAGTCGCTCGGTGCTGGGAAGCGGGGCTCCCCCTCTCGGCCAGAAGGGAACTCTCCTAGACTCCAGCTGGGGCACTTCTGGCGGTCTCCTAGGACACTTCCATGCCGGACGCCAATGTTCAAGCTCGCGGACTTTCCTCAATCTCTGATGGTCGCTTCCTATGGGTCCGCAGGGCTATCTGGCGTTTGCACGGAGGACTGAAGGGGCGGGGAGTGGAATGTGAGAGAAACCCGACTTGCAGAGGGCGAGGCCTTACCTTATTCTGTTTTTGCCGGGACAGAAGCAGAAAGACTATTCTCCTCCCCACCCCCACCCCTACTCCTAATTCCCCAGCGAGTTTCCCTTTGAACCTCCTCTCCGAAGCTCTGGATCAAGACTGTTCGCCCTTCCTTACCTCTTTGTCTCTCCAAACACAATTTAAAAACACCTGTGCTGCTTAATACGAAAGTGTCAAAAGAAGTACAGGAATACAATTAAAACATGCCCTTTGTACAGTCTTTATCAAGAAAGCATTAACACAGTTGTTACTATAGTTCTGAAGCTCTCCTACAGACTTTTTTCCTTTATTTTTTCTCATGTCTTTAAACTCAGCCTGAATCCCTGCAATTTTTTATGCCTTAAAAAGAAAAGAAAAGAAAACTCCCTGAACCACCAGATCATGCTCATTTGTTCCATTCAGATGTTTACCTTAGAATTCTGGACTTCTGATAAGGCTCAAGGTAAAAAAAAAACAACAAACCATTCTTACCCTGATAAACTTCTGTGTGGGAAGAAGGGCAAGGAGTATCCTCATATAAGTCATTGTTGGAGGATAAGAGGAACTTTACTAAATTTTTTTGAGATACTGCTCAGAATTTAGTTTACTAAAACTTCAATCGAATGTGAAAACAAATGGATAACAGGAAAAAGGATTTTACAAGACTAGCAAATATAACATATTACAGTAGAATCCAAGGTTTAGAATAAGACAAGCAGGCTTACTTTCCAGACTCCAAACTTAGCCATCCTGTGCCCTAGGACACTCAGTGCAATTACAACTTCCGAAAAAAAATCATATAATGGCACTCACAGAGTCACCTGGAATAGTGGCAAGCACAGAGAAGGTGTTCAATAAATATTTGATTCTTACATCCCACTATCTTTGACTGTAATTAGAAGAAAATGGTACTGGAAATTTTCCTCAAGACCTTCTCAACTAAATCAATTTTCTTCTTCCTCATGCTTTTTTCCATTAAAAAAGAAATACAGCATCACAATTTTTGAAATGGAAACTAAGTTTAGGGATAACCTAGCTGTAGTCAAACTTATTTTAAATACAAGGCAACTGAATTCCAAGAATCTTAATTAATTTTCCCAGATCTCATGGTTAGGAGGCCTAAAGCAAGCACCAGAAATCAGGCATCTTCATACTTGGACAGAGTCCTCTTTTAACTATGTTCTTTTCCCTTTATCACAGCAGTGAAGCATTAATAAAAATGATTACATTGAAAACATTAATCTGAGGACAATGCTAGTTGCTTTTTCTGTTCATAACCTTTAATAATGGAGAAAATGAAATGTAATAGGCATTGCTAAGACAATCATTTAAAATAGGGTATGAGGGCTGTTAAGAAGTGCAGCCTGTGCACAACTTGTGCCTCAGTTCTTAGAGCTACTATTAAATTGCTAAGCCTATTGCTAAACTCAGCTGAAGGCCCAGCCATAAATACCCCCAGAACAACCACCACTAAATGGGCATAGATGGACTTTACTCCTTTCCTTGTAGTTTTCACCTTCCTCCTTTGCATATTGGAACTAAATATGTTAACCTAGTCAGCAATTCATCATTTGCATAAAAGAATTACCTTTACGGGTTTTTGCCTGTATACACAGTGCTTTGCTTTTGTTCTTTCCAGGGCACAGTTGGGGTTGATGTCTTAATCCGTATGTCTTTTGTTCTTTATTACAGCATGACCCTATTCTATGGTTAATACCTTTAAACAACTTACAAAAACTACTAAAAAAATGATACCATTTAGGTGACTACTTGGTATCAATGTGATTATAAAATAAATCAAATTGTGGCCCAATATTCATGCATAAGGAATAACTACATTATATAATTATAAATATATGGGTTTTTAAGACAATACTTTAAAAAGTTCTGATAGACTCCACCCTTCTCCATGAAAAAATAAATAAATAAAATTTAGAATTCTGATAGCAAGCTCTAGATCCCCAAAAGTACATCAGTGAAACAGTGGTAACTGTGGATCCTACTTTGAGAAACACCAGATCAGTCTTCAATACACTGTACACCTACCTGAACAAATTCAGAGCATAAGAATAAATCAGGCTACAGGGAGTGTAACTGAAAGGGAAATCTCATAGCATACTTATTTCTTGTTCATTTCCCTCTGATATCTTTAAAAAGAAGTTCATCTAAACCCTTTCTCACCTTACTCAGTGTTGAAAATCATTTGGACTTTTATACAACCCCCTGGCTCTCAGAGATGAGACCCTATATCTTCTTTTCAGGTAGGGGTTCTGTACCACTCCAATCTTCCCCTGAGCTAGCCACTAAAATAATTTCTTGAAGGTATTTCATAGCTTTTTCTTTAAGTTCTTTTCTCCCTTTCAATGAGACTTGGAAGTTACCAGAAAGAGAAAAAGTTATAAGTATAAAATGCATCCACCATGGATGAATGAATGGGGATGCATAAATCCCCATGACTGTCTTTTCCAATCATTGTATACAGTGCTAAAGATTACTGATTTTTATATTTCTTACAGTGTTTAAAGTCTCCAAACTTGCTATTGTTCCATAATTTTTATAAACTGACTTTTTATATGAACTGCTCTAGGAAATGGATTAGAAGTGTACAAATCTCAAGGATGTCAGAACCAAGTTTTTAAAAAGGCTAAAACAAAAGAAAGCAAAATTTAAAATCAGATTGATAGCATGCCCCAGGAATGAAGAAGGGAAATTCCAAGGATAAGGGTTGTAGAGGCCCTGACAGGGCACTACCAGTAAAATATGAGTTATTCTACTCATAGCAAATGCTTATATTTCTACTTGAAAATTCTTTGCATTTATCATAGGTATATATGGACTATAAGAAGACTTAGCAACCTTCCAATATTTTTTCGTGTCAACTTGCCTCCTTTTTCTTTCTTCTTATTAAGTCTATTGGGATGACATTGGTTAATAAGATTATACAGTTTTCAAGTGTACAATTCTATGATGCATGATCTTCATATTGCATTGTATGCCCATCACCCAAAGTCAAATCAGCTTCCGTCACCATAGATTTGACGCCCTTTATCATCTTCCCACCCTCCTTTCCTTTGGTAACCACCATGTTGCTGTCTGTGTGTATGCATTTATGTTTGTTTTTCTTATTTGTTCATTTGTTGCTTTCAGTTTTATAACCTACATATGAGTGAAACCACATGGTTCTTAACTTTTTCATTCTGACTTATTTTGCTTAGCATAATATTCTCAAGGTCCATCCTTGTTGCAAATGGCAATATTTCATCTTTCTTGTGACTGAGTGGTATTCCATTGTATATATACACCATATCTTCTTTATCTAATCATTTATTGAAGGACACAGAAATATACAGTGAAGAAAAGAAAACTTCTTCAATAAATGGTGTCTGGAAAATTAAAAAGCCACATGCAAAAAAACAAAACTAGACTCTATTTGTCCCCATACACAAAAATTAACTCAAAATGGATTGGATCAGAGACCTAAATATAAGACCTGAAACAATAAATGACATAGAATAAAACATAGTTACAGCACTTATGGGTGTTACTTTAGAAAAAATTTTATGAATTTGACCCCAAAGTCAAGGGAAGTAAAGGTAAAAATAAATGAATGGGACTATATCAAATTAATAAGCTTCTGCATGGCTAAAGAAACCACTAACAAAACAAAAAGGCAATCAACCAAATAGGAGAAGATATTTACAAATAATACATTCAGTAGAGTTAATATCTAAAATATATAAAGAACCTATATAACTCAACAACAAAAAAGCAATGCAAAAATGAGCATAGGACCTGAACAGACGCTTCTCCCAAGAAGACCTCCAAAAGGCCAACAGATGCATGAAAATATGCTCCACTTCACTAATTATTACAGAAATGAAAATCAAATGCATGCTCGGTAATTGGTCCAAGGTTTATTCCTAAATGTATTTATCAAATATGTTACAATACTTCTCCAATGGAAAATAAATAAAAGACCCAGAAAAAAATACTTTCGCATGGAAATGAGGGGTAGAGAAAAGTCACAGCCCAGTACCAACAACAAGTTACATTTTTTCCCCTGGAAATCCACCATATTTACTCAACACTTCATAACAATATACCAGTATATCATAGGCTTTTCTCCTATCACTTTATTAACAATTATTCTTTTTTTGCTACTGGAAACAAAGACACTACGGTCATCTGAACAAATATTTTTTGTACACCATCTGTACACAAATATGCCTATCCCTTGCCTAGTATTTCCTTATAATAAATACTTAAAGCAGATTGTAGAGTGAGAGTACAGACTATTTTAATTACTATTTGGAAACAATCTCAAGTTATAGAGAACACACATACTTTAGTGTGCATATTTCTTTACACATAAACTACAAAGAATTATTTTTTCTGAACTATTTGAGTGTAACTTACCAACATAATACACCATCTTCCCCAAATATATTTGCATTCTTGTTACAAACACAGACTTTACAATAAAGAAGGTAAACTATCAAAAATCAGGAAATTAACAGCAATACATTTTTACCATGTCTTTCTCTTGTTCCATTCAAGTTTTTCCAATTATCCGTATTATGATTATAGAAATAGGATCCAGTTTGAGATCACATGTTACATGTACTTATGTCTTTGATTTTCATGATGTTGATATATTTGAGAATTGCTCTCTAGTTATATTGCAAAATGTCCTTAAATTTATTGTGTTAGATCCAGGTTATGAATCTTTGGCTGGTAAAACACAGAAGTATGATAATATATGAAAGCATAAAGCCAGTGCATTTGCCAAGCATGCCTATGAACTTGTTAAACATGACTGCCATTTTACTCTTCTGAGTTTATGTCCCCAGGACTGGAAATTACTGGAGAGCAAGAACAGAATGTGACTAACTACCCCCAAGAGCTGCAGGCAAAAGATAACATTGGAGCAAACTACAGCTTATACAAAACCAACAGAAACCTCCTGCGTTGCAATGCCCTTAATAGCCCAGGGGTCACACAAAAACAACCCCCTACCCTTTTATAATACAATTATAACCCAATAAAAACTCAAAGTCCCTACATTTTGCTGTTGGTATCTCTGCACACTTAAGCCCCTTTCTTCACTTGGAAAGTGAATCAAACTTTGCTCTCTGCATTTTCTTCTCTTTGTGAATTCTTTCACAGCCCGTGTCACTGACCACCCTGACATTTTGATGGCCCGTATTTGGACATTCTCTATTTCTCCCTCTCTTCTGCCTCCTGAGATTTGCGATTAGGGGAGCAGTGGGCTGCATAAGCTTGGCCCAGGTGTGTACCCTAACCCTGTCTCTGTGAGGTTTAGAGAGAGGATTTGAATCCTTTTCCATCTCTCCAGACTCTGTGGACAGCCTCCACCTCACCCCCTTACACAACCAGCAATGGTAAGTCTCCTTGAGTCTTGGGGGAAAAATGCTTTGTCAAAAGTGATAGCTTAACTCCCCACCCCCCGGTCTTCTTGTCATAAATCCCAGTGCCAGGTTTATCAGTTTCTCAGTGTTTTGGTCATGAAGGATGCCTCCAAACATCTCCCTGCTGTATTTGGTCTGCTCTTGAACTCAAGACCCCTGACTGTGGACAGATCTTCATGGTTGATCTGCCTTCAGGCTTGGGGATGCTTATGTCTTTCAGCAGATCTCTAGGTTGTTTGAAATGGGGATGCTCTTCTTGAATCTCTCACTGACTCCATTTGTTCCCATCCCTGAGATATCCTTCCCTTTTAACTTGAAGACTCTGAGATTTACCAAACTCAAGCCTTAGTGCTTGATTTTTTCTTGCAACATGGCCTGGCCCTAACACAAACTTGGTGAATAGGAGGTCTGGCCAGTAATGGATTTCTTAACTATAATATTATCCTCCATCTCAGCCTTTACTGTCGCCATCTCCATCCTCTACTTAGGTTTAGTTTTCGAGAGGTGGAGTCAAGATTTTTAGCCTTCAGTGGGGATTCCAGGGCTCTTTTTCTATGTCTTTTCATTCAAATTTGCCCCACTCATAAGTATCTTTTTTCTTCCTCCTGTCTCTGACTGTTTTATTTACATCTCTGCCATCCCCCCTCCCCATGTCTGTTGTGCTAAAGCATCATTACTGTGTTTGTTTGGACCATTAACAAGCAGCGGAATGCCAGCCTCCCCAATAAATATTTATTTTAAAAAGGTGATTCTTAATCCCTTCACCTTTCTCACTTAATCCCCCCTTTGCCTCTGGCAAATGTCACCCTCTCACAGAGTAAGTTTCTATACAAATTGTAGAGATAATTATCCAATGTCTGTTTTTAAATCAGAATCTACTTCCTTCCAACTAAGAAATATGGGGCAAAATATATTTTTATCAATCAAATATGCCCTGATTCACCTAGTAGAATGAGACTTCCTTGAAACAAATGATACCCAAATATCTTTTTTCAGAATGTATTTATAACTAAATAAACCAGATACTGGATTAAATGGAAAAATAGTGATTTTAAAGGAACCCCCCAAGAGGAAACAAATCTTGAGACTGACTGAATGTTTGTTAGCCATATTTCCTTCATGATAAACTTCCACAAGAGCCTCGTGAACACCTTAACAGGGAACCCAACTACTCAGAATGGCCCAAGTCAAACCAGAGACTTATAGGGATTCCTCTAACTCTTGGCTTGCTACAGATTCGTCTCTCTGAATATGGGAAACCATTCAAATTGGCAAACCTTTTTGTTTAGTTCTTTTTCTGAAGTTTTGATCTGTTCTTTTATTTGGACCATGTTTCCTTGTTTCCTCATTTTGGCAGCCTCCCTGTGTTTGTTTCTATGTATTAGGTAGAAATGCTACAACTCACTGTCTTGGTTACATGGCCTAATGTAGTAGGTATCCTATAGGGTTCAGTGGCACAGCCTCTCCTATCACCCACAAGCTGGGTGCTGGAGGTGTGCCCTTCATTTGGGCTGAGTACACCCTTTTCTTGTCATTGAGCCTCAATTGCTGTTGACAGGTAAATGGGAGGGATTTACCTAGGCCAGTCAGCCAAAATGACTGGCTGTGACCTTGAACATCAACCTCTACCCTCTGTGGAGGATCAATTGTTTGTGTGCAGGGTGGTAGTGCCCCAACATGGTCTGTAGCTATCCACTGGGTATGAAGGCTCTCGGGTTTCCTGGATGGCACAGGTTAAGGTCAATCCCCACCTGTGTTTTGCCCAGGGCCAACTTGCCTGAGCTGTAAAGCAATCTGAGATGGCTGCTAATTATGCTGGGCTTGGCCATTCCCAGGCAAAGCCAAACCATGAATTTAGGCTGGCTGCTGCATGTGCTGGGGCTTTGGCCACTTTGTAAGAGGTATGGGGGCTGGGTACTTACTTAGGCCAGCTGTTGCTTGTTTGATAGGATTTAGGAAGTTGTGGAACATGAGCCAAGACAAGCCATTCATATGAAAAAGCAGCTTGGGTAGGCCCTTATGTTGTGTGGGATGGAGTTCTGGGCATCTCCAAGTCAGGGCAGATATTGTGAGCCATGTTGGTGGAATGTCAGATATGGCACCAGCCCGCCAGCTCTGATATCTGTGAGGGGAGAGTTCAGAGGGACAGTGGCCTCTGCCCACCTTTCTGTCTGGGAAAATGCTGCGCCTCAGCTCTCACCTTTATGCCAGACACTTCAGTTCCTGTGTGCCACTAGTGCCTTTCAAGCTGCTACCCCAGTACTAGAGCTCAGAGGGAGTAATCCTGTATAAGTCCATGTGTGGGTTCGTGAAGAGGAACTGCTTGGGACTCCAGAAGTTTCTTCCACTGACTCCATCCCCACTGGTTTTTGAAGCCAGAAGTTATGGGGACTTATCTTCTTGGCACTGAAAACATGGGCTGGGGGGCCTGGTATGGGACTGGGAATCCCCACTCCTGAGATATCCTTCCTGAATTTTTATCCACCTCATGTGAATGTGAAACCAGACTGTTCCACAGCTCTACCCCTCCTACCAGTCTGGATGGAAGTGGCTTCTTTAACTCTGTGGTTGTCAGACTTCCATTGTCAATTTCTGACGATTCTGAGTAGAGGTTCTTCTATATTTTAGTTGTAATTTTGATATGGTTGTGCAAGGAGGCAAGCCTTGTTTGCCTATGCTGCCATCTTGACAGGAAGTTCTTTCCCTATATTTTTGAAATGCATATACCTGGTCTTCAAGAATTCTTGTCTAGGACATTTTTAAAAATACAAATTTTGAAGAGATAATACTTATCCAGAATGAGAAAACCTTAGCTATATCTGAGCTAATCAGTTTAATTTATTTCAGCTATTCCTTTGTTAATTAGTGAATTCTGATAAAGTTATTGAATGCCTAGGTATTTTGAAATAACATGAAATTGCTAGATCTGCTTTTGGTTTTTATGCTCAAGAAGTCTTCTTAATATTTAAGACCTCCCATCAGCTTGTTCAGTCTTCTCAAAAGTTGTCAAAAGCAAATGAGAAAAATTTTGTGCTTTCTGTACAAAAATAGCAGTTTCAATTATGTATATGGTATTTATGTGTTTAGTCTTTATGTGTATGGTCTGTATGTGATATGTGTTTGTGTATTACATGTGGTAGGTTTCTGCCTCTGGATGGCATAACTAGCACATGGTAGTTAATGATCTAAAGATATGAAGTACTTATATAAATTAAACAGGACCCTGTGTTCTGGACAAAATATTTAATATTACAACCAGTTTTAAGTTTGATTAATGATTTTTAGGGTTATTACCAAAAATGTATTGTTTAACAAAAAGTTATGTTTTAATCTTTTGGTTAAGTATATTTGGAAACCTTCCCAATGTTTAAATTTAAAAAACTAAAACATGACTTTGCATTATTCCAATAAGCCCCTAGAATACCTCAAGGATTTGTTCTCTCTCCTTGCAAAAGAGAAGATTTGCACTAATTAGGCCTATTTAATGTGCTTGAAATTTCATGGGAAGTTTTACTAAACAAAATAATAATAATCATATTATATTCATATACACATATTTTTATCAGAATAGATATTCAAAAAAATTTCAACATGCCCCAAGGAAGAACTTGCAAAGATTCAGAATCAAGTTCAAACAGAAAGTACTAATGGGTAGCAGGTGTCTTGTCAATGACATTGGACATGCCAAAAGTAATGGTTTCCTGTGAAAACATTAAGCAGTGGTACTCTGGGTGTTTGTCAACCACACTTTGGGAATTTATGAATTGTTTCCAATGCTCAGTACACACTTCTGATAAGTAATGTACAGTGTTTTAAAGACTTGCATACTGTTTGTTCTTTGTATATATTGAGATTGTATGTTAAATATAAAAATATGGACTTTATATTATTCTTTTGTCATTTCATAGTAATTATTACTTACCAAGAAATTATCTTGAAATATTATATTTTACTAAGAAGCAAAGTTCTGTATCAATTACATTTTAATTGAATCTACAACCATGTCCTTTTAAGTTTTGTCATTTATAAACAATCATTGTTTTACTCTAACGCATTTGCAAATATATTATATTATGTCTTTGGCAAAGTTCATGACAAAATCTCCAACTTACTGTAAACTACAGGTATCAAAACAGTTCATACCTTTTAAGTAAAGATTTATAGAACCTTAAGGATAACTGGACTTTTGAAAATACTGGCAAATAATCAAGGCAAACAGATTTGGTTATAGCGGACTGAATAAATTTTGTTCAAAATATTTCTAATTTTAAATCTTGTTTTCCAGATATAAGGAAACTTGCTTTTTTTTTTCTGTAAAGCAATCTGATGTCATACCATCATAAGCAATATTGAAACATTTATCATTTTCTCCCTACCTAATCCCTCCAGAATTCAGCAGCTCTTAATGAGTGAGTATAATTTTCATGGCAGTATATTTGTTTACAATAAGAATCTGTTCTGTTTATAATAGCACCAGTTTCCAAATGCAGTTTTATTAACCAAGTCTTTGTCTGGAATGTCATGATCAAAAGAGTCATGCCTGGACTCTGGATGTCACCAGAAAGCTGTAAGGAATTAAGATTGACCATTGAAGTCAGTAAGAGCCCCCTGGAGAAATGGCCTGGTACCTTGCCTTGTCATGTGGTTCACGACAGTCTTTCCAGGTAAGGAATGAATGCTGTTTTACTGAGAGATGGTGAGGAAGGAACCTGAAGACATATTAGGGCCCTCAATAACTTCAGGAATCCACCCAAACCTATAGGTATTAAAGGCAAGCCCAAATTGCACTGTGTGGCTTGCCTTCTCTGCCCTGAAGGGCTGACTAAACCTCAATCTAAAGGTTCTTTGTGAAATTCTAGCAAAGCAGATTTGAAAGAGCCTTGATCAAATACTATTCTTGTTGTGCCTATGCAAATAATCAGGCCAAATTGAAACTAGACTTAATGCAATGTCTTTGATCAAATGAGGGTGATTTTAGAGAAAGAATTTGTGTTTCAATAGAAATCACAATGTCCAATTATCACCCACAAACTGAATTGAATCCTAATTGTTCTACTTTTTTTCCAAGCTGATGTTTATTTTTTCTTTTATCCCTTGGCTTCGCATTATTGAGAACTACTGATGCAATGTACTGACATACAGTACATACAGAATTTACCTATTACTCTGCCTCTCCCTTTTTGGGATTTCAAGGCCAATATCTACTCTTGCTTTTTCCTAGCTGACTCCCTTCCTAGGACCTACAACAACCTTTTTCTTTATTCTCACTTTTGGACCATGTCTTCTCAAATATTTCATATCCTTCCTTCAACAGGGCATCCAGGCTCTGGAAAATTTCCTCCACAAATGGCCTCTGGCCACAGCTCTCACCTTTTAGGCTGTGTAATTCCACAGTCTTCCCCTAACTACCCAGACCCACATGCAGAGACAAGTCTATATCCCTAACCTGCTTGAGGTAGTTACAGAAGAGGCCTTTGTCCCTACTCCCAAACCCAGAACTGGGTCAGGTCATTAAGAATAAAGTAATTTTAAAACTAGAGTGGGGCATGAAAAGACAAGCTGACACCATTTGCCATCATGGCGCCATTTGCCAAGCATGCCTATTGCCTTGTTAAATATGATTGCCATTTTATTCTTCTGAGCTTATGTCCCCAGGGCTGGAAATTACTGGAAAGCAAAATAGAATATTACTAACTGCCCCCACAACTGCAGGCAAAAGATAACATTGGAGCAAACTACAGCTTATGCAAAACCAGACAAAACCTCTTATGTTGCAACAGCCCCCAAAAGCCCGGGGGCCACACAACAGCAAACTCTTACCCTTTTACAATCCGATAAAAACTCAAAGGCCCTACATTTTGCTGTTGGTGCATAACTCTACCCCTTAATCCCCTTTTTCTCCCTTTGAAAGTGAATTAAACTTCAGTCTCTGCATTTTCTTCTCTTCATGAATTCTTTCACTTCCTACATCATTGGCTACCCTAACACTGTATTCTTTTTTAAAAAAATTTATATCAAGTTGCACTCAGTTTTGATTTGTCCTATTACTCTTTTCCTTTTTTAAAAACTGATTCCTCTTTTTTAACTTTATTTTTATTGTTACTGACACTCTTACTAATGATAGGTATTTTCTGGGGAGGAACTTCGAAACTATGTAAATATTTCATTTTTCATTAAAATTTCAATTTATTAATTTATTTATGTTAGTATAGATGCATGGTTTGTTATTTTATTCAAATGATTAGTGGAGACAAATCATTTGCTATTTTATTCAAATGTTATTTTATTTACCTGTTACTACCATGATTTATACTGATGACACTCAAGTGGTCTCAAATTTATTTATCCAGAGGAAGCCCTTTCAATCTAACTTTTGCGTCCTTCTGCCACTTCATTATTCAAGAGCACTTCTTCACTTTTGGTTACAAAAATGTATTCAAGTCTTATCTTGTAATGTTCCTGGAATCAGCCATTTCTCCAAAGAAGCCAGTTTCTTTTACTGAAGGATGATGGTATTTGGAAACTAAGGTCCAAGTGCAACGTCATTAGCTATTAATCTTTTGCTTCACTCAGGCCCTCTTCGTAGCCAAAGAAAAGGAATACATACAGATATTTATATCTATCTATCTGCCTATCTATCATCTTTCATCTTGAAAGCCACAAGTTCAAACATTTATCTCTAATTCTGGTACAAAACCACTTTCTATTATTGCAACTTCCTTTTCCGCAGGTGAAAATCTGACTTCCACTTCTTTTATCCTTAATTGTTGAAATTCATACTGTGAGAATAATTTTGGAATTTTTATACAAACATATACTCCTATGAGCAATATACAGTACCATTTCTTCAACTCGTATCACTGGTATTATATTTATCTATGTAGTTAGTAAGAAAATTCAGTTGCAGATGGGGTCGGTGTGACCCATGGTTCTCCATGTTAGGCACATTATCATCCTGTAAGTTCCCACAGGGCTCCTCCCAATTTTATTAAGGAATCACTTTTCTACTCATTTTCTCCCATTATTCACTCAACAGAAATACTCATTCTAAAGTGTGTAATGTGTATCTTTTTTTTGTTTTTGTATGTGTTCTTGAAAAATATTTATTTTATATGCATTTTAATGTCTATTATGAAAACTATTCATTCCATCTTGGTTGTCTTTTTTCTCCAAACACCTTTAAATTTTCAAATAATCTGGAAAATTAGTTCAATTATTGTATTAATTTCTATTACTTTCACTGTCAGTGAAGCTGAACATGCTTTCATACAGTTAGTATATATTTTTTATGAACTGGCCATTTATATATTTTGTTTATATTTCCCTTTTCTTTATGAATTTGTATATTTGCTTTCCTTATTGAGTTTTAAGGGTTCTTTAACAAGTGTATTAATCTCTAGCAAAGGAAGAAAACCCTGAGGTATTTCTTTAAACTTAATTTAGAATAATTAAATTATTTTTCACTGTATAGAATTTAAATACCATCTTTTATGATTTGGGGGGTGGGGATTATAATACTTATGAAAACATTCTACATGAGCTAATCACCCATATTTTCATCTTTGTATTCTGTAATTATACTTTTTGCTTTTTCCTTTCCAATTTAGTTTGTTTGTGAAATCTAACATACGACTTTTGTCTTCCTACCTTATTTTCCAGTATAATTACCTAGCTGTCCAACACCATTTACTGAATAATCCATTTTTTCCCTAGTGATTTTAGAAGTGATTCTTATCATATATTAATTTAGATTTAAAACATGGTCCGTTAATGAGGAACTCAGTGTGATCAAACAGTATATATGGTGAAATAATACTCGCAAAACAAGGTTCAGTGCCCACTGAAACCCAGCCAGGCTCCTCTGCCAGCCAAGCCAGAGGAGACGTGAGCCTGGAGAAAGGGGCATCTTTTTTCACTTCAGTGGCCTCTCAGCTAGGATCTCCTGCAGAACTTCCTCAGGGAAGGATGGGGGAGCTCTGATTTGTACAAAGGTACCACATGGGCTAGCAGCAGCCCCTTTCCATTTATGCTTCAGTGTATTCCTGCAATAAAACATTATTAATTACCTCAGCCTATAATTGTTTAAAAACATCTGTTGGACGAGTGCCCCACCTTATTTCCCCTTCAAAAGTTTCATACTGTTCTCTCAAGTTTATTTTTCCAAATGAACTATCTGTTTAGAATCATTCTGTTAAATTTCCTTATCACATCTTTCTCTTTCCTCCCTTTGACCCCAACATGGTTTCGTTAGAATTGTGTTAAACTTGTGTATCAATTTACTTGAATCACTTTATTATGAAATTGTTCTTCTCCTCCTTCAACAGAAGACACATTTCCAACTTGAAAGACTTGGCTTCTAGCCCCATTTATACTATTTCTTTACCCTGTAACCTCTTACTTTGTTATTTGTTCAGTTCCCTGCTTACTGCTAAGAGTGAAAGGGCCATTATTCCAAAAGAACACAACACTTGAAATGCAACAGCCCTACTTTACAGTAGAAATGAGGGAAAACAGGGATCTTAATCTAGGTCAGGCTTCTACTTCTAGTTCAGTTCACATGCCCTTCCGTTGGTAGTGAGTGTCTTCTTTGGAAGCCAAACATGACCAAAAGGGAAAATCTTGGACCTGCTTCATGGAAAGGTCTGGCCTAATGACCCTGAGTGATCGCTTGGAATGTGTTTTTCTGTTCCAGCATTTGCAGGCCTGGAAAGTTTGCTCAAATCACTTTGTTTGCACCAAAAACTACTGAGTTCAAAAGCTATTTTGTCCACTGAAGAGTCACACACTTAAAATACAAGAACAAGGAAGTACAGAAATTTTATTACAAATAGAATTATGTAATTTTTTCCTCAAGAAAATAGAACATAAACTATATATTTTAGATTGTTTAAAAATTATTTTTAGCAAAAGAAAACTTATTTCAAAAGTATCATTTGCAATTTTTTACTAGAATGATAATTTCTTAAATTCTCTTCAAAATTTTGTATCAGAATTTACCCAGGCCTGGTGATAAGGCCTGGCAGAAAAGCAGAGAAAAGCAAGGTGTCTATATGCTTGGGCCTGATGTCATGTGATTTGGTAAAATGGCATCATGTTTTAGAATGCAAATGGGGTGTGGGCTCTTACTGCAATCCAACAGCAAAAGACCATTTTCTCCTTTTCTCACTGAGTCTCTCATTACAGGGATTAAACAATTGGTCTTCAGCAAAAGGAGATCTGAGGCAGGCAAGAACTGCTGGAACAGAGACTCATCCTGTTGGGTCTGCATCAACAGTCTCTAACTTGGTAACCTGAGAATGCACACAGATGAAGTACTATCCATTCAATTGAAATCACCTGGTTTTCAAAGGGTGTGGCTGTGCAAGCCCGCTGTCAATTTCAAAGAAGAAAGAAACCCTCCAGAAGCAATTTCAAAATTATACAAGTTTTCACAGATACTGATAGCAGAGATGTGGATCACCCATTTTCCCAATAAAAATGAACTACTGAAGATTTTGAATGAATACCACTATTTATAATTGCAATGCTCTGGTTGAAAATCTATACATTGTGCAAGTAAAGACTACAATAAACCAAAGTACCTAATTTGCAAAATGTAATTGTTTTTATTGACATTTTTGTACTGTGCCATGAATTTGGGGGAGAATTAATAAAGTATAAGTGACTGATTTATGGATTTTTTTCATTAAAACAATCGTTCTTAAAGTTTCAAGAATGCTCCACAGATTAAATTTTATTTATTGAATTAAGTTTCACATTTTTGTTATAAATGTGAACTTGGGGCTGTTGATTTCTGAAGGAAGAAGCATAGAACAGAATTGTAAAGGACAGACTTTGGAGTCATAAAATCATGGGTTCAAATGTGTGCTCTGTCGCTTATTGTTAGTGGCAACTGAGACAAGTAACCTCTTCTTTAATATCAGTTTCCTCGTTTCTGAAACAGTTGTAAAAATTACTAAGGTTAGTAAATGTAAAACATTTACCATAGTCTGGCAAATAAATGCAAAGTAAATGACAGTTATACAAGGAAAGAGGAAAAACATTTGAACTTTTGATATATTAATTGGGGTTTCTACCAAAACTGAAGCAATGTGGGCCAAAATGAAAGGAAAACAATAGTTTTGGTTAAAAACAAAACTATTACTATAGGTTTTTTCTTTGCAAAAATAAAAGATATTCCTGGCCTTATTTTTTATGGGTTTTTTCAATTTATTGAAATATAATGACATATAACATTATATTAGTTTTCAGGTATACAACATAATAATTGCATGATGCATATATATATATATATGGTGAAATGGTCACCATAATAAGTCTCATTAACATTCATCACCACACATAAAGACAATTTCTTTTTTTGTAATAAGAACTTTTAAAATCTACTCTTTTACCATCTTTCACATGTATAGTACAGTACTTACTGATTTTATAACTGAAAGTTTAAACTAGTGCACAAAAAAGTTACCAGCTTCATTATGTATTTATTTTTATCTTTTAACTAATCTATAGCATTTTTTCAAACATTGCCCATTTTTAAAAATCCATGTATGTTTTCTGTTCTGAATCCCACATAGCATTTATGTCTCCTTAATCTCTTCCAACTGGGAGTTTCTTGGTCTTTCCTTGCCTTTCACAACCTTGACTGTTTTGAAGAGAAAAGTCTAAGTATTTTGTAGGGTGTCCCTCAGATCAAGTTTGTCTCATAGTTATACTGGGGTCATGAGTTACTGGGAAAGATGCTATAGAGGTAAATTGTTCCCGCTGTATCACGTGGAGGTGTGTGATATTGACATGAGTTCCCACAGGTGATGTTGGTTATGGTACAGTCTGCAAGGTCTCTCCACTGTAAAATTACTCTTTTCCTGTTTGTAATTAATGAGTGTTTTCGAGGAGATGTTTGAGACTCTGCAAATATGCTATTTCTTTCTTAAAGTTCTGCCCAATAATGTTAACATGTGTGGAAGGATTTTGCCTGTGGCAATTATTACTCTAGTGTTCTAAGAGTGATTTCTCTTTCCCCCTCATACTTTTTACAATTATTAACTGGGTTTCTTTTACAAAAAATGTTTCTTCCACCTCATCCAGTGTCATCACTTGACTGAATCTGGTTTTAATCTTAAATTGTTGTCTGACGGAAGAACTGGAGTAAGTGTACTGCTAGGGAACAGGAATGATGGAGGTCAGATCTGCTCCAGGAGTCCCATCATCATTCAGCAACATTCAGTACTGATCACTTGTAATGCCAGTCACTGAGCTGGTGCAAGAAAAATGACAATGAATAAGCATATCTTTGTCCTTAAAGAACTCATAGTCCAGTAGAGGGAAACTCCTTTAATAAATAAATGCAGACTAGACACTAAAGTAGAAATATATTCTTTAATGTTAGGGGCAGATATGCTAACAATATAGAAACTAGGCATGTTGTCACAATAGGAACTGAGTTTTAAATGTATAGGGTGTGCAGTAGGCAGGCAAGATGGAGAAAAACATCTGTGGCAGACTGAACAGCATGATCAAAGGTTGAGAAGCTTGAAATAGAAAGATAAATACGAGAAAGTTCAAATAGTTCAGTGTGTTGGCGAGTATTCAATGAGGGTCTTGAACTTATTACTCTAAGATCTTTGTAACGGGAGCTACTGAACATCTTATAACAGGATGATTTTGTTTTAGAAAATGCACTGTGATGATCACTTAGAGAGGATGTTGAAGCTGTGTGAAATTTGAGGTATGAGGAACAATTAGGAAGAAACTCAGGTTCCCTTTTTATCAGGTTTAGTATTGGATATTTGAGCACTAAATGCAAGAGGGTATGGAAATAACAAACTTTAGAGTGATGTGAGTTTGTATTGTGTTAGGAGAAGGTACCAGTCATGGGGTCTTATGGCTTTAATGTATTGCAGTAAAGTTTGGGTCCTGTTCATGACCTTTTAGTATTGTTTAGTATTTTAAACAACAAATTCTTGGAATTTTAAATACTACTGACTTCTGAGAACAGTCAGCTACATATTATTATGGAAAATCTAGATCTTGCAGTTATTGCTTCTGCCTGGCTATCTTCATAACCCTACAGTGTATATTTTTATAATCTTTGATAATATACAAGAAATTAAAGTTGGTATAAGTACTTAGACCTATTTAATCAGTATCCCTAAAGTTACATTTCTACAGGGATTTGATATCACCCTTTTAATTATTGTTAGTTAGTATTTAATATCAGCTATTGAGAAAATTTAAAGTCATTGAAGTAAAGCCAATGTTCAAAGAAATTTCAGAAAAGATAAGATTAAGTCTATGAGGAAAGTAAGCAGTAAAGGAACATTGTAGTTATTACTGAATATCATGGACTCTAGGTCTACAATAAGGGGTGATGGGACACAGAGAGAAGTGTGTGGTTCGTGACAATCAGACTACATGCTGCTGTGACAAAGTAGCAGTGTGATCACATTTGAGTTTATGTATAAAACAAAGATTTCTTAAGTACCAAAATGTTAACCTATATAAATATTTTAGAGAGTTCTTTAGGAAACTGTATTACTTAGAGTCCTAAAAAAAGAAATCTCTTACTTATTCAAACCAGGTAATTGGAGAAGGGTTTAAAATACAGTTATTTTCATAGGGTAATGCTTTGGGAAGCCATTACAACATTTAGACCTAAAGGGGTGAGAGGAGGGAGAGGTTGCTAGAACCTAGCAGAGAGGACAACTATGTGGAGAAGAATGCCTAGTAGAAGTTCTGACATTCCGTAAAGGGACATAGCCACATGGCGACTAGACGGGAAGAGAATGGGAAGTAATGTGCTGACATCACTCTCTTCCCACATTCCCGTCTCCTGCTGGTGCTCCCCATCGCCCAGCTACAGAAAACGTGAAGGCAGTGGCACAGCTGGATGCAGTCCTGATGGGTCGGTCTTCCAGGGAACATAGCAGGATGCAGAAGGGTGGAGAATAAATTCAGAGGGTTAAACTGAAGATATTCAACATATTTAAATTAATATTTTTAAGGCCCAAGAAAGAGTTGTTTTTAGTAAAATTGGACATTATTTGGATGTTTGAATGTAGCTTTCTTTAATGATAGAGGGGCTTTAATCATGAGATTTTTGGTTTGGGATTTATTAAACTTGGGGAAGCATAGAACATAGCATGTTGAATTTTTCAGATTTTAAATTAATTTTACAGTTATCGAAAACAGAGGAAACATGTAAAAATATAGAAGTCACACATAACTTGAAGTATTTTATATTTTAAATTTCTATAATGGAAGAATAAAATAAAAGACAAAGTAGGTATAGTTAACAAGTTTAAAAACTCCATTTGCCTTCTAGGCATCATAAAATCTAATTTGACATTAATATAAATATGAAAATTCTTAAAGATATTTAGAAAAATCATTTACATAATGTCCAAATATCAGAAACCACTTATATGCCTTTAGGCAAAGCATAATGTGCTTTTATGACAGTAATATTTAAAATTTCTTCAAGTGAAGTATATCATTTGGGAATCTATGTGTGTGTGTGTCTGTTAGTACAGTGCTTGAGTTTTCACATGTATAATTGAAGTAATATTGTCTCATCATCCCCTTCAGATAATGTTAAAAGTAGAAGTACATTACAATTTAGTAAGTCAAAAGTCTTACAATTTATTATTTCAACTAGTATGTAAAAATAATTTTCTTTTTATTATATTTAAAATAAAACAATATTTAAATACACAGTTAAGTGTAAACATCTTATGTAACTTATTTTTACAAATAGTGTGTCTTTTTTATAATATTTTATTTTGTATCAATTAAAAATATTTTTATGAGCTAGGGTCTGCTAAAAAATATTTTATAATATTAATTATCTCTAGTGAGTATTATTAGTTTCATTTTTACAGAAAGGGGATAATTTTCCCAGATCACATGGCTTATAAAAAGCAGAGGGGACTTTTAACCTATTTATTTTATTTGTTTACTGAAAGTCTTCAGACTTTTCACTTGTACTAAAATTATTTCCATAGCTTTCAATTTTATTTTATTTTATTTTTTTGCTGTTGTTCAAATACAGTTGTCTCCATTTCCCTCCACCACTCCTTCCCACCCCAGCCATCCCCACCTCCTACCCTCGATCTTACCCACCTTTGGCTTTGTCCATGCGTCCTTTATACATGTTCCTGAAAACCCTTTCCCTTCCCCCTCATTATTCCCTCCCCACTCCCCTCTGGTTACTGTCAGTTTGTTCTTAATTTCAATGTCTCTGGTTATATTTTGCTTGTTTTATTTTGTTTTGTTTTGTTTTGCTGATTAGATTCCACTTATAGGTGAGATCATATGGTATTTGTCTTCCACCACCTGGCTTATTTCACTCATATTGCTTTCAATTTTAATATCAGACTTCGTTAATAGTCTTTTATTTTCTTGAAAAGAACATTAAAATGTTAAACATATGTCATAGTTCTAGTCATAATCATGGGCAGTAAACCTCATTAATGTATAATTGGTCTTTGAGACAGGATAGTAAGAAGGTAGGAAAACTCCTCAGCAAGTGGAGCAGAAAAACTGAGACAGAGTTGAACACAATGGCGGAGCCATTTCCAGCCAGACACAGGTCACCTCCTAGAGGTAACATCTAGGACTCAGTTGTATTTCAGCTCCAGGCCCAGAAAAGCAGTAAAACCAGGTCGGTGAAGCTAGAACCAGCTGCAATGACTAAGAATCTCCTACTCTGTCATTGACCAATTAATAGAGACCACGACTCTGCAAGAGCACACTTGGAGAACCAATATTCTGCAGAAGCCCTCCCCTGAAGCCTCCCCTAAGATTCCTGCCTGCAAGAGAGAGATCAAAGCCTGGAGACAAAGGACCCAGCATGCTCTCTCTTCCTCTGGAGAGCAGCCCTAGCCATTTCCTTTCCTTTCTTCCCTCACTTCTTTCTCCACAGGCATGTGTCTCCTTAACTCAAAGAGACCCCAAGACTTGCAATCAGGGGAGCCACATCCCCTGTCAGGTAACAGTCTTGACAAGTCTAAAACAAATAATTTAAAATTATGTGTGATAGAAGGAAGCAATGTGGTGACAAAGAAAAAGAAAAAAATGTGTGGGTTGAAGTCAGAAAAATTGGATTTGCATCTTGGTTATGCTCCTCTGGAGCTCTGTGAATCAATTGTACTGTTGATGTAAGAAACATCCAAACCTGTAGAGAATTTTTATGAGTTTGAGCCAAACTGATGACAATTGCTAGGAAGTAAAATCTCAAAGGATTGAGAAAATGCTCTGGAGAAGGGGAGTTTTGTAGTTTATTTTCTACATTACAATTAAAGGGGGAGGTACAAGGAGGGTTATGTGAAATTCATGTGGTAGGTTAGGGAGTGGAGAAAGCAAAGCTGGGCAATCTCTGAGACTGGATGAAGAGTAAAATGAAGAGACAAACAGGGTAGTTAATTAACATTTATAACACAGAGAGAGATGGTATTTGGGCAACAAGATAACAATAAAGGGTCTGACTGTGCCCGAGGGGTCTGGAAAGAGATTACCCTGACATTTCAAAGGTATGCTGACATAGCAAAAAGACAATAGGTAGGATCACTTAAGTGGGGGTGTCCTGCCCGCAGCCCAAGGGCCGCATGCAGCCCAGGATGGCTATGAATGCAACCCAACACAAAATTGTAAATTTACTTAAAAGATCTTTAGTTTTATTACTGCTTTATATGAAGTTTTATCTTGGTCCAGACACTAATTATGTATATATGATAAAAGAGATAAATAAACATCAACATTTGAGACTGCATGTGGTAGTTCAAATAATTACAATAATTCAGTAAGATAATTTACTCCTGCCCAAGTGAAAATAAATGTTGACATTTGGTGGGGGGGCGGGGTAAGGAAATATTCTTGTATATTTGCATTTGCCAAAATATTTAAACTCATGTTTTCATTCCTCCTACTGCACATCTTCCTGAGGTTTCAATTTAACAAAATTAAAAAAAAACTTGACCATATATTCTCATGTTATGAGCTAATCTCAAATGAAGAAATGTGATGTTAAATATACAAAAAGCATAACACTCTTGAGAAAAGTGGAATTATTACTTATAGGAAATTTGAAAATATTTTGGAAATTATTTTAGTTTTAGAAGATATATGAGTGTTAAATACATAAATAAATTATTAATATAATTATTTATACTACTGATGACAGTAGTCTAACAATTATTTATTTTCTTTGGCTGATATTTCTTGGGACAAATAATTGTCCTTTATTAATATTACTTTATGATGTTTCCTAAGTTGTGATATAAATAAAAATCTTTCCCCAACTTATATATTTAAAGTAATTTTCTTAAACAGTACATAATAGATACTCTGAACTTATTATAAGCCTTTAAATCAAACAATGAGAGGGTATGTTGTTAAAAATGCCCTCGAAGGAAATAGGAAATTGATTAAAATAAAAGTCTTTAGAAATAACAGAAAGTAACTTTAAAAACAATACGCAAAATCCCCATACATAAATGAAAAGATGCTAACATCAAAGTCAGGAAATACTGCTTGATTTGGACAAACTCCAGTTCTAAGAAATCTCCAGCAATGGAGAAGTTATGCGCGCACACACACACACACACACACACACTGGACAGGTTAAAATTATGTTTCTAGAAATAAACAAAATTTCATTTTAAATATAATAAAATGGCAAATCAGCAAATTAGATGTTCCTTTTAAGTATTTTCTTTAGAAACATTAAAATAAAAATATTTAAAAAATTCTTACATATTTGATTCTTTTGAGCAAAGGTGAAAATAGAAAAGCTCATTTTGTATATTTAGTGACAACACAGGTTATAGCACAGAGGCCAAAAACACATGTTATAGCACAGCTGATGAAGTCATTTTTCTTGGTGGCCAAATTTTCTCTCTACTACTTACTAGCATGTGACTTTAGGCAAGGAGAAATAATGTAATGTTTGAAGCAACAATGGCTAATACTTCTTAAAAAATGATTTGACAGGCTTGTTGAGCCAATTCAAGATAAATTCAAAGAAAGCACGTGTAGACACATATATCAACACAGATAAAAACCAAATACAAATACAAATCTTAAAAGTAGTTATAGGGGCCCTGGCTGGTGTAGCTCAGTGGATTGAGCGTGGGCTGCAAACCAAAGCATTGCAGGTTCGATTCCCAGTCAGGGCACATGCCTGGGTTGCAGGCCATGGCCCCCAGCAACCGCACATTGATATTTCTCTCTCTCTCTCTTTCTCCCTTCCTTCCCTCTCTAAAAATAAATAAATAAAATCTTTAAAAAAAGAAAAAAGTAGTTATAGGGAAAAAGACACGTTATCATTTAAAGAGTAACAGAAAACCTTAAAGATAACTTCTTAACAAAAAGTATGAAAACCAGCATATAATGAAATGACATTTTAACAGTGCTGCAAAAAAATTCCCAATCATCTTACACTAGTAAAAAAAATCTAAAATTTAAGAAAAAATAATCACTTTTTTCTAGATATCTGAAATTTTCAGCAGCAGACCTACACTAAATACATACATACAATGTATATACATACATATAAACATGCATACACTGAAGTGAGTTGTTTTCCCTGTTCTTTTAAATTAAACCCCAGTTTATATTCTATGATTTAGTCTAAGCAATCATCTCAACTGTGAGCTTGCCCTGAGCATTTCCTCACCTACCATAGAAAAACATTTATTTCATGCACTGTGGTTTATTTTTCATACATTCATTGTAGCATTTATTTGACTGTGTTACATTAACTTGTAACCTGATTCTTCCTTTAAAATAAACTTGTAGTAAGCAGTAGTGTGAAACAGTTAATTTGGAATCTGTGGTAAGAGAGAGTGTCGTGTTCATCTTTGTATCTCTAGCAGTTATCACATTGTCTTATGTATATTACGTATTCTCCATGCATTTTATAAATGAATAATTGAATAAACTGGTGACTTTGCAGTACAGGTTGGCATAGGGAAGAATAATAAAACATAGCCTATCTTCTAAGTGGGTATAACCTAATTAGGATGACAAGCATTTTGCACATTTAATTGCTTGGCAAATTTATAGGGTCTAAATGTAGTAATAAAATGAGTAATCAAGACAATTCTTTGGGATTCAGGGAAAGCACTGTAAGAAAGAAAGAAGCTAGTTAACTGGTCTTAATTAAGTCTTACAAATTTTATGTATCCTAATTCATTTCTTTTGAGTAATATAGAAAGTTCGAATGTTTGGACGTTTTCCTTGTCCTCAGGCATTTATAACCCCCAACACATATCAAGCAGTTAGTCTCAGAATGAACTTGTTTTTTGCTTTCTTAACATATTGTTCTTTTGCTAATGGTACCCCAAATTTTCTTGAGAAATAAATTAATCCCTTAGAGTGTTGGCTTTGTCACATTGTGGAAATGAACACTCCAATGAATACTACAACTTTTTTAGAAGTTCGATTTTACACCTTGGCAGGAAGTATATTAAGACAGTAAACAATGCGGAAGCTATCAGGGGAGTAGCTGTTCAGTGAGCATGGCTTCGCGAGTCTCCTGGTTTCTTCACCAGTGACTATGGTCTTTGCTGAGGCCGTGGTATCCTCGTTCTCTCTAAATTCCTCTTGCTCGCGAGAAGCCATAGGGGAAAGTTGACCAATAATCTTAAGTTTCCTAGGGAATCATTTCAAATCTATAACAATTTTACAGTTTTAAGTACTGCCTTTAATAAATGTTAACTGGATTTTTCTTTTGATGCTAACCCTAAATGTTTATTCACAAGAAAAAATAAATTCCCCTTTCATATGAAGCTTAAGTGTTTAGGGTTTCTGTTGCTTGAAATCAAAAGAATCCTGACTCACAGAGTCAGCAATGATACTGCAGGAGGTCAAGGAACCTCCACCTTGAACTTTTCCTGTCTTATCATTCTTTCCTCCATTTTGGTCCAACAACTGAAAAATTGCTCAGACAAATTCTGTTGTTCAAGTGCTTCACATATTTATACATTTTCTGGTAATCTTATGTCAAAATCCAGCACAAAGATCGTAGTTACATTTTCTGTGGAGACTCCAATGATGATATATATACCTCCAGCTCCTCATCTCCTGCATGCAAACTTCATTGTTCCTTTTTATAACAACATTTTATCTTTTACCACATCTCTGAACTTATAACTAATTAGTACTATAAATAAATTATTACTATATTGTAATTATTTCATAATATCTGGTTATCCCCATGATTGTATGCTTCTTGAGGGTTATTATTCTGATTCATTTTTTATGTCCATCAGCACCTAATACAATGAAAGTAAAATGTGTATTGAATACATTGAAATATCAGAAAGAAAGAAAAATAAACTGAGCACAGTAATGTGCTAGGCATAAGTACTCCAAAAGTACATTTCAACTAGATAGCTATGTCTTGAAGAACTTTTTCTTTTTTATTGCTGTGGGGTTCCCTGTGGGGTTCGATTATACATGATGAAATCTGAAAACTTAGGGACACTTTAAAGCATTCCCACATCAAAAATTTTCTTTATTTTACTAGGGTGTTAAAACAGAATGCATGTCTCATCAAAAATCTTATCTCTTCTGAGCTATCACATTATCTCTCTTTTGAACATTACACATGGGGACCAAAGAGTAAAGTGAGTAAACAGGGAGAAAAAAGACAATAACAATGTCACAAATGAATGATCCAATAGACCATATTCAAAGCTGAAAACTGACTTTGTTTAAAATCCAGCTGATTTAGGTAGTCTGCATGACTAGCAGCATTGCAAAAGCATATGCTGCATTATACAGAACAACAATACAAAAGGAAGTAAACAAAAACAATGAATAAAAATCAAACTTTTGGATAAATACATGTAATTATCTTCTGTTTACTCTTGCAGCTTTAAATTGACATGAGTATCTGGCTTCGAGGTCTCATGCTACCTGCTAAGTGAACGGGTTAGGGGTCATTCTGTTGAAGGAGCAAGAATGCTGTTGTGCACGGGTCATGTTATCCGAAGGTTGTGGCGCTTTTTAATAAACTGGAACTCTCTCCTGCAACAACAAATGTGAGAACTTAACTTTGTACGTTTACTGAAACAACTTTTGGTCATCTACTGAAATACACTATATTAAAGAAGAATTTTGTAATGAAAAAGAAGACTTTTACTTATCTCCTCCAAAAAGGAAAGGTTATGCTAAATTTGAAATCCTCATAAAATATTACTACTTTTTGCTGATATTCACTAGCAGGTAGTGTATTTATGCATTTGAGCTGCTATTACAAAATATGGAGGCTGAAACAGCAAACCTTCATTTCTCACAGTTCTGGGTGTGGGAAGGTCCAAGGTGAAGGTGCTGTCCCACTGGCTGACATAGTGGGCAAAATGGGAAAATGTGGTTTTGGGTTATGGATAAAAAGTTTAAATTGAAATAGAAACTACCCATTTTCTTCCATATTTTAACTATAGTTAGGAAGAGAGAAAAAACTTGAACATGAGGTAAGACTACTAAAACATTTTTATAAGTAAAATCAGTGGTTTTGCATGTAAACACGCATACATCTTCCCATTCATAAACATTAAGAAATCTTGGAAAAATGCCAGTTTGCACTTATCACACATTTTCTCTTTCACTGATTGATTCACAGTCACAAAGACACCTAAACTCATGTTATGTAGAGAACATTGGCAAAGGGCAAAGACAAAAG
The DNA here is from genome assembly GCA_004024845.1 of Tonatia bakeri. Taxonomy (NCBI): domain Eukaryota; kingdom Metazoa; phylum Chordata; class Mammalia; order Chiroptera; family Phyllostomidae; genus Tonatia; species Tonatia bakeri. Next base: position 189,539 of record PVIA01001488.1, read on the forward strand.
AAATTCTGTAAAAGAAGTACCTTAAATTGGAGATTCTTTTCTTTTTAAAGATTTTATTTATTTATTTTTAGAGAGAAGGGAAGGGAGGGAGAGAGGGAAAGAAACATCAGTGTGTGGTTGCTTCTCACGTGGTCCCCACTGGAGACCTGGCCTACAACCCAGGTGTGTGCCCTGACTGGGAATCAAACCAGTGACTCTTTGGTTCACAGCCCAGCTCAATCCACTGAGCTACACCAGCCAGGTTAAATTGGAGATTCTAAGAGTAAATTGGTTTTGGCTAATAGCTGTTTTTTTTTTTTTTAATTTTAATTGAAATACTATTCTGATCACTCATGACCGAAGGCTATTCAAATAATAAGCCGAAAAGAAGCACATGTTAAAGATTGGTCTTCAAGCACTATGGCCACTGATGCCAGGCTTCACTGATCCCACACGTTAAACCACATCCACACCTCAGTGACCACCAGACTATTCAGAAGAGTTGCTAACAGTGAGCTGTTCGAAGCTGCCAGTTTGAACACTATTGAATTTTTTCAAGCTCTGAATAAGTATAGGGATCTTAGCAGGGGTTGGAGGAATCAGTTCAACCTTGCATTGTGCCAAAATGTGGCCAGTGGTGGCTTAGAGTAAATCACAGCTGCATTTACCAGGGCCAGGCCCTTCTCCACGTGTTTATGGACAAATTGGGCCATGGATCTAGGATGGAAAGTCTAAAAGGAAATGAACAAGAAAGCAAAGTATAGCCAAAGACATTGAAGTTGAGAACAGGCTGACAGTGATCAGAGGAGAGAAGGGAGGGGATAATGGGAGAAAAGGGTGAGGGTTTGCAGGAACAAGTATAAGGGACACACGGACAACAACAAGGTGGGGTGGTGGGAAGCAGTGGGGGAAAAGGCAGAAAACCGTACTTGAACAATAATAACAAAAATAAAAAATAAAAAATGCTTTAAAAATAAAAAATAAATAAAAGGTTTTTCTGTAGTTTTATAGTTTAGAGTTAAGTATGTGCATTTTATTATTCTTTATATCATTCATTCATTCAATATTTGTATTTCCTTAATTAGTAAAATTGATCAAAGACTTTTGAAATTCAGTGTGAATATTTATTTTAAGTGGAGAGGGATAAATTTTGAAACTAAAGGAAAAAAGTGATTCGCATCTGTATGTATCCCCATCTTTTGTTTTTATAGTATAAAATTTTTATATTCAGAATTATCCAGCTGGTCTGTTTAGATGATCCCAGTTTTGTTGGCAACATTAAAGCATCATAGTCTGGGGAGCTGAACATATGCCTTCCTCTCCCCATGAGGCCTGATCAGGGTAGTGACCTTGGCCATGTCAATGTCATACAGCTTTTTCGCAGCCTGTTTGATCTGCTGCTTATTGGCCTTGTGGCCTTGACATTCACAATGAACCAAGTGTATCATTGTCTTCTATCATCTTCGAGGCTGACCCAGTAGTCAGGGGGAACTTGATGATAGCACAGTGGTCAAGTTTGTTTCTCCTGGGGGTGCCCTTCCAAGGATATTTCGGCTGCTTTCAGAGCAGCGGTGTCTTAGGCCTCCCGAGGGCGGGTGACAGTGCGGATGGAGCTCCCTTTTTGTGTGTGTGTGACTGCGGAAGTCTTTTAGCACTGCTTTCTTTGCCTTCAGAGCCGTTGCCTTAGCTTCGGCTTTGGCAGGGGCAGGGGCTTCCTTCTTCACTTTGGGCACCATCTTCGTATGCACCCACTACTTTTCACAGTCTCTTAAATATTTCCCCCCCGGGTTCTAGAGTCAGTTTAACTCTTTCTTGTGAATTCAGTGATTATATGTTAAATATAAATGTGATCACTTCAAAACCATGTTATTTATATTCTGGCAAACTGTGAAAATAATCACATTTATAACAAGTAGTGCTTTCAAGAAATCACCTAGTCAAGTGTCTTCTGTGCCTGAATTATTTTTGTGTTCATGTAACCTTCCTTTATGCCACTCTGTATTAATTTCCTGCAAACAGTGTATCACTCCATGATGCTTTCTCATTCACTAATTCATTTATTCATTCATTCATGTTTTACTTATTTATTACTGTTTTGCTTAATTAAAATTTGATATACATGAGAATAGATATATTGTGTATTTTGTTCAATGTTGTATTCCCAAAGCACAGAACAGTGCGCAACCTGTAAATGACATCCAGATTATTTTTACTGAATGATTATTTGCTGAATAATTAGAGTAACCAAGGTCAGAACAGTGAAGTGACTCCTGCAAACAAGAGCCTGTTACTGTTGGGGAGAGCACACGGCTCTGGTGTCAATCAAGCCATCTACTTCTGCTGCGCGCTGTTGAACAAGTGATTTTAGTTCATCTAATTTCAGGTGCATAGTATTTTGGAAGCTCAGAGTTGATGTTTTATTAAACAATAAACATACCTATTACTTACCTGAATTGATGATGATATAAAAAGAATGTTAATAGTCTTTGTGGTTTTGATTGGCTCAAATATAAAATCAATCTTTAAAAAATGGAGTTCTGTACTTATGCTCAAAATTTTGAAATATTGGCTTTAACAGGAAGGAAACAATAGAAAATTCAATAATTAAGATTCCTTTCTTTGCAGTTTGACAAAGAATAAATGTTTCTCTTTTTTATAGTAATGTTTATCACTTTAAAACAACATACTACTAAATATCATCATAGGTCCCTCTAGAAAGTATTAGACTATACATACCTGTGACATTTAAATAAAGCTAATATATTATACCTTGTATTGCATATGATATAGTATTTACTGTATGTATCTATTAAAGTTCAACAAGAAAATCAGAATCAGTAGGATACTTATGGATTTATTATACAAGAAATTGCATGTGTAATTGTGGGGAATGATGAAGCAAGTCCTAAGTCTGTACGGCAGACCTCAGGAAGGAAGGTGATGAGCCAGCTGGGACCACACAGGCACAGGCTGAAGCTCTTCTTGAGGAATGGGAACTCTGCTCTCCCTAAGGAAAGTCTCAGCTCTGCCCTTAAGGCCTTTCAACTGTTTAAATCAAACCCACCTAGGATAATTTCCCTTACCCAAAGCCAATTGAGTAAGAGACTTTAATTGCATCTGCCTAATCCTTTCATAGCAGCATCCAGGTTAAAATTTGATTAAATAATGGTGGACTGGACCCAATACATTTTTAAAATATAATAAATTAATTTCACTCCTTTGGAAAAAAATAATAAAGGTGGACTGTATTCTAACTAAACTGACGCATTATAAAGGTGTCAATGTGATACTATGCAGGGGAGGGCAATAGTAGGTTTATAGTTCTTGATATATGAAACAGAATTTATTCTTTTATTGTTATTTATTAATTATTATATTACTTATTTGTATTACAACTGTCAGCCTACTTTTGCCCATCCCTGTATATGTATTATTTACTGTTACATACTAGGCATTGTGTTATATATTTTATTTAATTAGGATTCTCTCTATACCATTGCAAAACATTCCAGGTGTTATTTATTTTACTACTACTTCAACTACAAGGACTTATGCCAGTAATTGGTTGGTTTCTAGGTGAGACATTTAGTTTTCCTAATGTATGTCCTTCGCCACCTTTCTCCTTGCTCATATGTGCACTTATACTCATGCATAGAATTTTGGATTGTTGTTTGATTTTTAAAATTTCAATCCTTCCAATGCAATTACACTCACTATTTATTTTATTAGTTGTTAAAAGGCCTTAATTGATTCTCATAAATATGTAGATAAATACATAATATGTTTAAAAAACCCAAACAGATATGAACATTTCTTCTGTGATGATCTATTTTGTGTTCCTGCTGCCTACCCCATACCTTCACTCAAGTGCTATAGTACTCTGGGCTTTCTTTCTCTTCTACATGCCATGCTGTTCTGTTGGGACGTTCAGAACTACCTGACCTATTCCTTCTCTGCTCCTAGTTCTAGTAATTGATTTTACTAAGGTAGTTAAATATTTTAGTTGTTCACAAGTCATATAATGTCTCTTAGAGCATATCCCTTTTGTTTTAAGATTTATTAGACACTTATGTTGCACATTCCTGGATAGTCTATCACTTATCTGTCTATCCATCCAGTATCTCTCTCTCTAACACCTATCTGTCTACACCTATCATTTCATAATCTCTCTCTCTCTCCAATGTTATTGCTAATCTCTGCTTCCTTTTTATTTTCTTATTTTGAATTCTCAGCTCTAGGATATCTGCATCTTTAATTACAAAGTTTTCTTAACTGTTATTTCAGGTGATGAGAGGATGATAAACTCTTTGAATCTTTGGCTGTCCACAAATATCTTTCTCACTGCTAGGAGAATGATATCTGGTCTGACTAAAGAATTCTTAAGTTATCATCCCTTTTTCTCAGTAGTCTGAGTATTAATACACAGCTTTCTAACAGATAAATTTGACAACAGTAAAATTTTTTCTTTATAAATGACTTGTACTTTTTGTGTGAACGATTGTAGAATTTTCTCATAATTTTAGGAGTTCAAAAGTTTTTACCAGGCCATGCCTCTACATAAATCTTTTGCCATTAATACTACTTGAAATTCCATGAAGAATTTTAATCAGCTAACTTAAATGTGTATTAGCTTGGAGAAAAAAAAAAAATATATATATGTTTTTTCATTGTCTTTTCTTCATGTATTCCTTTTCTCCTGCTTCTGTAACTGTTATTTTTAGTGTTATACAAGTTGCCTCTATCTATCCTTTAAGTCTCATCTTCACTCACATTTTCCATGTGCTTGTGCTTTTGTGTTGTGTTTTCAGCTGTCTCTTCCATTAGATCCATTATTTGAGGTTTTGACAGTGCCCATACTCTAATTTATCTGCAGGGATTTTTTAGTGCAAAGTTATGCATTATTTCTAGCAGTTCTTTTCTATATATGAGCTTCCATAAAGGGCCTTTCTCAGATTTCAATAAAGAACCATGCCAAGTATTTTGCTGCTCTGTGTGTACAGACTGTGGGACTTCTCACATGAGTTGTTGCCTTTGGTGTTTTCACTGTATCTCAGCGACAGTTGGCAGAGTACTGCCACAGCCTGGACTCCCTGGAAACAGAACTGGAATGGAGACTGGTGTGCAGGACCTTTACAAGAGGGTGACCTTTGGATCAACACCTACAGAAGGGAGGGAGAGAAATCAAAACTAGGCAGAGGCAAAACTTGAGCTGCAATTGAAGTCCCAATGAGGGCTTCTGCCTCAGCCAACCCCATTGTGAGCTCTGGATTTGGGATGGTCCATTCTGAGTAGGAGTAAAGGGGCTGGATCTCTGTTCTCCTGCATTAGAGGGGAGTTGCCCCCAAGCAAAGGCATAACTTTGTGTTTTGCAGATTCCCCTAGCTAAGGCCATGACTAAAGAAGACTAATGGCTGAGAGCTGGCCTCTGGCACCACTCCTGGCAAAACTAATTCTGCCATTCTTGAAGAGGACCTGTGTAGGGCAGTGTTAGCCCTATACGTCTTGGGCACAGTGTGGGAGGTATGTCAACTACCAAGGATATTTTATTTTTAGGGAATAAGGAAATGATATCTTGGAGGGCCCATGGACCAAATGAATGCACTCTGTTCAGATCTGGGCCTAGGCACAGCGTCCGGTGTGTGCAACTCCTGTAGTCACACAAGGGCCCCCAGCTAAGAGCCCCATGCTTGGTTTAATGCCTCACTGTTGCAACCTGTAAAATTTTTAATAATATATATTTTTTGCCTATGCTCCCTGCATTTTTATTTTGCACTGGGCTTCATAAATTATGTAGCTGGTCCCACCTGAATTTTAGGATCCCACTTATTTATTATCTGTCCCATATGGCCCTACTCTAACTCATAAACCATATGGCACAATTGTGTCTCCAAGTATCAGTGTTAACTTGGATCCGATCTTCAACTGTCCTGTAAATACATTCCCCTTTAAATTTCTAGGTCTAACAAAGAACTTAATGTATTAATCTATTTGTTTATTTTAATGTGAACCTCCCATACTATAATTTAAGGTTAGAGATATTTATCTTTTTCACTAATACCACTCATTGCATTTAAAAGGCCGACATTTGATATAATATGGCCAAAATAAATAACGGCCATATGAATGAATGAATAAATCAATGAATGAATGTACAGGAGTTTAAACAATTTCATGCTGCTACCTTCCTAGAGACTCTGATCATTTTTTAAAAAATATTTAATTTATTTATTTTTAGAGAGAGGAGGAAGGGACGGAGAAAGAGAGGGAGAGAAACATCTATGTGCAAGAGATATATTGATCAATTGCTTTCCACAAGCCCTCAACTGGGGACCTGGTACACAACCCAGGTATGTGCCCTGACTGGGAATTGAACCAGTGACCTTTCAGTTCCCAGGCCGGCACTCAGTCCACTGGGCCACACCAGCCAGAGCTGACCTTTTATACTTTGTACAGATATCCTCTAATCTTCACCATGATTCTAAAATACTGGCATTAATTTATCTAGTACACAGATTAAAAACTAAGGTTTAGCTAATGAGTAGGGAATCCAAGTTCAAATACAAGTCTGTCTGACTTCCAAGCTTACATGTTATTTCTTTATTTTTATTTTTCCATGACCCAACATCTTTTCTAAGTGGAAAGTAATTGTCTGAAAAATATTAAACCTGGGCAAGATGGTTCTAAGAATGATTGTCTCTCTGTGAGTCATTGAGATCCTGTCCTACTGAAAAAGATTAATCCCACAATTGAGGTAAAATAGATAGGGGCTTCTATTTCATCAATAATATTTTAAGCCTCTTAATTTCTGTCTCCCCTCCTCACCTGGGAAATATTCATTATCTTGCCCTTTAAAAATGTGTGTACAGAACAGTTATTGGAGGAAACATTGAGTTCCCTGGCCTTTGGGAGGCACTCTCCATGATTCTCTTTACTTAGTCATAAGAATCTGTATAGACCAGAATCCTGGTGCTATTGCAAAATGTATAATTAAAAGTACTAATTTCCCTCATGAAAGAGCTCACTTGCAGCCTGGAAGTACAGCAAAGTTTCCAACTAAAGAATGTGTTAATGCTTATTATGAAAAGATAGCCTTTAATTAAAAGAAAAAATAAGCTAATCATCAATTCTTCCAAAAATAACTATTTTGCAATGTTATATTTTATATAATTTATTTATTATTAATACAATATATCATAATATTTTAATGGTAAATATATATTTGTTATATTTTTATATCACAGGAATTGCATGTGATTTTGTTTAGGTACTTTTAAAAATAGCTTTATTGAGGCATAATTGTCATAAACTGCATATATTTAATTTGTATAAACTGATGTTTATGACATATTTATATGCCATAAATATAAAATCATAAACATCATCGAAGATAATAAACATATCCATCATCTGCAAAACCTGTTTATACCCCTTTTTAATCTTTCCTTCTAGTTTTTCCCTGTCTTTCCCACCTTCAAGGAAACACTGTGTTGTTTTCTGTCACTGTAGATTAGTTTGTATTTTCTAGAATTTCATATAAATGAACTCATATGTTATGAGATGTCTTTTTCTTCTGGCTTCTTTCACTGAGCATCTTATTTTGAGATCCATTTGTCGTTATATATAACAATTAGTTAATATCAATCAGTTGCCTCACATATGTGCCCTGACTGTGGGGGAGGAGCTGAACCACAACCCAGGCGTGCACCCTGACCAAGAATTGAACCAATGACCTTTCACTTCATGGCAGGACACCCAACCAACTGAACCACACTGGTCAGGGCTCATCTCATTCATTTCCTTTCTCTCAAGGATCGCTGTCTTTACTTGCTGGATTTCCAGCATCTCAAAAACTCATTGTTTTTGTATGATTTGTAAAATTTCTTTTCAATTAGGGGGGTACATCTTGCCTATCTTACTATATTTTGTCCAAAAGCACAAGTTGAATTACCATACGTGATTTTCACTGAATACTTTCAATTCCGAAGGTAAATTTCAAACAATAGTACTAAATTTCAAATATTGCTTTAAATAGTCCAAAATTTATGCTTCTGTTAGGAAAATCTTCCTTTAGGAGACTTTGACTAGTAGTATAAATCTGGACAATTCTTGATTACACTTCATAGTTGTCAGGGTTCATTTACAAGTGGAATTTCATTTTGCAGGTTTTTGCTTTGAATTTGATGCTTCTGTCAGAGATTTAAAAGAAAAGAAAAGAAAAGAAAGAAACCAGAATGCTTCTATGCTGTGTTGCTACTCACTTTCAGCCTTGTAAGGTCATCAACAATTTAAAGTATTTAATCAGTGTCAGGTCAAATTTACAAACAATGAAACTTGCAGGATACTTTTAATGATTATAGTTGTAAACTGCTATGTTTATTTTTGTTAGTGTTTTGGTTCAGACCCCTCTAATATTTCATTTAATGTTACATTTTTGGTGATTTATTTTGCTGAATAAATAACTTGCTAAGTCATAGACATGGTTTTAAATATTTTACATATACCAAAATGTCTAGTCTTAGAAAACAACCCTAGGAGGTAAATTTTTACCTTCCCCCCTTTTTTTATTAAATGCAAAATAAAAGCAAAACAGTCCCCTCAGCCAAGAAATAGCAGAGCTGTTATTCCAACCTATTCTCCTCTTATGATTTTTAATTAAGATATCAAGTTCCTTTTACCTCTTTGCTTTTTTTCTTTTTCCTTTTTTTGGGGGGCGATTTGAGGTTAAACTTTTATTAGATCCACAAGTCAATACTTGTTTTATGTTAAGGTTAAATAAAAGTATAAAAGTTTTTATATAATTTCAGAATTTTGAGGCAATGAAAGTAATTTTATTCAATATATTAATTTTATAGCTAAAGATATGAAAATTGTCATATCATCCCAAGCCAACTAGCTAGATAGAGCCAAACTGACTTATTAGTACACACATTATTGTAGACATTTTAAATGAAAATCTATTGTGGCCTAATAAAGAAAAAGTATATAATTAGGATAAATGAATGTTCATTTTTCTCTGCTTGTCTAATTTTTCTCAAGTGGTTATTTGGGAAAATGTTTTTTTCTCCATTTCATTTTTCCACCTTTCACTTCATTTAATTGAAATAGTTGATTAAGTAACATAAAGAAAGAGATTTGTATTACGTTTATTGTTACGTGTATATCACCTATAAAGAAATCATTTTGCTAAGTACAAGAAAAATATAGTGAATAGTCAACTAAATCAGGTAATGAGTATGACACAGAAAAAACATCCCTAGAAGAAAACTATATCAACTCTGATCTTGCTGCACAGTAGTGTGATGAGAAGATTGCTGCACAGGTATCTGGTGGGAGCTTGGTAGACACGCAGAATCCCAGGCCTAGCCCTAGACCTGTTGATTCAGCTTTCGCTTTTGGGCAAAATCGCTGTGGGATATGTGTGCACTAAGTTTGGAAGTATTGCTCATCTTGGTTTTGCAGCTGTGTCCTCCTTCTATTCATTTATCTCCTCAGCAGGAACTATAATCTGGCTAATTATACTTGATTAGCAACTCTTATAGGGGGGTGGGAAAAGGAAAGTGGAAGCTTAAACTCCAAATTACTGGTTTCAAACTGACAAATATCACTTGCTTGATTCCCTACCCATTCTCTACCCAGTTCTTTCAGAATATCTGAAATCAGTTAGACCTCTGAGCAATTGAGTTTTGTCAGTACCTAAAAATATTCAGTAGTACTGTTCGTCTTTGTAATTTCTTGCTCTAATTCTCTTTTTCTACAAATTATTTTTTCCTTTAAAAATCTCTCATGTAAAAACCTGTAGAATTTAAACACAATACAATCAAAGTTATGGATATTGTAATATTTTGCTATTTGTAATTATGTTTGCAACAATTATTCTCACATAATTTAGAATTTACTTGGAATGGAATTAGAAATGTTCCATATATTATTAAAGTCAACTCCTTTGAAATATATTACAGACCAAATAAACAATGTTCTTGAGAGATAATATGAGATTGAGATAATTTTGAAATGAATTTTTCTTAATCAAGTAAATTCCAACATCAAACTATTCACATTAATATTTTACTGCCAGAAAGCATAAGTAAAGAGAAATATATTACTGAGTTTCTCTCAGTAACTTGGTGCTCAATGGTATAGTTATACAGGTTGGTACCAAAGCTCATTTCAAGGTCTGTAAAACTCAAGTTTCTTACTCTGAGTTTTGATAGTTTCTGAGAAGTATAGTCTTACAGTCCAGCACCTGGTCACACACTAGTCTCACACTTTGCCTTTTGTAGTTTTACTTGTTTTTTTCCTTATCTGCTACTCCTCCTTTCCATTTTCATTTCTAATAGCATTGGTTCACTTCACTAACAGCATGTGAATTCCTTGAATCTCAAGTAGAGTAGCATAGTCCTCTTAGTGGAACCATCTGCATTTCCAGCTATAACTTGGGAGTTTTCAATGTTACTTCACCTGGTCTTATTAGAGCATTTTTAAAAAATTTGCTGTACAGTCTCTTGCATGAGGCTAGACAGGATGACTTATGCTGAAGGAACAAGCATCCATCAGTCTCAATGGCTCACTAACAAAGGTTTATTCTTCAGTACACTACATAGTCACTTTTGGCCAGTTACGACTCTTCTTGAAGCAGTTTTTACTTCAGGGTCTAGGATGATATCGCTGCCTCTAGCAGAAACATTAACAGTCAAGGTGCCAGAAAGAGACCATGAAAAGCCACACATTGGTTTTAAACTTTCTGTCCCTTTATATATCACTTAACCTCCTATTTCACTAGCCAGTCAAGTCATATGGCCACTGATGACATCAATTTGTTAGGGGAGTTATGATTTCCCCTCCCTAACTGGAGAGGACAGCGAGCATTTATTTATCCAAGATAATACACTCAACCATAGTGACATTATGGCAAACAAAATTTTATCCACTGTTATGCTTAATATTTTACTCTTATATACTTATTTATCTATATTTGCTCCTTCACAAAATGGAGGCCTTCAGTCAAAAGCTTAAGCAACTAGTTTTTTCATCTTCATTAGTTTATTAGTTGTTTGCTTTCTCAACTTCTAGGGAGTGCCTCACATATACTAGGCACTTGAAAACACATTATTAAATCACAGTTTTATCTAGAGCTTGCTGAACACTAATGTTCCTATAATAAAACCATATGATTCTGCCACATGCACTCCTAAACACAAATAGCTGTGCACTCAGGTTATATCTTAATATCATCTGCCAAACACATCTTATCATATCGGGCTTGTGGCAGAACCCATAACAGAATCATTAAAGCTCTCAGGGAGGTTGCTTGGAGAATAATAAAGTTTTGACTTCTGCAAAAAAAAAATTCTGTGTATGATTCTTAATATCTAAAGGAAATGGAAAGAGGGAGTTTATCTGACTTGTTTCATCAATAAAATAAAGGGTGTCACAGTCATAATGGAACTGGAAGTATATGTGGAAAAATAATAAACTGTATAGGGCACATAATTCACACTCATCCTCAAAAAAATGAGCCTCCCTTTCGCCTTAAAAAATATGTACACTTTATCTTTCTTATATGATTAGTTATTATACTTTTAATTATATAAACTTATGAAGCAAGCCTGTACTATTTAAGAGGGATACATTTCTGAAATGATATTTGCTTTTAAAATGTTAAGCCATATTTCATGATAACATGCTATTAACAAACAGCATTATTTTACATTTTAACATCTTATCTCAATACAGAAAGACAAGGAGGAAAATAATAGTTTTCTATATAATTGTATAAGTGAATATTAAACCATTATTATTTTGCATTTTAAACTATTGTATAAAGAAATGAATAAGGCAGATACCATATGATCTCATCTATAAGTGGAATCTAATCAACAAAACAAACAAGAAGGCAAAATATAACTAGAGACATTGAAATTAAGAACAAACTGACAGTGACCAGAGGGGAGGTGAGAGGGGATAATGGGGGGAGAAAGGGAGGGAGTTGTCAGGAACTTGTAAAAGGACATATAGACAAAACCAAAGAGGGGTAGGATCAAGGGTGGGAAGTGGGGATGACTGGGGTGGGGGGGAGTGGTAGGGGGTAAAATGGAGGCAACTGTTGTTGAACAATAATCAAATTTAAAAAATTAAATAAAGGAGTGAATAAATTTTTTAAAAATTATTACAACAGATAAATATTAGGTACTGCTTTATGAAAATAAATCTTGTTTAGGTAGAAATGATACATTTTCAAATGAAAGAATTTGAATTAATTGTGTGAATTGAAATACATTAGGGTCAGAATGTGTTTAGATTTAGACATAAGCAAAGTTCCAAGCCTTAAAGAAAAAGGGAGTAAGGGGCAAATCACCCACCTGCTCACAGATGCTTGAAACTGAACTGTGGAAGCAGAATTTATTTCACTTAAAGTTTTAAATTTATGTTAAAATGTCTTTTATGCCTCAGTAAAAATTACCCCTTTTAAATTGCAGATGACTTGAAAGGTAGAGACAAAATGTCATCTTATCCACACTTAGGTTATTTTAAAGTGAACGTTTAAATATGCATGAAACATATTGGTGGGAACCTGATTAGTCAGAATCTGATCAATCAATGCTGCTATTAAAGTTGTCAATAGTTTCTTGGTCTTGGGGTAAAGAGTGGGTTAATTTGGAGTAGATCATGTTTCTTTGGAATCATTTCAATGATTTATTTTAGTGATTTGAATTTAAGGTGATGACGACTTTGTTGTTGCTAGTGTCATTGTTTCCTTATAAAGATTATTCTTTTCATATTCTTGGTAGGAAGAGTTCAAAGTCTCCTAAAATCAACATGGAAAAAATTGCATAAGACCTGAGGAACCTGGCAGAGTAAAGGATATAAGAATAATTTCTTTTCAGTAGAGTTTTATTATAAACACTCTGTTGGTTGAAGTTGGCTCTTACTCTGGTGATTTGAAAGCAAAGCACACTAAGAAACTCACCATGACAGCTGTGGTAGGAACCAGGGCCATGGATAACGGAGGGTGGGAAGAGCTGGTCCACCACTGCGTGTGAATAAGAAGGGATGCCACTTCTGATCCGGCAGCCCTGGCAAGGACTGAGGAGCTCAGAATGTGATGAGTCTCAGCCTTCAGAACACATGTGTAAAATATCTTTAATCATGAATAAGATGGTAGGGTTGGGGGTAGGTGGGTTTCCCTGTCTAGAAACACCACTTCAATATGCTTCTAATATATAAATGCCATCAAACTAACATATTCATCTGTAACTTCTCTTTTACTTGGAGTTATGATTTAAGTTATACCCATGTTGATAGATAAGCTACTGTAAAGTTTTCTGTTGTATGACTATACCTATTTTTTCCCTTGTTGATAAATACTTAGGTTGCTTCTAAATATTTTCCTTTATGCTTTACAAATTAAAATAGCAGATAGGCCAGGAGAATTGGCCCTGGAGCTATACTAGCTCTTTTAAAATTCTAGTTCTAATGTTTATCAGCTTTGTGAATATGGAAAACTCCTTATTCTTTCTGTGCCTCAAGTTTATCTTCTATAAAAAGGATATAATTGTCATCTACCTTAGAGAATTGTTTTGAAACATAAAAGAGTTAACATAGGTAAAACATTTAGCAGAATAAGATGCTGTGTAATGATGTTATCTAGCATTATCATAAATTATTTTTAAACATCATTTATATATGTGTGTCATATGTAAACATGTTTCTCTAGGCTATATCTTTAAGAATGAAAATGCTTTCTTAGATCATGTACATCTCTAATTTTATGAGCAACTGTAAAACTTACAAGATACTGCAAAATTGCTTTCCAAAGGAAAACTTGCAAATTTATACTTCCCTCATCAATGTCTGAGAATTCCTCTTTCTTCAATCCCTTTCAATACCAGGCATTAAAAGGTGTTTTGAACTTTCTGTCAAGATGGGGGTGTAGGTAAATGCAGCTTGCCTCCTTGCACAGCCATAGCAAAATTATGGCTAAACTGCAGAACAATTATCACTCAGACTCATTAGAAAATTGAGCTGTAAGAAGATCTGACAAGTAGGGAATTAAAGAAACCACACTCATACAGATGGTGTAGGTGGAGTGGAGGATCAGAGAAACAAAGTGGGTTGGTCCCACACCCATGTGTGGTGGATTAAATCGGAGGGATATCTCGGGAATGAGGGATCCCAACCCAGGGGTTCAGTGCCAGGAAGATAAGTCTCCATAAGTTCCAGTAAAAACCACTGGGGGGGGGGGTTGGGTTGGCAGAAGAAACTGCAGGGTTTTCAGGAATCTCCTCCTAGAGGGCCCAGCCCTCCTTGCCCCAATTCTCTAAGGTAGATGAGGGCATGGACTTACTCAGACTCACTCCCTCTGGGTTCCAGCACCAGGGCAGCACATTGAAGGGCACCAGTGGCATGTGGGGAGGAAGTGAAGTATCTGACATCATGGTGAGAGCTGGGGGACAGCATTGTCCCAGAGAACTGCATACAGTGACCATTATTCCTTTTCTGAGCCTCCCTCCACACAGAGCCACAGTGTAGTAGCACCATATCTGAGACTCCATTTACCTGGCTTCTCCCACCCTGACAATTACCTAAGGCTCAGCCCTGATGATGACCCATCCAAATTTTGGTACACCCAAGCTGGTAACAGTGGCTTAGGGGCTTTCCCGTATGAATAACTGCGCTAGGCACAGGTTTCAGACCTTCCTAAATCCACTCAAATAAGCAACAGCTGAACCCGGTCCACATACATCTTGCTGAGTGGCCCCAGGCCAGGTACTAGCAAAGCCATCTGCAAATCACTTTACAGCTTATGTCAAGTGGTTCTGAGAGGAGACAGGTGGTTGCTGACCTTAGCCAGCACAATCCAGGACACCCCAGAACCACTGACCTGCTGACAGCAATCAAGACTCAACTAGAAGAGGAGGTAGTACTCAGCCCACATGAAGGGCACACCTTGAATATCCAGCTTGGGTGATAGGGGAGGCTGTGCCACTGGACGCTACAGGACACCTACTATGTTAGGTCACACTACCAAGACATGGAGTCAAAACAGCTCTACCTAATACATAGAAACAAACACAGGGAGGCTGCCAAAATAAGGAGAAAATGAAAGAATAGACCAAAACTCCAGAAAAAGAGGTAAAGGAAGTATAGATAAGCAATTTATCAGATGTAGAGTTCAAAGCACTGTTTATAAGAATGCTCAAGAAATTCAGTGGGTACTTCAATGGCATAAAAATGATCTGATCATAAGTGAAGGAGACACTAATTGAAATAAAGAACATTTTACAAGAAATCAACAGTGGAGTGGATGAGGCTGAAAATCAAATCAATGATTTGTAACATAAGGAAGAAAAAGATATCCAATCAGAACAACAAGAAGAAAAAAGAATCCAAAAAAATGAAGATAGTGTAAGCAGTCTCTGAGACAAGTTCAAGCATTGAACCATTCACATCATAGGAGTGCCAGAAGAGAAAGAACAAGAAATTGAAAATCTATTTGAAAAAATAATGAAAGAAAACTTTCACAATTTGTTGAAGGAAATACACATACAAGTCCAGGAAGCACCGAGAATTCCAAACAAGATAGATGCAAAAAAAGACCACACCAAGACATATAGTTAAAATGCCAAAGGTTAAAGATAAAGAGAGAATCTTAAAAGCAACAAGAGAAAGCAGATACTTACTGACAAAGGAATTCCCATAAGACTGTCAACTGATTTCTAAAAAAACAAAAAACAAACAAACAAACAAAAAAACAAACTTTGCAGCCTAGAAGGGACTGGCAAGAAGTATTCAAAGTGATGAAAAGCAAGGACCTAAAACCTAGACACTCTATCCAGAAAAGCTGTAATTTATAATCAAAGGGCAGATAAAGAGCTTCCCAGACAAGGTAAAGCTAAAGGAGTTCACCATCACAAACTATTATTATATGAAATGCTAAAGGGACTTATTTAAGAAAAAGAAGAAGATCAAAACTATGAACATTAAAATGACAGTAAATACATAAGCAGCAACAACTGAATCTAAAAAAAAAAAAAAAGTAAGCAAACAAGCAGAACAGGAACAGAATCATAGATATGGAGAACATTGGGATTGTGGCCAGTTGGGAAAGGGTCTGAGGGAATAGGAGAAAAGGTAAAGAGATTAAGAAGTACAAATTGGTACTTACAAAATAGGCAGGGGGATGTTCAGAAGAAGTATAAGAAATAGAGTTGCCAAAAAACTTATATGCATGACCCATGGATGTGGACAAAGGAGAGGGATCACTGGAGGGAGTGGGAGGTACTGAGCGAAGGGGGGCGAAAGGGGAAAAATTAGGACACCTAAAATAGCACAATTAATAAAGTATAATAAAATAAAAAGTTAAAAGATGTTTCCCAATATTGAATGTGAGATGGCATTTTACTTTGGTCTTATATATTTATTCCCTTAGTTACTAGAGGGATTAAACACATCCCCATCTGCTTACTGACTGAGTTTCTCCCTTTGTTGTTTGCCTGTTCCTATTCCTTATTGTTCTTGTTTCTGTTTTAATTAAATTGCTTTTCTTTATCTCATTGATTTGCAAGTAACCTTAGTATTTCTGAAAATTAATAGTTACTAGAGTATTTATATTTTATGAGATCATTTTAGTAGTACAATTTGAAATTTCAGTATAGTCAATGATCATTTTTCGTGGAGGTTATACAGTTTAAATTTCCTTAATAAATTTATTTTGCCTACTACCATTAGTTCTAGAAGTGACATAAGTTGAACACCATGCTATTTACTCACCTAAAATTTCAGATTTGTATATGAGAAAATAAAAAAATATATTATTATTTTGTTCCATGTGGATTACTAATTTTCCTAGAACAATTTAAAAATAGTCTAGCCAATATACATTAGACAGATTAGCAATAGAAAATGGCAAAATGTACTACATACATACGGATGGGGATCTCACATGCACAGGAGAGTCAGCGAGCCAGTCATTGTGGTCTCCCACAGTATTGTAAGGTTTATCACCAGGAGTTCAGGCAGGTTCCCATGGGAAACATCAACAAAAATCCCCTCTAGGGTACCAAAGGAGAAGGAAAAAAATCCCCTTTGAAATAAACCAAAGCATTCTGTTCATAACAAGGTTTGCCCTCAGGGGAAATTATTTATCCAGAGTCTAAACTGCTGGGGGTATAATCAGAGCCTAAGTGACCTGAGGAAAGGAAAATACCCAATTCTTACCCTATCTAGCTATTGAGCCCCATCTAAAATGACGAGATGAGGGAACTCTTGTGAAGTTCACAGTCCAGAAGCACAGGCTTGCTGAACACTGAGACCTAAGCACAGCATTGTGGAATGTTTCTCCTCCTCCCACACTTCACCACATTACTAAAGCCCTATCTATCCAGCACATCATGTTCTACTATGAAGAAAAAATTACAAGGCATACCAGAGAGTAAATTACACAATCTAAAGAGACAGAGCAAGCATCAGTGAGGCAGAATAGCAAGAAACTAGGAAATTTCAGGATGAATGAAATTAGGAAAACTGAGACAAAATAATTAAATAAGGCCAAACGATCTGAGAAATTTACAGCCAGCTACTGATTCAATAGGGTCATCATCCCTAACCAAGAACATTTAGGAGAACATACTTTACACATTCTAGATGATCCCAGGGCAGACAAACATGCGTCCCAATCTCTACTAAAGGACCTTTAAAAATAAAACTACCAGTACCCTGAAATAACCCTGACCCCTCTATGCATACATTTTGATGCATCAACATATCAAAGGGTGCTCCTGACAAGATCAAAATATGCTGCTAAGACCCTCCCCTGAACATTCCCTAGCCTGGCTAAGAAAGATAAAAAAGCTTTAAGACAATGAACTTGGAATTCTCTCTCCAGAGCATGTCCGTGCCTTGCACCTCTGCTCCCTTTCTCCTAAACTCTAGGGGTCCACACAAGGCCTGAAGCTAGTGGAGCAGTGAGCAGCAGGATTTCGTCCCGGATGTACACCCTGAACCTGTCTCCAACATCCTCTTTTCCCTGACTTCTCTATTTTTGTTTAATTGTAATTGTATCTCTTCCATTACCATTTAGTCCCCTTTTACTTCTCTCGCCCAGCAGTCACCACTGTTGTCCATGTCCATGAGTCCTTTTTCCTTTTTGTTCAGCCCCTCCACCCCTTTAATTCCCCTTCCAAGTTGTCATCCTGCTCTCTATCTATCAGTCTATCTCTATTTTCCTTGTTAGTTCAGTTTGTTCATTAAATTCCACATATGAGGGAAATTATGTGGTATCTGTCTTACTCTGATGGGCATATTTCACTTAGCACAATGTTCTCCAGGTCTATCCATACTGTCAGAAAAGTAAAATTTTACCTTTTTATGGTCGAGTAATATTCCACTGTGCAAATCTGCCATAGTTGTTTTATTCACTCATCTACTGATGGGCTTGTGGGCAGCTTCCTTGTCTTGGTGATTGTAAATAATGCTGCAATGAACATAGGAGTGATTATGTTCTTTCAAATTAGTGTTTTGGATTCCTTTAGATATATCCTGAGAAGTGGAATAGCTGGGTTGAAAGGCAGATCCATTTTAACTTTTTGTGGTATCCCCATACTTTCCACAGTGGCTGCACCAGTCTGCATTCCCCTCAACAGTGCAAAATGGTTCCCCTTTCTCCACATCCTCACCAGCACTTGTTGTGTGTTGATTTATGATGATAGCTGTTCTGATAAGTATGAGATGGTATTTCATTGTGCTTTTAATTTGCATTTCTCTGATGATCAGTGTCATTGAGCATCCTTTCATATGTCTATTGGCCATCTGTATGTCTTTGGAGAAGTGTTTATGCAGGTCTTTTACCCATTTTTTAATTGGGTTGTTTAATTTTTTTTTTGGTGTTGAATTTTGTAAATTCTCTATAAATTTTGGATACAATACCTTTTATGATTAAATACTCTTGGCCAAGTGGGATTAGAGGAAACATACCTAAACATAATAAATGCCATATGTAACAAACCCACTGCCAGCATCAAACCCAATGGGCAAAAACTACAGGCATCCCCCCTAAGATTGATAACAACACAGGGATGTCCACTTTTACTTCTTTTATTCAACATAGTACGGGAAGTCCTAGCCACAGCAGTCAGATAAGAAGAAGAAATAAAATGCATCCAAATTGGAAAAATGGAAGTAAAAGTGTCATTATTTGCAGATGACATGATACTATACATAAAGAACCTCAAAGATTCTACCAAGAAACTACTAAAACTGAAAACTGAATTCAGCAAAGTAGCAGGATACAAAATTAATATCCAGAAATCAGTTTCATTTTATATACCAATACAAACTAACAGAAAGGGAAATTAAGAAAATAATCCTATTCATAATTGCTACAAAAAAATAAAATATCTAGAAATAAACCTAACTGTTGAGAACTGCCCTGCCTAGTTTCAGAAGCTGTAACCCCCCATGGCTAAGGCTGAGTGAGAGAGACTTTGGGACCCTAAGCCACTAAGGAGACAAAGCTTATTCCCCTGGCAGGAGCACCACCTCTGCCCACTTTTCTTCACCCTGCCTGGCCCCCAGTGCATGACCAGTTAGCCAATAACTGTAAGATTCCTCAAGAGAGGGACGAGCTAAAACAGGCATGGTCATGAGGGGGCCCTCAGGAAAGGACTTGGGGGTTTATGGAGAAAGGGGGTGAAGGACCCTTGTCCCTCGGCTTTGACTTAGCTTGAGTCCTCATTCTCTCTGCAAGAAGTCTCCTAATCCCTTGGCTGCCTTACTTCCCCATTGGACCTAAGCCTGAAACAATGCTGGAGGTGAGTGTGGCCCTCTGCTGGAAAGGGCAGGTTGGTTCCCCGGGGTGATCAGGCCTAAGAAAGAATGCATAAAATCCTATGAGACCTGCTTTGCTAATATCCTCAGTTTAAATGATAAGGGTCCAAGCATGAAATGAATCTGTTCCCCCAAAGTTTTATGGCCCTTTAGCTATTTGACTCTAACTCAAAATAGGTCCTCAAAGTTCTTTGAATGTTATCTATTTGATCATTACTACCTGACAATGATTGATGAGCTTTCCATATTCCCCCTGTATTCCTATGCAAATTAAAGCCAATAAAAACCTGTCAAGGCAAGGGTCAGGGCACTCTTCCCTTGAGAGAGTGACCATGCCATCCCTTTTCCTCCACAGGACTCAGTAGTCCATGTGAATTAGTATCACCTCAGCCATAATGCTACGGACACTATGGGCCAGAGTCTGTGTCACCTAACCAAGGATATAAAACACCTGTACTTGAAAAATTATGATACGCTGAAGAAACTGAAGAAGACACAAATAATTGGGGGCACATACTGTGTTCATGGAAAGGACAAATTAACATCATTAAAAAGTCCATACTATACCAAAATAATCTATAGATTCAGTTTAACTTCTATCAAGATTCTAATGATGTATTTCACAGAACTACAACAGATACTTCAAAAACTTATATGGAATCACAAAAGGCCCCACATAGCAACTGTGATCCTGACAAAGAACAGATTTGGATAAATCACACTGCTTAATTTAAAACTGTATTATAAGGCCATAGTAATAAAAAAAGCATGGTACTGGCATAAAAACAGACACACAGATCAATGGAAGAGAATTGGGATCCCAGAAAAAAACGCACACCTTTATAGTCAAGTAATATTTGATAGAGGAAGCAAGCACATACAATAGGCTAAAGATAGTTTATTCAGTAAATGATGTTGGGAAAATTGGACAGATACATGCAGAAAAATGAAACTAGACTGCCTTCTTCCACAACACACAAGAACACACTCAAAATGGATTAAAGATTTAAATGTTAGAACCCAAACCATAAAATTTATAGAAGAAAACACAGGCAGCAAAACCTCAGACATTGCATAGCAACATTTTATTGGGTATATCTACTAAGCTAGAAGAAACAAAAGAAAAAATAAATAAATGCTACTACATCAAACTAAAAAGTTTTTGCATAGGAAAGGAAATCATCAGCAAAATATAAAGACAACCCACAGATGATAGAACATATTTGCTGATACATCTGATAAGCGGTTTAATATCTCTGACTTTTCTTCTTTTAAATTATATTTTATTGATTATGCTATTATACTTATTTCAATTTTCTCCTTTGCCCCCTTCTAACCAGCACCGCCCACTCCCTCAGACAATTCCCACACCATTGTTCATGTTCCTGGGTCATGTGTATAAGTTCTTTGTCTACTCCATTTCCTATACTGTATTTTACATCCCCATGGCTATTCTGTAAGTACCTGTTTGTACTTCTTAATCCCCTCACTTCTTCACCCATTCCACCAAACTCTCCCCCCATCTGGTAACCACCAAAACACTCTCCGTTTTCTCTATTCTGTCTCTGTTCCTCTTATTTGCTTAGTTTGTTTTTTAGATTCAATTGTTGATAGATATGTATTTACTGCCATGTTACTTTTCATAGCTTTGATCTTTTTTTAAATGAGTCCCTTTAACATTTCATATAATAATGATTTGGTGAAGATGAACTCCTTTAGTTTTTTCTTGTCTGGGAAGCTCTTTATCTGCCCTTTGATTCAGAATGATAGCTTTGCTGGGTAGAGCAATGTTGGCTGTAGGTCCCTGCTTTTCATGACTTTTAATTTTTTTGCCTATCTGTTCTAGCCTGAAAAGTTTCTTTTGAGAAATCAATAGACAGTCATGTGAATTCCTCTGTGGGTAACTGCTTTTGTCTCACTGCTTTTAAGATCCTCTCTTTATTTTTAACCTTTGGCATTTTAATACGAACTGTCTTAAAGTGGACTTCTTTGCAATCACCTTGTTTAGGACTCTCTGTGCTTCCTAGACTTATACGTTTATTTTTTCAACAAATTAAAGAAGTTTCTTTTCATTATTATTTTCAAATAGATGTTCAATTTCTTGATCTTTGTCTTCTCCTTCTAGCACCACCATGTTGCAAATGTTGAAAGCCTGAAGTTGTCCCAGAGGCTGCTGATACTATCATTGTGTTTTAGGATATTTTTCTTCTTGTTGTTCTGATTGGTTGTTTTTTCTTCCTTATGTTCCAAATCATTGATTTTATTCTCAACTTCATCTACTCCACTGTTCTTTCTCTGTAAATAATATTTTTATTTCAATTAGTATGTCCTTAATTTCTGGCTGGATATATTTTATTCTGTTAGGTTTTCACTAATTCCCTTGAGCATCTTTATACCCAGTATTTGAACTCTCCATCTGATAGACTGCTTATCAATGTGGGTCACCACTTCACACAACCACATCAAAATTACAACTAAAATATATAACAACCATCAATTAGAATGGTCAGAAATCAAGTTGAATGGAAGTTGGACATTACTGAATTAAAGAAACCACACCTATCCAGATTGGTAGGAGGGGAAGAGATGTGGAACAGGCTGGTCCCGTATCCACATGTGGTGCATAAATATTTGAGATGGATATCTTGGGAGTGAGGAATCCCATACTCACACAAGATCCCCCAGCCTAGGGTCCCAGTGTCAGGAAGATAAGTCCCCATATCTTCTGGCTTCAAAAACCAGCAGGGATTGAGTTAGTGGAAGAAACTTCTGGAGTCCTAAGCAGTTCTCTTTAAAGAACCCACACGTGGATTTACTCAGACTCACTTCCTCTGAACTCTAGCACCAGGGTAGCAGTTTGAAAGGCACTACAGGGTGGGACTGAAGTGTTTGGCATGAAGTAAGAGGCTAGAGGACAGCTTACTGCTAGATAGAAATGTGGACAGAAGCCATTGTCCCTTTTCTGAATCCTGACCCACAGATCTGGCAGGCAGGTACCTTATCTGAGGCTCCATAAACCTGACTAGCAACATTTGCCCTTCTCTGCAGATCTCCTGAGACTCTGACCCACTCAACTTACAGGACCACTTAAACTGTTAACTGACTTTTTCATATGAATGGCTGATCTTGGCTCATGCTTCATAACTTCTTAAATTCTGTCAACCAGGCAACAACTGGCCCCAGATCCCCATCCCTCCTAAGTGGCCCTACACCCACCACTAGCAGCAGCCAGCTTAGATTCATAGATTGGCTTTGCAAGGGAATCTCCAAAGCCCAGTACAAGTAGCAGTCATCTCAGATTGCTTTATAGCTCAGGCAAGGTGGTCTCAGGAAAAACACAGGTGGAGGATAATTGTGGCCTGTACCCCCTGGAAACCCCAGAGCCTACACATCCAGTGGACAGCTATAGACCACCTCATATCACTACCATCCTGACCCTGCACAGCTGATCCTCCACAGAGGGCAGAGGTTGGTGGTCAGTTCACAGCCAGTCCTTGCTGCTGATTGGCTTGGGGAAGTTCCTCCCATTGACCTGCCAACAGCAATCAAGGCTTAACTATGAGAAGAGGGAGTACTCAGCACACATGTAGAGTGCACCTCAATTACCCAGCTTGGGTGATAGGGGAGGCTGTACTACTGGACCTTGCAGGACCCTTACTACATGAGGTCACATAACCAAGACAGAGAATCATAGCAGCTCTACCTAATACATAGAAACAAACACAGGGAGGCTGCCATAATGAGGAGACAATAAAGCATGGCCCAAATGAAAGAACAGATCAAGACCCTAGAAAAAGAACTAAACAAAATGGAGATAAACAATCTCTGTCTTTTCAATGAGCTAACAGTAGCCCTGCCTTGACTCACTTCTTTTAATTCTGTCTTTTATTTCTCAGGAGGCAAAGCAGCCCTGCCAAGGCTGTCTCCTGTTACTTCTACTTTAAGTCCTTTCTTTGTTTTACTGTCCCCAGCTTCAATAAATATACTCTTAAAATCACCCGGACTTGTGTTTTGAAAAATTTCCTGCACAAAATCAAAGACCCACACACTGCCAGCTGGCCTGAGACAGACTCTCTCTGGACTTGGTCCCTATTAAACTGGCAAATGAAAAACATGCCCAAAAGGACATGAGAGGATTCGTGGCAGTAAACAATCTGACTTCTAGAGACGCATCATTATGCTCAGATCCACAGTGTAGTGTGAAAGGGTTAAGAATATAAGGGAATCAGGACTAGAATCTGAGGGCTATTAGAAGACTGAAGTGAGAAGCGGTGTGAGACACATAAAGGTGGATAAGCAAGTATAATGAGTGACACCATTGTATTGTGCTGTTCAGGAGAGTTGCCCCCAGAGTCAGCACGTTGTATTCCAATTTAGCTTTGCTGATGTGGAGGTTCAGGATGAGCCCCCCTGAGATGGGCCTTAGTGGTATGGAGATTGTTTTAAGCTAAAGACAACTTTAACCACGAGCTCCAGAGAAACTTCTGCTCAACTACCTGGAAGAACATGAACCAAGGTCACTGCCCATTTCTTAGATTATTAAAAATAACCTCTTTTGATCTCTCTAGAGCAGCACAAACTTCTCTTTACTAAACATCTGCTCTTCTTATCCTTCTACAATAACCTTTGAAGCCACCAAGGTGCATTACCTCATCCCTAGCTCAGAATGTCTTACACAGCTCAACATCTCCTGTCTCTGAACTTTTTGTTCATGTGGGGTCCCTGACTTTCTCATGAATGTGGAATTTACACACACACACACACACACACACTAAATGTAGTTGTTTTCTCTTGCTATCCTATCTCATGTCTATTGGATTATTAGATCAGCCAAAAGAAACTTGAGAGTAGAGGAATATTTCTTTCTCCCTAATACTTAGTATTTTATAACTTTGTGTGGGCATCTAGTCTATATATGTCTCATTTACAATCTATAAAATAGTACATATGATGTATTGAACAGTTAAAAGATAGTATTCTACTATTATTTAAACCATCTCAATGAGGTAGGCACCGTTTTTATTACTGTAATATTTTGAAGGGAATAAAATAACATGAAGTATTTCCAGTTACATAATAAACATTCATCAGATCAAAATGGGGAGAAGTAGAGGTTGTTTTGAAACCTTAAAAGAGGCAGCAGGCAAAGGAAGCTCATCTAATTGCTAAGTGTCATTGCCCTTCTTGTCTGACAGGGCAATTACGTTAGTTTGCTTATTGATAAAGGAGGAAAGGTTGGAGTAAAAAGTGAATGAGTTCATGGATATAAAACACTTATTGTTAAGAGATAATTCTACGTGGCCTTTCTAGATGTCTTACACTAACTTCCATTCTTTGTTTTTCTTTAACTTTTGTTTGAAGTGCCTTTACAAAAATGTTTGTAAAGAGAAAAGCATTGAGATAAAGATCATGTCATCTTTTAGGGCAGAGGACAGGATTATTATATTTTTAAGATATTATCTCCCACTAAGACAAAGCTTAGATAGGTTTGCTAGCAACACTCCTAAAAGATTAGGGTTTCCTTTAAAAAATTCTTGTATTAAATTGATTAAGGTGACATTGATTCATAAGACAGATGAATTTCAAGTGTATAATTGTATAATACATCTGTATATTGCATTGTGCGCTTATCACCCAAAGTTAAAATCTGTCGCTATATATTTGACCCCCTTACTCTTTCCGACTTCCTCCCAACACCCCTTTCCCTCTGGTAACTACTACACTGTTGTCGGCGTCTGTGAGTTTGGGTTTGTCTTGTTTGTTTGTTGCTTTCAGTTTTATTCCTACATGCGTCAAATCTTATGATCCTTGACTTATTCTGTTTGACTTATTCAGCTTAGCATGATGTTCTCACGATCATTTGTGTTGTCATAAATGGCAGTATTTCACTTTTTCTTATGGCTGAGTAGTAGTCTTTTGTATGTATATACCATACCTTCTTTATCCAGTCCTTTATCAAAGGACACAAAAACATACAATGAAGAAAACCTCTTCGATAAATGGTGTCTGGGAAGTTGGTAAATCACATGCAAAAAAAAAAAATGCAACTAGACTACTGTTGTCTCCATATAGAGAAATTAACTCAAAATGGATCAGATAACAAAGTATAAGACCCAAAACAATAAATTACATGGAATAAAACATAGATCCTAAACTTATGAACCTTAGTCTCAGAGAAGGTTTTATGAATTTGACCTCAAAGGCAAGGGAAGTAAAGGCAAAAATGAATGGGACTATACAAATTAAGAAGCTTCCACAGAGCTAAAGAAACCACCAACAAAAGAGAAAGACAACCAACTGAATAGGAGGAGATATTTACAAATAATACCATCAATAGTGGTTAATATCCAAAATATAAAAATAATTCATACAACTCAAGAACAAAAAAATACAATAAAAATGGACAGAAGACCTGAACAGACACTTCTCCCATACAAATGGCGAACAGATATATGAAAATGTACTCAACTTCATTAATTCTTAGGAAATGTTTTCTTTTATGTAATTTATTGTTTCAGTCTTATATTCAGGGCTTTGGTCCATTTGAGTTAATTTTTGCATATGGGGACAAATAGCATCCTAGTTTTGTTCTTTGGGGTGGCTTTTTCATTTTCCCCAGCACCATTTATTAAAGAGGATTTCTTTAATGCATGTTTCTTGACTCCTTTATCAAAGATTATTTACTCCTGTACATTGGGTTTATTTCTGGGCTCAAAAATATGTTCTATTGGTCTGTATGTCTGTTTCCATACCAAAACTATGCTCTTTTGATTATTGTTACTTTGTATATAATTTGAACTCAAGGAGTCTGATACCTCTGGTTTGTTTTATTTTCTTGCCATTTCAGATTACTTTGGCAATTTGTGATCTTTTGTGGTTCCAAATAAATCTGATGACATTTTTTTTTCTTTTAAAATTGCCATTGGAATTATGATGGGGATTGCATTAAATCTGTATATCGCCCAGGGTAATATGGCCATTTTAACTATGTTGATTCTTGTAATCTATGAACACAAAATATCTTTCCATTTCTTTGTGTCTTCTTTAATTCATTTAATAATGTCTTACAATTATCAGTGTATAGGTCTTCACATCCTTTACATTTGTTTCTGGGTATTTTATTGTTTTTGATGCAATCACAAAGAAATTTTTTATTTCTTTTTCTGAAATTTTATTGTTAGTATAAAGAAACGCAATGGATTTTGTACATTGATTTTGCATCCTGCAACTTTACTGTATGTTTCTTCTTTCTAATGGTCTTCTGGTGAAGTCTTTAGGGGTTTTATATAAAAAATCATGCTGTCTGCAGAAAGTGACAATTTTACCTCTTCACCCCCAGTTTGTATGCCTTTTATTTCTTTCTCTAGTCTGACTTCCAGTACCATCTGAATAACAGTGGTGACAGTGGGCATCCTTGTCTTGTTCTTCATTTTAGAGGAAAAGGTTTCAGTTTTTCTCCTTTGAGTATATTGAGGGTTTGTCATATATAACTTTTGTTATATTGAGATACTTTCCTTCTATATGCATTTTATTGAATATTTTAATTAAAAATAGATGTAACTTGTCAAATGATTTTCTGTATCTCTTGATATGATCATATAATTTTATACTTTATTTTGTTAATGTGACATATCATATTGACTGATTTTGTGTATGTTGAATTATGTCTGTGCCCCAAAAATGGACCTCATTTGATTGTGATGCATTATCTTTTTCATGCATTATATTTGATTTGCTAGTATTTTGTTTAGAATTTTTGTATCTGTATTCTTTTAAGATATTGGTCTGTAGTTTTCCTTCTTTGTGTGTTATCCTTGCCAGGTTTTGGTACCAGAGTAATTGTTGGCCTCATAAAATATGTTAGGAGCATCATTTCTCCTTCAATTTTTGCAAGAGTTTAAGAAGGATAGGTATTAAATTTTCTTCGACAGTTTTGTAGAATTCACTGATGAAGCTATCTGGTTCTGGACTTTTACTTTTAGAAAGGTTTTTGATAATTGTTTCAATTTTCTGATGGTTGATTTTTCTATTTAGATTTCTTAGTTCTTCACAATTCAATCTGGAAAGGTGATATATTTTCAATAACTCATTCATTTCTTGTAAGTTATTGACTTTGGTGGCATTTAATCTTTCATCATATTCTTGTGTAATCCTTCGTATTTCGGTGGTGTCTATTTTAACTTCTCTCTTTCATTTCTGATTTTGTTTGAGTTTTTATCTTTTTCCTCAGTGAGTCTAGCCAGAAATTAATCAATTTTATTAATCTTTACAAAAAATCAGCTCTTCATTACATTAATTTTTGTACAGTTTTATTCTCTGTTTCATTTAATCCTGCTGTAATTTATACTATTCCCTCCCTTGATGTGACTTTGGGCTGAATATGTTCTTTTTTTCCCTAGTCTTTAAAATGTCATGTTAGGGCGTTATTTGGGATTTTTCTTGTTACTTGAGATAGGCCTGTGATGATATAAACTCCCCTTTTTATTACTGTTTTTCTTGCATTCCAATGTTTTGATATATCACCATTCTCATTTGTCTCTGTGTATATTTTGATCTTTCCTTTTATTCCTTCTTTGACAAAGTTGTGTTTTAGTGGCTCGTTGTTTAATCACTGCATATTTGTGGTTTTTTCCACTTCTTTATTGCAGTTGCTTTCCAGTTTCAAAGTGTTGTGGTCAGAGAATATGCTTGGTATGGTCTTAAACTTCCTAAATATGTTAAGGCTAGTTTTGTGTCCTATCATATAGTCTATTCTTAGGAATGTTTCCTGTTTGCTAGAGAAAAATGTATAATCTAGTGTTGTGGAATGAAAGGCTCTGTAAATGTTTATTATGTTCATTTAAACTATTTCCTTTTTATTTTTTGTTCCAATGATCTATCCATAGTTGTCAATGGGGTATTTAGGTTTTCTACAATAATTGTATTTTTGTCAGTTTCTCCCTTTAGTTCTGTTATTAATTGCTTTATACAAGGTCTGTCCTGAAAAAGTATAGCCATTGTTAATATGAAGAGAATGTTTCCATGATATCTATGTAAAAAGAGAGAGGACTGAAATTAAAAGAGAGAGGACTGAAATGCACATTTGTGAACAATGATAACTTTACTGTACTAGTCAGTGGGGGTGGCAGATGCCGTTGAGTGTGCATGTGTACTCTGTGACTGTCACATTCAAAATGATTGAGTGACTAGAGCAACAAATCTGCATCAAATTTTGCACTAAGCTTGGACATTCCTTCATGGAAACTATTTGGATGACTTAGAAGGCTGCAGCTATGGACTACTGGTGATTGGCAGCTTTATCACGGCAATGTGCTCTCTCATGCATCACGTCTCATGCAGAGTTTTTTTAGCAAAACATCAATTTATTCAGCTGACTCAGACTCCCTACAGCCCAGATTTGGTGCCCTGTGACTTCTGGATATTCCCCAAACTAAAATCACCTTTGAAAGGGAAGAGATTTCAGACCATCCATGAGATTCATGAAAATACAATGAGGTAGCTGTTGGCGATTGGGAGAACTGTGTGAGGTCCTGAGGTGCCTACTTTGAAGGGGACTGAGGATTCATTGGCCTATGTACAATGTTTCTTGTATCTTGTATCTTCTTCAATAAATGTCTCTATTTTGCATATTACATGGCTGGGTATCTTCTGGACAGACCTTTTATATGTTAATGCTCCCTGCTTAGGTGCATATATATTGAGAAGAGTTATCTTCTTAATGTTTTGAAACTTTTATCATTATCAAATGTCCATCTTTGCTTCCTATTACCTTTTTTTTATCTTGAAATCTATTTTGTCAGATATAAGTATGGCCACATACAATTTTTTTTTTTATGCCATTTGCTTAGAGAATCAACTTTGACCTTGCAATTGGGATTTGTCTTCCTAAGGCAGCATATGGTTGGATTTTTTTTTTTTTTGATACAATCTGCAGCTCTTTGCCTTTGTATTGGTGAGTTCAGTTCATTTACATTTAGAGTGATTGTTGAGAAAAGTCATATAGAAACTATAGCCATTTTATCTCTTATTTTCTGGTGGTTTTGCCATAGGTAGGTAGCTAGATCTTAATAAAGGAAAGAGAGCAAAAAGGGAACTAGACATTGAGCTTAATAAACTGGGGAGCATGAGCTCACTTGCTTCACATCACAGGGCATCATAGCATTGCTCTGTCAAGGAGATTAACACTCCTTCCTTTCCCCCTCTAGCACCAGTTTGTTGGGAATTCAGGGGAGGGTGCTTGACCAAAGAGGCCTGTCAGTCTAACTAAGGGCCTTTTAAAAGCCTGTGAAAGATAGGGAAGTTGACCAGTTGTTTTGAAAAAACACCTTGTCCATCCCAAACACAAACTATATAATCTCAGGGAAACAAAAAACTCTCTCCCTCTCTCTTCCTCTCTCTCTCGCACACTCACCTGGTAACACACACTGCCTTGTTTGTTTGCATGTTATCTTTTAACAGGGTGCATGCAACCATGTGGGTCTGACAGCTGTCATGGTTCCAAAGGACTGACCTTTAGGGTGAAGCAAAACTGCTGGACCTTGGCTTTTGATGTGGTGTTGCTGGGGACAAGGTTGGACTTTTTCCATGGCAAGACAGAGGGAAATAGGTAATTGTAATCCCAGGGACACATACTCACATGAATAAACCATCTTGCCACACTACAACCTCCTGTGTGTGGATCCTTGGAATGCTTTCTTCATAATCCCATGAAATAGCCTAATTCACTGAAAACAGTAGCTCTGTGTCTCCATTGCTTTGTTCCATTGTGTTTCTGTTGGTTGTTTTCATTTGGCAGTACCTATAATTGTTCCCGCTGTTTCATCGTTTTTAAAGTTATGCGTCTCAGTTTTGAATTACTTTTTGTGTATGGTTACCATTAGGCATATACAAAAGAATGCTTCATAAATACAGTAGTCATTTTTCTTCTGAATGCATATTTTCTTCATTCTCCTTTATAAATACAGGTCTTTCCACCACCCCCTTTAATGTTTTTGTTGTCACTGATTGTCCTATTTATGCTATAAGTTCATTTCTGAGTTGCAGTAGCTACTGTCTTTTCTTTTTCTCTCTTTTAAAAATGATTTTAACTCCTTTAATCTTCATGTTATATTTAAGTAGGTAACATCTTATTCTGAAAAACGGTCATGATATCCTGCTTCTACATGTCTCTTAGAATTCTTACTCATAGTTTTGTATACTTTTATCTTTTGTTTCAGGTGGAATAACCTCCTTCAGTGTTCTCTGTAATGAAGGTCTTGCAGCGGTCAATTTCCTCTGCTTCCATATGTCTGAAAAAGTCTTTTTTCTACTTCATATCTAATGGTTAACTTTGCTGGATATTTTACTCTTGGCTGGTAATTTTTCTTTCTCAATAGTTTGAATATTTTATTCCACTCTTCTGGTTTATAGGATTTCTGTCAAGAAATCTGATGATAATCTAATGGGATTTCCTTCACAGGTTTTACCATTTTTTTTTTACCCCCTCGCTGCCTTGAGAATTCTTTCTTTGTCATTAAGTTTAACAAGTTTTATATAATGTTCCTTGGAAAATACCTTTTGGATCGAGACAATTAGGTGTTGTGTTTACTTTGAGAATCTAGCATTTTCCATATGTTTTAGAAGTTTTCATCAACTACATTTTTTATATGGGCTCTCCATTCTGTTCTTTCTTCTCCTCTGGTTATGCCTGATATTCTTATGTTGCTCTTTATGATGGAGCCAGATAGTTTTCATACATTTTATGTATGTATTTATTTATTCACTCTCAAGTCTCACCCTTCTGTCATCTGCCTTATTTTTAGACTTCTGTCTTCAATGGCACTAATTTGTTTCTCCATCTGCTCAGCTCTATTCCTAAGCTGGTGAGTTCATTCTTCATCTCTTTTAATGAATTCTTCATTTCCAGAATTTCTATTTGATTCTTTTTTGAAGATTCAATCTCTTTGGTAAAGTATTTGTTTTGTTCATTGATTTTGTTTCTGAATTCATCAAAGTGCCTATCTGTGTTTTCTTGTTTATTGTTGAGTTTTTTCAGAATTGCAACCTTCAATTCTCTGTCATTTAAATTACATATCTCCATGTGTTTAAGCCTATTTTCTGGAGATTTAAAATTTTTCTTCCAGAGCTGTTTTGTTACCTTAGTTATTCATGGTTTTTGATGGAGTCCTTCTCTATCTAAGAAAATAAGATTTTTTTAAAAAAACAGTACTTCTTTAGTGAGTTGATACGAAATCTTTCTTTTGTTTCCCAGTTGGTGGCACTGAAGCACAGTTTTTATTTTAGTTTTTCTCGCATTACTCTGGCTTCTGAAATCCCTAGGGGGCAACAGAAAATACCCTGTATTTTGTGGGGAAGTGGGCATATTTTTTGTGGCCAGATTACTTCAGTGTCAGGGCTCCATGTTCATGTGGTTCAGAGCCGTCCCCTGCAACTAGACACTTCCTGACAGTGCAACTGTGATATGTGGGGAGCAAATGAGCCAGGAGAGGTAGGATGATGCCTTTGTGGCTTTGACTCCTTTTAGTGATGGTGACAATCAGATTTAGCTGTTTCAACTCTGTATCTCTACCCCTGTCATTGGGATTAGCCACAGAGTGCCTCTACCACTCAGGGAAAAATAAAATATTTCTTTTTCTTCATTTCTCATTGTTGCAGATAATGTGCTCTGCAGCCTGGTACTCATTGCTGCAGCTTTTTCTGAGGCCTGCTGCTAGCTCTGGGAGGCTGAGGGTAAGTGGCTGGGTTTCATGGCTTTGCTTTTCTGCCTGGCAATGGTGGCTGCCAGGCAACAAGAGCATCATCAGTCTCAGTTGCGTGCCTACTGACCACTCCAACAGGAGAGCTCACTGTATCTTTGCTCCTCTGGGCTCAGGGAGTGCAGGTGGCAACCTGCTTCCTTTCCTCTCCTCATAACTGTAGTGAGCTCTGGGCTATGGCCAAGGCATCGGTCTCTACTCTTTTTCATTCACTCCTCCCTGGCTTGCTCCCACTCACCCACCTTCAGATGCTTTAATGTGTGGATCTCTCAGATGTGTTTGTGTGTTGAGCAGCAAAACCTTTATTTAAATATATCTGTTGAAATAGTTTTAACTCCAAGCAGAAAGATCAGGGAAACCTCTCACACCACCATTCTTCTGACCTGGATTGGGGTTTCTTAAACTTGAGGTCCTTTAGCTATGACATAATACCACCTTGTGGGCAGTATTCCTGTGATTCCACAGACATATAACCCTTGTAGATTCTGGAAGGTAAGGAGAAAAGATGAAGACTTGAAGCTCATGTTGCCTGTTGTGTCATAGGTCAACAAGGTTCTTTGTCTATGACCCTGAAGTCTATTCTTTTCTGCCAGCTTCTGTGAAACTGCGGTAGACTAACTTAGTTTGAAAGTAGAAGAAAATCTCAGACCATTCATAGTTCTCGATACTTAGTGCCTGGCCACATTGTGAGTACTCAACAAATCCTACCTTGTTAGCAGTAGGATACTTCTCAAGGAGGTAACATGGCAGATAATCAATTTGATTAAGTATATGCATATCTGCTACATGGTAGTCATAGTGTGAAGTGCTAAGGTTAAAAAAACTGAATAAGACAGAGTCTCTGATTTCACAGTCTGGATGGGAAGACATCAGTTCGTAGATAATAACATGTTTAAATTCTATAATGGAAATATGAATAGGGCTCTAGAGCTGCATAGAGGAGGGAGCATCTACCTTTGCCTAAAATGTGAGATGGACAGGAGATATCAGGGAAGTCCCTCAGGGTAAGTAATACTGCACCTGATATTCAGCAGTTGACAGTAAGTGTAGATTTGTCAGTCTAAATGGAAAATAGCATTTTTTTTAAAACTACTGTTAGTGTTTGTTCTAAGTTGAGTTGTTTCCACCAAAAGTATATGTGGAGGTCCTGGTACCTGTGTATATGAACTTATTTAGAAATAGGGTCCTTGCCATTGAAATTAGAATATTAATTAAGGTGAGATTACACTGAAGTAGGAGGAGCCCTTGATCCAATATGAGTGGTGTCCTTATGAGAAGAGAAGAGATGCAGAGAGACACACTCAGAGGAAAAGATATAGATAGAGAAGAAAGGCAGCCATGTATGGACAGAAGCAAAGACTATGCTAAGACAGATGCCAATGAAGAAATAGTGTGGACAGTTGGCAACCATCAGGAGTTGGCAGACAGAGCATGGTCCTGCTGACACCTTGATTTTTGACTTCTTTCCTTTAGAATTAAGGGAGAAAAAAATTGTTTTTTTTTTTTTTAAGCCACAATTGTGGTACTTTGTTACAGCAGCCTTTCTTCAGCATCATTATGTTTGGACAAGAATGAGGAAATGGTATTGCTGTCAGTGAGGGAAAAAAAGTGTGTGAATTATAATTTCAGGAAGCTGTAAGTTGCAGGCTTTCACTGTATGAAGAGGCAGTGGCGGGAAACAACGCTGGAAAGTGGAAGTCTTTCATGGGTACCCAGATCCTGAGGGAGTGCAATGAATGTAGCGTTTGGATTTTTGCAAGACTGTGTTCAAATTCCAACCACTGCACACACTGGTTTGCAGTCTGGGGAAATTTAGCCATCCTCTCCAAACACTGGTACCATCAGCTGTAGAACAGAATAAAGATTACTACCTTGAAGGGTGGTTTGGGGAATCTGGGGAGGATAAAGCACATGCTAAGTGTTTGATACATGGGTAGTCCATGAGTGTATCAGATTTGTGTGTTGGGGAGATTTCCTGCCAGCCTGTGGATGATGGAAGCTGGGTGAGGAGGGGTGTGGCTGAGGGAGGAGACCTTCCTGAGGCAGCTGTTGCGAGAGCCCAGGTGAAAAGTACGGGAGGCCTGAGCTACAACAATCACAACACCGGGGAGAAAAATGAGATGAGTAAGAACTCTTTCTGCATTAAAATTAATTGGACATTATCGATCAATTGTATGAAATCAGTGATGAGAGAGCAATTGTCTTCAAACGTGCTGACTTCTACCCATTCCTGCTATGTGTGAAAAGGACATCGCGTTTCAGGTGTTTTGCTTTGCTTTGTTGTTCCCAAATAAAGAGTGCTATTAATCCTCTCTACGCCAGCCTAGATTTGTTTATGGTTACTACTGCTTAATTGAGTCTGAACTGGAATACCTCTGGAGAAATTATCAGAATAAGGAGGAGGTGCACTCATTTCACATGAAAAATGGCAGACAAAATAAGGTGGTTTTTTTTATCCTGGAAAATATAAAAAGATTATATATCACCAATTCCAAATTAATTTAACTCAATATGAATAAAAATCTCCAGTAAATTAGGTTACTCAAATGCATTGTGTGTGACCCCTGATACTAGAATTTGACTATATAAAGAATTGTATTAGAATCATCATCAAAGTCTAGTCACACCTTACACATAGTATACAGATTCCTTGATTTCAGTTTAACAGGGTTATACATAAGATGTTATCCTCTGCTCTTTGAGAATCATATACAACAGAAGAAACCCTCACCCAAGCACTATGCCTAAATAAACAGAAACATAGGAAAATGATGTTTGGAGTTTTTAGTTATTTCTGGAACAGAGAGCAGTAACCTTCTCTTGAAAAAGTACTTAATAGGTTTTAAAAAAGTTTTATAGATTCCAGAAGGGGTAATAAAAATAAATAACATTTAGATATTGATAAATGTCATACGTTAAGATGTTTTGCCCTGGCTGGCGTAGCTCAGTGGATTGAGTGTGGGCTGCGAACCAAAGCATCACAGGTTCTATTCCCAGTCAGGGCACATGCCTGGGTTGCAGGCCACAGCCCCCAGCAACCACACACTGATGTTTCTCTCTCTCTCTCTCTTTCTCCCTCCCTTCCCTCTCTAAAGATAAATAAATAAAATCTTAAAAAAAAGAAAGGGTCTAAAAAAAGATGTCTTTTATTTAGAAGCCTATGTTTACCACATAAAACGTGAATCACTTTGTCTCGGAGTTACACATATTCATATACACATTTATATATTAAATACAGAACACAGAGATTGGAGACTTAAAATAAGAAGGTTCATATGAGTAAACTTTTGACTGAAGAATTCAACATTAGATGTTTCAAATTCAGGTAAGAAAAACAACCTGAAATGACAAGTAACCAAATCAATTTGTAGCGATCAAACAGTATATGTGAGTTTAGTCGGTGGAGAAGAAAGACCTCTGAGAACACTGCAGGAGTTTAGAGCAGTCATCCCAAAACGTGCTTCTGTTGTACATGGATTGTTTTTGAACCAAAGGTAACCAGAACCCCGCAGATCCCAAGATGAAAGGTTCATTTGATGTGAATCCTGAGTAGGAATTTATCTCCATGGTCAACCTACAGCCCAAATTTTATGAACAATAAGAGTCTAGCATCCATTTGCTGACAGGGGTGTCTCACATACTCTGCATACTGGGAAAAACCTCCAAATGAACTCTTAGCTTCTGGAAGTATGCTCCACTTGTGTACAAACATCTGAGTCAGTCACTGCAGGGAGACCCTGGATTTATCTTTCTATTAATGGGCCGACACCTGTCCCGTCCAGTCAGAACAGCACAATTCAGATACCTAATTTCTATAAGAGGGACCTAATTGAAAACCTGGGAAGGAACTTTCACTATAAATGGCAGCTTCCCCTTTGTCTTTGGGGAACACAATTTAGGTTGCTACTTGAATCTGTCTCCTGGGCTGCATTTCCTTTTTGCTCAAATAAATGTTCTTTTATTCTTTACTATGATCTTAAATTAATTTTGGCTTACAACCCTGTTGGCTCAAGAGAAACTTCTTTCCCCCCTTAACCACCTAGAAGAATCTGAATTAGGGGCCTTGCCCACAACAATAAAGGTATCAGAGATACCTTTATTTTTAACCTGTGTATAGAGCAGAGCAAACTTCCAGTTACTGAACATCTGCTCTTCTCTTCCTGCAGTGACCGGAAGCCCCATAATATCACATATAACTCATTTTCCCTTTGTGTGTGTGAAGCTCTCATGTATGTATGGTCTCTGATTCTCTCCGGTGTGTGGGGTTCCCACACATATGTATGTAATTAAACTTGGTCATTTTCTGTTGCTAATCTGTTTCAAGTCCAGATTGCTAGACCAGCCAAAAGAACCTTGAGGGTAGGAGAAAGCTTCTTTTTCCCGTACAATGCCAAAAATAAAGTTCTCTCCTAAAAGACTCC
This sequence comes from Tonatia bakeri, assembly GCA_004024845.1. Classification (NCBI taxonomy): domain Eukaryota; kingdom Metazoa; phylum Chordata; class Mammalia; order Chiroptera; family Phyllostomidae; genus Tonatia; species Tonatia bakeri. The sequence goes on from PVIA01001488.1 coordinate 226,518, forward strand.
TCTCATTCCAAGGTGTATTTGAAAAACTTCTGGGTGATGCAAACATCATTACAGTGTGATAGAGGGCACCGATTTAGTTTTGGAGTTGGGAATATTAATGGTCACTCTGTTTCTTTTCATCTTCATGGTAAATTTCTTATGAAAACCATTTAACATAATTTCTAAATCCGTGTGTTTTCAGCTCCAACCATTCCCGCACAGGAAATTGCCTTCAGATGTGGCTGAACAAAAACCGTGGACCCAAAAGTTGTTTTTCTGGTGTTACTTGTGGGTTTGTCTTTGCAATCTAGGATGGTTTTCATGAGATAACATTAGTCATGAACTTGATTTTAAAACAGCCTGGGTCATTAAGACCTATGTCTGTTGAATAAAGCTAGTGATTAAATTGCAAAATTAAATGCAATTTGATTATAAAGAAGGAAAAAATATACTTCCGTTTTCATCATTCATGTGGCTGAGTCTGAAGACTTAACTATTCAAGGTAACAGTCAACATTAAGGTAGTTTCCACATCCAAATTTCAGGTTCTAAGAACTTGAATAAAGAAAATATAATATTTTGAGAAATTATGACACGCTTTTTTTCACAAAACTGTTATTAAAAACTTAAAGCTTGAGAAACCTACCCTAATTTGTGTATGATAGCATTTGCTTTTCTCTTCTAGAATTTTTTTCACTTCTATACTTGATTATCATATTTGTACACACTAGCAATTCCAAATAGAAATTTCAAGGGTCAGTGGTTACGGTCCATTTGCCGCCTGGGGCCAGATGGCTCTGAACCCTTTCCACACTAGTGTCTCCATGGAACCTGATCCTCTATATTCAGGCACCATTGTGGCCTTTAAAGGGTCATGCCCTACAGCATTCCCCATGACCTCTCTGCAACATAATGAGTTGGAAAGTCTTATGGTAATAAAAATTAATTGGAATGAATTCCTTGAATATTTGTGCCTGTGTTCTCTTATGAGTAAAGGGCCTTCTTCAACAAACAACTCTTTCTAGGGAGGCACTGCTCTGTTTCCCGGCCATTAGTAACACAAATTATTAACTATATTAATAAGAATAACTGCTTTTTTACAGTTGACTCCTTTTACATAAGTGAAAGAATTGACAGAATGGTTATGGAAGATGTGAGAAAAGAGGCAAATTCTACAGTTCTATCTCTGGCTCTGTGTTATATATGGCATTTCTGACCGCTTTTGGTAATGTCGAATAGTGGGAGAAACTGCAGGTAAAACACCTCCATGTATTTCACTTTGCTGAGCAAGGATATGGAGATATATCAAAAATGCAGGAGTTCCACATGGACAAAAGGAAAAGGGGGGCCACATTTAAAATTTCTAACTTGTGACTGACAGACAATTTATACATTTCTTAAAACAAATATCTTGTATTAAGTAAGAGAATAGATATAATTTATGAAGTTACTTTTTATTGCATAATAAATCTGTTCAATGAAAGTTTATAACATTGATTTTTAATATAATATACTGTATTACTTTCATAAGGAGTTATTGATGAGCATATCGAAATGACTAACTGGAGAACTGGAAAGTATTTCTTTGCAAGGGAATAAGTTAAATTCAGGACCCTCTATCATTTGCATAAAATCTGTCATTCCCAATATTTAATTTATTTTTCTAATTATTATTGGTAGTGGGAAAATGACCCTTCTATGTACAGACATGGTGATTAACAAATCAGCTACAAGTACAACTTAAAAAGGATGTTATTATGGTTAAGAGCTTTGGGTATTTTTTGTAGGTTCAGGTGAACCGAGGTTCACATATGTTCTTTATGTTCACTGTGTTAATAAAGCAATGATCTGACCTTCACAATCCTCAGTTTTCTCACCTACACCCACAATATTAATATCTACTTCATGGCTTGTTTTGAGGAGTAGGTGAATTGCTAGTACATTGTTTAATATAATATCTGGTACATAGTTAACCGTAAATAAAAATTATTATTATTTCTCCATGTTATTCTCTAGCCAAGTAGTTACTAATTAGTCAAGCATTTACTGCTGATTTATTATTTTTATGGAGCTACACATTTTCTTTAAATTATTTCTTTTTATTTTTCATTAGCTCTACTCTTAAACAGGTCCTTATTTTATTTTTCTGAAATTTAGAAAGAAATACGTTTAGTTATATATAGTTTAGATATATATTACATGTATACTATATATTTATAATTTAGTTATATATTACATATTTCCTTTTTTGCTCATGTGTCATTAGTATGTCACAATGCCAATTAACTTTGTCTGACTTATGGATTTTTTTAAATGATAATAGATTGTTGACAGAATGAAGAATGACTACAGAACTTCCTGGCAAGAAAAAAGGTGATATGGGAACCACACAACCAGGGTCATAGTTAAAATCACAACAGAACAGTTCAGAAAAGACCCTGAGGATACCACCATTGAACACTTGTGGTCATACCACATTTACTGCTGTTGCCGCAGATGTCCATGGAAATTACATGTTGGTGGCACTCCTCTTGAAAGAAATGCCTTAAAGTTATGTTCGGTTTTGTTTTCTATACATCTGATGGAGTGAGCTGTTAGAGAGGCTGAAAAATTGTGTTAGTATTACTTTGAGTTCAATTGTGGACTGTAGGCTGTGTTTTCCATCAAGACTGTGAGGTGGAACATTTTCTAAACAACACAAGGAGTTCACATGCTGGGCAGCCCAAAATTGACTAATGCTCACTAGAACCAGTAAATTTTAAAATAAATCTTAAAAAAAGGTTTTAATGTACACTTAGGGTTAAAAGAAATTGACAAGTTTCATGGCTAGAGGAATATTTCACTTGGAATAATGTCATCTCTACAACTTATTTCTCTAGGAGAAATTATTCAGAATTAGAATTCACTTACCAAATTAGTCACACAGAAATACTGATTATGAACTCGGTATTATAGTATTATAAATATATGACTATTAAATTGAAATCTTATAGAAATGATAAAAACCATCACTTCTGAGAGGTTTTGATAAAGGAGGCTATTATGGGTAAAATGTTCATTCAGATAAAAATAACAGCAAGTTTTCTTTTCTTTTCTTTCTTTTTAAAATTTCTCCATTGACTTTTTTGTTTGTTCATTTTTAAAGTATTTTTTATTGATTATGCTATTACAATATTTCCGATTTTTTCTCTCTTTACCCTCCCTCTGCCCTGCACCCCTCAACCCTCCAGCATTCCCCATTCTCCTCCCTTAGTTCATGTCCATGGGTTGTACATATAAATTGAGTCCTCTGTTTCCTATACCATTTTATCTCTCCCCATCTATTATATGCCTACTAACTATGTTTCTTCCCCATACCTTTTCCCCCTATTCTTACCTTCCCCCTCTCCACTGAAGTCCCTCCATGTGATGTCCATTTCTCTGATTCTGTTCCTGTTCTAGTTGTTTGCTTAGTTTTTGTTTTCATTGTTTTTTCTTTTCTTTTAGGTTCAGTTGTTGATAGTTGTGAGTTTGTTGTCATTTTACTGTTCATAGTTTTGATCATCTCCTTTTTCTTAGATAAGTCCCTTTAACATTTCATATAATAATGGCTTGGCGATGAGGAACTCCTTTAACTTGACCTTATCTAGGAAGCACTTTATCTGCCCTTCCATTCTAAATGAAAGCTTTGCTGGATAGAGTAATCTTGGATGTAGGTTCTTGCCTTTCAAGACTTCAAATACTTCTTCCAGCCCCTTCTTGCCTTCAAAGTTTCTTTTGAGAAATCAGCTGATAGCCTTATGGGAACTCCTTTGTAGGTAAATCTCTTCTTTTCCCCTTGCTTCTTTTAGGATTTTGTCTTTATCTTTAATCTTGGGTAACTTAATGATGATGTGCTTGGTGTGTTCCTCTTTGGGTCCAACTTCTTTGGGACTCTGTGGGCTTCCTGGACTTCATGGAAGTCTATTTCCTTTGCCAGATTGGGGAAGTTCTCCTTCATTATTTATTCAAATTAGTTTTCATTTCCTTGCTGTTGTTCTTCTCCTTCTGGCACCCTTATAATTCAGATATTGGAACATTTCCAATTATCCCAGAGATTTGTAAGACTCTCTTCACTTTTTTGAATTCTTGTTTCTTCATTCTGTTCCCATTGGATGTTTATTTTCTCCTTTTGTTCCAAATTGTTGCTTTGAGTCCTGGTTTCCTTCCTGTCAGTGTTGGTTCCCTGAATATTTTGTTTTATTTCATTTTGGGTATCTTTCATTTGTTTTTTCATTTTTTGACCAAGCTCAATCAGTTCTGTGAGCATCTTGATGACCAGGGCTTTAAACTCTCCATCAGATAGGGTGGCTATGTCCTCATCATTTTGTTCTCTTTCTGAGGTTGTGATCTGTTCTTTCATTTGGGCTGTATTTCTTTGTCTTGGTGCAGCTGATAAGTTGTAAGGGGGTGGGGCCTTAGGAATTCACCTGGGTGGGGAAAACCTCCATGCTGTGCTGCAGGTGCTGCCTGTGGGGAGGAGCCAGAGAGGGAACAATGCAGCCCATCCATTCATCTCTATGACACTTTCCAATTGGTGAGACTGGGAGTTTCTCCCACTGTAGCAACCACCGAGTCAACTTTGAGTTTCAGTTTCCTCTTATGTCAGCCCTGCCTATGCAGCCCTCCACTTGCAGGCAGCAGCCAGCCCCACCCACCCAGTCCGCAGCATCCTCGTTGTTTTTCTCCAAAAGCTGGCCCTCGTGGTCTGCCGCCTTACCAGTCAGTTAGCTGTTATTGATTTTTTCTTTAATTCGTTGGTTGTTGGAGTTCCATGCAATTTGATTTTCTGGCACTTCTGGTTGTTTATTGATTTTAGATTGGTTGTTATCGTCCTTTTGGTTGTGAGAGGAAGTGAAGAGTTTCTAACTATGCCTCCATCTTCTCCATTGACTTTTTAATAGTTTATTTTTATTGTATTTTTCTATTGCCATTTATCCTCCTGTACCCTCTTCCACCTCCACCCACCTCCTCCCCCCGCAATCACCACAGTGTTGTCTGTATTGAGTTCTTGATTTCTTTACCTCACCCGCAAGAGCTGTCAGCCTGCTCTCTGAGTTTGTCTCTATTTTGCTTGTTAGTTTGGTTTGGTCATTAGATTCCACATATGGGTGAAAGCATATGGCATTTGTCTTCCTCTGTCTTATTTCACTTAGAAGAATGTTCTCCATGTCCATGCATGCTGTTGCAAAGGGTAAAAAAATTTTTTTATGGCTGATTAGTATTCCATTGTGTAAATGTACCATAGTTGTTTTATCCACTCATCTACTGACAGGCACTTGGGCTGCTTCCAAATCTTGGCTGTTGTTAAGAATGCTGCAATGAACATGGCGGTGCTTATATTCTTTCAAATTAGCATTTTAAGTTTCTTCAGATAAGTTCCCAGGAGTAGAATCACTGGGTCATAAGACAGTTCCATTTTTAATTTGTTTTGAAGTAACTCCATACTGCTTTCCACAGTGGCTGTACCAATCTGAATCCCCACCAGGAGTGCAAAGGGTTCCCCTTTCCCCCCACCCTCACAAACACTTACTTGTTGATTTATTGATGACAGCCATTCTGACAGGTGTAAGGTAATAATTCACTGTGTTTTTACTTTGCACTTCTCTGTTAATTAGTGACATTGAGCATCTTTTCATACATCTATTGGTCAGACATCTGTATGTCCTTTGGAGAAGAGTTTATTCAGGTCTTTTGCCCATTTTTTATTGGATTGTTTGTTTTTGTGTGTGTGTGTTGAATTTTATAAGTTCTTTATAAATTTTGGATATTAACTGCTTATCAGATGTATTCTTGAATATGTTCTCCCATTCAGTGAATTGTTTTTTATTTCATTGATGCTTTCTTTTTCTGTGCAAAACTTTTTAGTATGATATAGTGCTATCTGTCTATTTTTTTCTTTTGTTTCTCTTGCCTATGGGTATATATAAGAAAAAATATTGCTACAAGCAATGTCCAAACAACACATTTTCTAATCTCTATTTTTCATAATTCTTGCATTTGAATGATGTCTGCAAAGAGAAAAGCAACAATGTCATTTGGAATTTCTATACAGTGGTCTACCCTTATAGGTGGTTTTGTTTTTTAAGGTTTCACTTACCCATGGTCAATCTTGGTCCAAAATATTATAGGAAAACGTTCAGAAAAAAAATTCATAAGTTTCAAATTGAGTGCTACTACAAGGAACATGATGAAATCTTGCATCATCCTGTTTTCCAGCTGGAGGTGTGAATCACCTGTTTGTGTGGCATGTCCATGTTGTGTTAGTCACTCAGTGGCTATCTTGGTAATCAGTCAGTTATCAGAAAGAGAATGAGAACATTCACATAACTTTTATTACAGTATATTGTTATAATAGTGCCATTTTATTATTATTTATTATTAATCTCTTACTGTGCCTAATTTATAAAGTAAACTTTATTATAAACATTCATGTATAGAAACAAATCTATATATAAGGCTTGTTTCAGGAATCCACTGGGGGTCTTGGAATGTGTCTCCTGTAGATAAGGGGGTAGATACTGTAGTTCTGTATCTCACGAAGATTTCTGAATGTATTCTTTCTTCTGGTCCATAAGCTGCACTACGCAGCACAAGAAATTTTTGTGAGCATTTTCATTTCACACCTGGAGAAATGAAGCCCACAAACTCTTCTTTTAGCTCTTTTGGAGTAAATTAATTTTCCTTTGGATGAGCTCAGATGAGAGTTTTATTAATCTGAAATTTTTTCTTAGAGTCACTCTATCCAGAGTGCTTAGAGAAAGCTGTAGAATATCAAGCTTACATAAGTTAATTTATATTTGTTGACATCTTAGTTAAGAAGATGTATGTATGAATGGGAAGAAAAATGAAGCTATTTTCTAAAATGAATTTGGTTTATTTAAGCTACCCCTGACATTTAGCTTTATCTTGGATCATTAGCTGTATGTAACAATGCTGTTTTAATTGGTAGGGTTGAATTTGCTGGGGGTGCTGTCTTCTCAGGTCTAGTAGGTTCCTGAGTCAACCTCAGGGGGAAGCAATGAAAATTTGATTACTCTTCACTCAGTTGTTTTTTCTGCAGTTATTTTTATACTCAAGCATGGCTTATGTGTTGTGTTCTTTTGTTTTGGCTCATAGACATTTTAGAAAACTTTGCTTCCTTGTGATTTTGTCCAGTACATCATTTAACGTGTGGAAAACACAAACAAATCTAAATATTAATAGTTTCAAATACAGGTAGTACATTGCTGAAATGAACACATTGTTCTGAAGGTCAAATGACATTTTGTTTTGTTTTGTTTTCTCTACACCTCTCACACTGAAACCTGGATTAGTCAGATAATAAAAAAGGGCACTTGTTCTTCAAACTCAATTAACAGTTAATTTTTTTAGAATTATTTCTTGCATTATCCTCACTTCAACTTTAGATCTATATAGCAGCCATCAGATAAATGTGGGTCCTATCTTTTCACCAATGAGCTTGTGTGTGTGTGTGTGTGTGGTTTCTCAACAAGCCTTCTTTTCTGTTCTCTCTTCATCAGTAATCTGCATCTCAAAGTCATGAGATGTCATTAGATTTGTTGTTCTTTGTTCCTGTCCCTTAAGAAATGCACTGTCTTTTCATTTACAAAATAAATGGTCTATGATGTTTAGATATTGATCAAATGGAATAACTATACCTTTTATTATGGGATGCTCAAAGCCCCTCTTCTTGGAAGATAAATAATTTAAATAACCTTGACTCTTCTATCAGAGTCACCTTTCTTCTTTTAAAAGGAAATTTTCCCATGCCATTTTAGATCTTAATGTGATTTTTAGTAATTTTTGAAATTGTTGGTTAAGTTAAATAAATTAAACAATTAAGTATATTTTACAATTAAGTATATTTCAATACACACACACAAACTTAATTGTTGGTGCTGTGGTTGTGAGCTTCTATTTAAAAAATTCTTGTAAAATATGTAGGCAGTTTCCTTAATACAAAAAGGTAAAAACAATTACACTTAGTTAAGAATATGTCAACTATTCAGCATAAAGCAATTAGATAAGGGAAAAGCAGGTACTCAGCAAGTGTATATAAGATTTCTTTTGTATTAATTAGATGGTAAGGCTGACACAAAAGTACTAAAAAGTGTAGGGTAGAGAATATTAAATCTTAATGTTTATATTTCTGAGTTTGGCATTGTGGTAAAATATACAGTTGTCCAAAATGGATAAGACAATAATAACAACAACAATGTTTTTTAGGTTTATTTGCAAACACTGAACTGGAGATATCTATGGGAAAAAAAATCATACCTTGCTTACTTGTCTTGCCTAATTAAGTGATTGTAGAAAAACTATCAGGTCACTGAAAGAGCACATGCTAGTCTTATTTAGAATTGTCTTTAATGCATTCTTTTTTCTCTGGTGTTTTTCATTGTTATTCATTCTTCATTTGCTGTCTTTTTGATGATAAAGTTGTCTTCAAGTTTTTACTGCTAAAGGAGTATTTAAAAATAATTTGTTGTATCATATTCTCAAATGCATAAACCAGGACATCTCAGTTTACTAAATAAACTAACAGGTAATTGCAGTTTAGACTATCAGTTGAACAAAGTCTCTTAAGCACCAGTTAAACATACTTGAAATGAAATCTAAAATTTTGATTTTTTTTCAACTCTGTCATCTAGTGTTCATTATTTTCAAAATAAAAAGTCTGAAATTTTCAGTAAGTACCTAAGTTTCTACAAGAAAAGGGATCAGACATATTTCTGCCACTCGAGATAGAAAAAGGAGTGTGACTACTTTAAGTAAATAAATAATTTTATGATGTTAAGTGTATTGTTTAAAACTAAATTATTGAAATGTAATCAGAAAGATTCAACCATGAGGAGTCAATGTGCCATTGCTGACTTTCAAGATGTAGGGGACCAAGTCCCAAAGAATGTGGGTAAAGACTCAGAGCTGAGGGTGGTCTCCAGATGATAACAAAGAAACAGGGACCTTGGTTCTACAACCACAAGGAGTTGAATTAAGCCAGGAACAGGAATGAGCTTGCAACAGATTTTTCTGCAGTCTCCAAAGAAAATGCAGCCCAGCCAATTGCCTCGATCTCAGACTTGTGAGACCCTAAAGAGGGAACCCGGTCACGCCATGTCTGGATGTCTGACTTTACACACTGTGTACTAATAAATAGGTGCTGTTTGATGGGACTAAAAACAGACAAGCAAGCAAACAAAAAGTAGATTATATGTTGGCCACAGGAATAAATAACAGGGTAATCCACCGAAGCCTGGGAGTTCAGGAAGTGATTCCATTGGAAGTAATGCTATGTCATGAAAGAGAATAGTACTTACAATACAAAGACAAAGATAAAGAGAAGAGTTCTGTAGGCAGAAACAAGTTCAGGCAAAGGCTTTGAGAGGATAAACAGTCCCATATATATGAGGAAGTGAGAGAAGCCCAGGAGAACATTAACAGAGTGTCTTATTAAAAGACTGAGAAGCACCAAGCACTGTATTATGCAGGTTCTTGTAGACCATGCTCAGATCACTGAAAGAGTCCATGTGAGAGAGAAGGCGAACTACGTTGGTGGCAGTGCAAGTAGAGAGAGGGCTCGATAGAAGACTGGATGCAGATGAGGGCAAGAAGGTGAGGAATTGGGAGGGGTCCAGTTTGACTCCAAATGTGAGTGGAAGATTGTGTGAGTAACCAGAGAATGAAAAGAGAAAATGAAGTCAAGTTTGCAGATGAAGATCAAAAGTTAAGCTTTGGACTTTGTGATATCTATGAGATATGCCAGTTAGGTCACTGAATGTAGGAATTTGGAGCTTGACCTGGAGAAATAGATTTGGGGGTCCCTAATAACAATATAATATATTGGTCAAGGTTTACTTTAAGTTGTTCTGATGAAAAGAATCTATAATTCAATCAATTAAACTAAATACAAATCCATTTCTATTCTTTCTAGTAATGAAGAAGAAGGTGGTGCAGTGTTGGCCAGGTGACTATTATTTCAGCATATGATTTCATCTCTGGACCCATGGTGGCTGTTCCAGCCTGTGCATCTCAAATGCATTCCAGCCCAAAGGAAAGAGAAAAGAGGAGTTCACTTCTTTCCCTTTAAATGTACTAGAAATTAGACATGTCACACTCATGTGACTTAGGCAAGAAAATTGTGCTCCTTGTTTAGGAGCATGACATTCCTTAGTGACCTTAGCTACAGCAAATTGAAGGGTGCTTACTGAGAACAGAAGTGCAAAACCTTTTTGAGAAAATTTGTCATTAGGAAACAGAGAGGGGGCAGGAGCTGGAGGGATAGAGAAATTAAAGGAGGGCTCTTTTCAGGTAGAAACATTTTGGTAGAATTCAACTCAGAGGATAAATCCTAAATGCATACAGTTTGAAGACTGAGAAAAAAGCCTTAATTGGTGGTACAGTAACTATCTCTGGACAAGAAATAAGACAGCAATTCCATCTGCAAAACAGTAGAAAAGGATGGAGACAGACGCTAAAATATTTGTGGACTTGGCAACAGAATTTTGATGTAGTTTCAATTGTTGTTTTATGACTGTAGTAGAAGAAAAACAAGACAGAAAGATCTACTGAAAGTGACTGAGGGGTCAGAATGCTGAAGAGAAAGGAGGAGATGTGAACACATCATGGAGGGAAGGGTGGCTGAGTGCAGATGAGCAGGCTGTTTCCCACTCATCTTTAGGGGTTGCCATTCACACAAGTTCCCCTGAGAATGGTGCTCCCCCGAGTTATAAGGAGCCCAACCACAAGGCTCAGTAGAGGCACTGATATTTGTAGAGTGTGTCAATGAAAAACTGACTGGAGACTTCTGTTACTGTGTAATGTATGGGCCATTTTTGGTTATGTGTGGGCCTAGGTTCATGATGTACAGTTTTATTGTTTGTTTGTTTGTCTTTATCATTCATTGGCAATGAAACTGCATTCCTACTCATCATTCTATACATTTTCTTTGACTTGTAGGACTTTATCATTTTATTAGTTATCTTATTTTCTACTGTTTCTTTTCTTACTCTGCTTTATTTGAAAACTTGCTCAAGACGATTCTTCTTTTTCTTTTAATATCCATTCTTCAGTTTTTCCATTTTCTCTACATTTAATGTTTTTGTTTTATATATTTATTGTTTAAATCTTATTTTTTAAAAGAAAGTGACATTTGAATATACTAGGGGACACTTTCGTACTTTTATTCTCTGTCCTTTTATCAGCTTTCTTCAGTTTTGAACTCTGATTATCTTCCAGCACCCCATATTCCCTCATTCTATTTTGTTTGTAGGGCAGGTCTTAGGTATTATGTTTTCATAATCATCTCAGTTTTTAATTTATTTTAATGTATTAAATGAGAAATGACAAATAGTTTGTACCAAGAGATGCCAGCTCGGTTTAATTATGCCTTCTATGAACAAAAGATTGAGAAATGTGGCACATGTGCCCAGGACTTCATTAGCCTTCTTCCTGACTTTATTATGTACAAATAAATGAAGAAGTACAACAACAACTAAACTGAGGGTTTGGTCCTCTGGAGTGGAATCCTGCTTTTATTTCTATCCAGAGACACCAAAACAGAAGTTCTGTATAACATTCGAAGTCTAAGAAGTAGAAACCAGGAGTTTTCAACTGTATAATTCTACTGCTCACTTTTCCTTACATCACAGTGGCTATCCCTGAAAAGAGGCTGACAAGTTCTGGTATCAAGACCTGATAGCTCTCAAAAACCAGTTCAGATGTTTGAGTTTAAGACACTTAAGAAATTTGCCATCAGACTGCTAGTCAGACTGATCTCTGACTAGCCTTCCAGAAAAGCAATGTCCTTTCAGGGAGTCTGCAGTGATTACTAAAAATCTGTGACATTTTGATATCTCATTTTCCCATGTCTCAACAATAAAGGAATGGAAGAAATGCATGGACCAGAGAAATGTAGGTGGTTACAAGTCTGGTATTTAAACTTTGAATCAAAATGTCAAAGACTCAATGTAAATAGCTCAAAATGTAAATGAGTCTTTCAGGATCAATATGGTCCTGTATTTAGCTACGTAAAGGCAAAAAAAGAAAGAAAGAAAGAAAGAAAGAAAGAAAGAAAGAAAGAAAGAAAGAAAGAAAGAAAGAAAGAAAGAAAGAAAAGAAAGAAGAAAATGTGATCCACTGAGGACTAAATTTAAAAAAAAAGATACTTTTGAGTAATAAAAACAATTAAAAGGCTAAAAAAAGAGAAATGGGTCTATGACTTTTTTTCTGTGGAACGAGATAAAAAGAGGGCCTTGTAAGGGTTTCTGGGAAGGGAAATTGATAGCTCATCTGGAGAGTTATGACAATCCAATTCTGGATGTCAAAGAAAAAGCATTTCATTCTGATTTCAAGTGGCAGATGTCCTTGGACCATAAGAACTAGATTTAGAATGAAACCAGCATGATGGATGATCGAACCTAAAGATGGAAAGAATTCATGAAATTTATTACAACGTGAAGCTCTGTATCAACCAGCCCTAAGGCTTTACCTCCCTTTGACTTTTATGTATGTGAACCAATATATTCTATTGTTTAAGACAATTTTCTCCCTGCTTCTAGTGGCTGAAATCACCCTGACTGACATGTAGAGTCCAGAGAAAAAAGGGAGCTTATACAAAAACATAGTGGTGAGAATAAGCTTGGCAAGTTCAGAGAATAGCAAGGATGCTCCCAAAAAATTGTACAAGGATGAAGATCAAGACACTGACAAGAGAGAGGTAAGGGCTGTAAATGTAAATGGTTTAAGAGAATGGAAGCCCAGTTTAATCATGGAATTAAGGTGTTCAAAGAGTCGTGACTTGGGGTAATGATGAAATTTAGGTTTAGAGACATTTTGTTTTCTCAGGCAAAAAGTTTCCATTGACCTTTGGAGCTTGATAGGAAAGTAGGTTAATGGTAGCACTGAGAAATGAAGTAATGACTCATATTGTCAAGTGGTTTATAAAACATGGAACATAGAATAGCTTCTCTTGGAAAGGGGTTCAGTGTAAAACAACATTCCAAGGGAGGGTTTATTTCAGTTAAGGCCAAAGAATAGAGACAAAAGGAAGATTTTGTGAGAGGTCTGAATTCAGAGAAGGGCTTAATAAGCATAACATGTGATTTCCAGAAAGCAGAATAGAAAAAGTTTTCAAGAAAGATAGGACCTGGATAACTCAGAGAAAAGGAGGGGAAAACTCGCAAATATATTTAGAGGAAAGATTATCAGTGGGGACACTAACACAGATTAAAGGGACCTGAAGCATGGAGGATACAGCTGACTTTGAAATATTGTGACTGTCATTTCAGTGTAAACTGAGCTTTTGTTGGCCTTGGGCATGAAGAGACCAGCAGGCAGATTTTCAAAGAGAAATTGCTGAAGAGATTGTTATGGAAAATCCAAAGAAATTCTTTGTCAGCTGTGCAGTGAATAGACTTAATTTCTAGAATTCTCTCAGTACAGAAACAGCAAGAGCCTCAATAGGTGGGCGAACTCAGGATAGTTATGCTCCAAAGGAAATGCCAATCTGGTCATACAGAGAAATGCACTTCTTAGTTCTCAGCAAGTAGCATTGACCACACCAGAGGCTTTGGGGCTTTCACCTCTCTGTGTGGAACATAACGATCTTCTTCTGAAGGGCAGACTATGCTCTTTTGAAATAGGTACTACAACCAAGTAAGTCAAAAAACCTTATCAAACAACTATCAATTTGTACACAAAAGTTTGTGTTCCTTCCTTGGGTATCTTACCTATACGTTCAAGTGGAGAGAATCTCCTACTATATGAAAATGATTCTCCTTAAAAGAGTTTATAAATAAATATTCTTCCTTCTGCAAAAATGTTGAATGTTTTAAAATAGCTTCAAGAACTTGCTTTATTATTTTTTTTACAGCATCCATGAAACTAAATGTTGTAAAAGAAAAAAAAGCTCATGGTTTAACATTGGGTAGCTGAGTGCAAAAACATATATTTTATTATAAACTCAATTAAGAGTGGCTATAACTACTAAAATCAAAATATGCACATTTTATATGCAAAAGAATTATGTTACTTATTGAATTAAATACATATTTGTTTTATAGTATTGTTTTCTAAATAAGAGATAAATGACACAATAGAAAAGAAAAAATTTTACACAATAAAGGTATTTTTGAAAAATTTCCTGTTTCATTATATTCTATCCCTTTAATTATAATTATGCTGTTCTTATTGCCTCAAATCTTTCCTTTCTCTGTGAATCTATCAAATATATATCAATTTCTCAAAGCTTAAGAATTAATAATTTTGTAACTTAAGTACACCAACATATTAACCCCTTTTAATCTATAAATATTTTGTGTGCAAGAGCTTTATCTTAGCTATGCTGTGCCTGTTTCTTTCTATAGGGAAATAATAGTAACTTGCTATTGATAAATATGACATACAAAAATTTAAGAAATTCTCTAACACCTTAATTATACATGCATAACTAATTTTGAGTTTACCTTTGATTCCTCACTGTACTGTTTTATAATTATTCATACAACATACAATTAGACATACAACAGCCTGAACAAAGTCAGCCCACATGCCTTTAGAAACAACAAAAAGAACGATCCAGAATTGCTCATTGTTGATACTTTTCTTCGTATTCCACTGCTGTCCTTGATTCAACTTGAAAGCAGCTTAGGATACTATTTTTACAAGCAGTGGCAAATGCCTCTGATTCCTGGTGATTCTCTGATCAAATCAGTTTGAGTAGAGTTAATTTAGCTGGGTTTGTGGGATTTGGCTTCTCAGGATAAGTAGCTATTTCAGGGACTATATACACTTATCTTCTTTTTATAGAGGTTAACAAGTACCTAATAGAATGATGGATTTCCAAGGGTCACTCCATCGATATTTGTTGTGCTTCTAAACAGTAGATGTTTGGGGCTTGAAGTTTCTGTTCACAGGAAATTTGATAATAATTATTATGACATGTTAAATAAAAGTATTTAGTTTAAAGAATGTATGAAGAGCTCTTTTTGGTGAATATTATTTGAAGCAAGAGTATGAATATGGTTGCCTGAAATATTAACAATCATGTAGGGAAGCTGGGCCTCTTGGAAATGTTTGTGAAGTCTCAGTGGCGGTGTTTAGAGAAATTCAATAACTGAAATAAGGTTTGGAGTGTGTTTTTGGCTTATGGTATATTTCTTTTCCATAAATGAAGAATGAAAGCTTTTGAACAGAGCTATATGATAGATAAGTGTCAAATGGAAGAATGTTAATGATGTGTAATTGATAATTATAAGTGTAATGAGTCCATACCAAAATTAGAGGAAGAAATAATGTTACCTAGTTTTTGGTTTCCTTCCTGATGAGCCTCTATGTCTCTTTGTCTTAGGCTTTAAAACTTTTCCCTTTACTTTTTGGCATGAGTCACTTTATACAGCTTTGTTTTACTCTGATTTCTTTGCCTTTTTCTAACTCGGATTAATTATTTCATCCATTTATTTTAAGTTTATTGATTTCTTCCCATCTGCAAACATTGCTCCAAGCACTTAGACTCCAGTGATACAAGACGTTATGGAGTACTTCTTGCCCTACTTTCTCAGTAATATTTAATTCAAGTCAACCAAGTAAACATTTACTAGCTCTTTCTGTGTATAAGTCACTATCCTGAGGGAAACATAGATGTAGCTAGCACCAGCTCTGACATCAAGAAGCTCATGATCAGATTAGAAAGGCCAGCATTTACAAACATACAAGGCATGGTGTAATAATGATTAAGATGTTTACTTAACTGGTTATGAGGAAGACTTGTTGCCACATTTGGCATTTATATTTCATTTCTTGCAATGTATACATATTCAACAAGGACCTATTGCTCTGTTTGTCTTTTCATTGATGTAATTTCCCCTATGACTTGGCTAATCTTGTTTTCAGTTTCTCTCTTTACAGTGGTAAGGTTTAACACTTTTAAATGAAAGATAGTGTTGATATATATTGAGTAGTGAAGGAAATTTGAAAAATGGGTACATGAGGGAGAAACATTAAGTATTAATTCATTCATTCAACTGTTTAGTAAGCAAATACTATATCAGCAACTGGTCTAGGTTCTGGGTATGCAACAGTGCACAAAATGGGCAGAAACCTACACTCATGAAAGTTATCTTTCTAGTGGATGACACAATGAACAAATAAACATGCAAAACCTAGCATATCAATCATGATAAGGACTTTGGAGAAAAATAAAGCACAGAAGAGAGATAAGGAGTCTGAGAGTTTGGGTGGGCCTGCTTTACAGATCTTAGTTAAGAAAGTCCTCACGGGTCAGGTGACATTCATGCAGAACCTTGAGTGTGAGTTGTGTTAATATTGGGAAGGATAATATTACCAGTTTAGAGGGCAATGAGTGCAAAAGCCCTGAAGTGTGAATGTGCTGGGTATGTTCAGGGGACAGCAAGGAGGTGTTGAAGGGGCAAAGGGGAAGGTTTGAAAGTGAAGTTATAGAGAAACAGAGTCAGACCAAGTATGGGGCAATGAACTACATGGGCTTTTCAAAACACCAAGAACAAGGATAACCACGGCCAGTACAAAGCCAGTCATTACCTCTTGGTCAACACACTGATGATTCAAACTGAAGTATCAGGCCAGTGATTTATCCTTTGCAAAGGACAAATTAACCCAAAGAGAAAAATTAACCCAATTTTCCCATTTTAACAGAGTAAGATGGAGCAAAAAAACCTTAGATTTGGAGACAGGATGTCTGGTTTCTTATTTTTATTCTGTCTCCAAATAGCTAGGCAATCTGAAGCTGATAAATTAAATTCTCTGGATTTCTCCATTGTTTTTCCTTCAAAATGAAGGAGTGTTTCTTAGGTGATATCTAGGTTGTAAAAATCCAATTCAAAGATACATGGCAAATGAGCCCAGCTTGGCATTGCAAATTGAACTTTAGTATTCTCAGAGGGCCCAGAATAAAAGGTTTGTTGTTCACTTATTGTCTTTTCTGAAATTCACAATAATTTTTATAAACTTCATTTATTTCCTGGTTTCTGAGAGAAGAGCTTTTTCCCCTGGCTGTTCTTCCAGCCTGTGTTCGGAGCTCCAAAGGGCTGAACAGCCCTTATGCTGAATTCACAGGCATTCTCGGGATCGCAAATGCCCATCTTCTGTTCCCTAACATCTGTAGCATCAGCATGAGTTAGTGCCACTCAGAAATGCAGAGAGAAGTTTGCTGGGGAGGAACCGTGTAGCCCCTGCTTTGTTTTTTTTCCAGAATGAGTCCCAGCAGAACCTGTTACTACCTTCAGCTTCCATGGTTACCCGAAAATGTGAAATCGAATTGCATTTTCTGTAAAGTCATGATTTTATAAAATAAATTTATTGTATGTCACTCTTGAATACAGAACTGGAGGGCTCATGCTTTGAGTTCCTAACAGTATCATCTCTTAACTGGATATTTTCTAGTTTTCATAGATGGCGATTATCAATTTTTATTATAATATTTTTAGCAGATTTTTAAAAGCAAAGCAATGGGTCCTGGAATTTATGAAAAAAATAAATGTTTACTAGGAAACACGGTAGAAGACTTTATGAACAGAGAATTAATTGCTCCAGGAGCAAAACAATTGTCAAATGCAAGCGACTTCTTATAAAAAAAGATCAGCTTCTGACAAAAAGATAGAGAAATGGAGGTGGCAAGTTAGGTAAACACTTGAAACAAACTAAACTCTGTTCTTATAGTTTTTACAGGGTGTCAACTGAATAAGCCTACTAAAAATGTATTGTGATCTCCAGTTCAGAAGTTTAAAAATTCTGTTCACACATGAGTTAATGAACAACTTGGGTTGAGTTTTTAGCGTTAATTTCAAGGAGGTTTTTTCTTTCTTATTTTTCTTATTATCAACTATAAATTATATATAAGTCATCACTGAGTAATCTAAGTCCTCATATAAAGATATTATAGTATGTAGATGACTAATAAGATGAAAGATCCTGCTCTAACTTAGCTGATTTTCTTTCTGGACCTACAAAGGCTTCATTATTGTTATTGCCTTATTGGCACCATTGTGGTCATGAGTTTGAATGCCAGTGGGTCACACCCCTAAGTGACTCTGATATTCTTTCAGGGAGCTACAATGTAAGGCAGGAAACCTAGTACCAATGAGTTACTGTAAAATCACCATTTTGTGGCAAAGAATCCTCAAGTGCATATTTTTGCTAACCCTGAGGGTAAAAGACACACAGAGAGGGCACTTAGAAGAGAGAACATCCCGACTAAAACTTCAGAACCTCATTGAAAAGAGCCAGCATTTGGCAGTTTGGTTTTCCCACAGGGTGAAATTGAAGTGATTCCTCCCTTCTCCTTTTAAAATGTCCATGCTATTGTCTGGACAATTTTTGGAACTAAAAAAATAACACATATGTTAGTCTTTCTTAATGAAAAGTAAAGGAATGGAAAATTAAGGAAGAAAAATAAAGAAAATGTGAGGTGTGAACTGGCAAAATTGGTGGTTGATTAAAAGCAGAGAATCCAGGGAAGAGGGGAGGCGGCAATGATGCCAGACATAGGGCTCTTGGAGAGAAGGGGAAACTGAGGAGACGGCTGGCTTTAGGGGAGTATTAAAGTATTGGAAGAACAATGCTCCAATTCAAGGAAGAACAAAGCAGCGTTGAGCTTTGTTCTACCTGGTATTCCTTTTACCAAATAAAGAATTAGACAAATGTGCAGTTGGATTCCTTTATGTCTTTAGCTAATCATTAGACTGTTTTATGTAGTGAGACTTAATTGTGTCAGTTCTCATAGTTCTCATTAAGGTGATTTCTGCTGAAGTGAGTAAAGTGTGCATGACTATCCTGGACTGAATTGGGTAAACACGAACTTAAAATTAAAGGTGCAGGTTCAATTAAAAAAAAAAAAAGGAGGGGGAGTGCGTGTGGTGGGGGTTGGAGAGAAGAGAAAGGCAAGAAGCAGAGCAGAGGGAATTAGAAATATTATCCTTAGCGTGGAAGGTGTAATTGCTGCATGTTTTATACTTTGTACTATCTGTTGAAGGGTTATCCAGTATTTCTTCCCTCTTCATGTGACAGGACTAATTCTCTATTATTTCCCTTTGGTGATATGTTAAAAGAGTATGTCATTTGGCATTGCTTTAATTACAATGATTTCTGAAACTGAGCACATCACTTGTGGACAATCTATAAGCTATGTCATTGGGGTTATTATAAGTATTGACTTCCTAGGTTTTTAATCCAGAGCAACTCTCGTGCCAGCCTCACGTGAATTATATTACTTCCCAGCTGAGCTATCACCTGAGGACACCAAGAAAAATAGCTTGTGGGTGGACAGCTGCAGAGACTGCTGGGAAGACAACTCCTGTGGGAAGGGAATGGCTAGTAATGCCTTCCTGGAAGGGCTGATTCCTGACCTAAACTCTTCTGAGTAGACTGCTCTGAGTGCGATTGTAGGGGTTTGAATGTTAGTTTAAACTAAGAAATCCCCCTAGTGAGCACTGCATAGTCAAAGTAGGAAAATATTTTGTCTACTCTACTTCTTCTCCTTCAATGAAGAACATTTTTCCTTTAGTCTTAGGTAGTATCTACTTAAAGGATGACTTCTGTATTTAATAAGATAGAAAAAACATTCTTTCACTGTATTGGTTACCATATTAAATAAAAAAAAAAACTCTCAGCATCTAAAAGTTGTCAAAATAATAAAGGACAAGTGACTTAACAATTGAATTATTTGCCCATTAGTGCACAGGTTCAGTTAATCAAATCCTTCACACACTGGCAAACCGACATCAAAAGATGTATAAATATGTTGTTTTATTACTTGTTCTTTAATGCCCATCTTCACTTCAATTGCCAATCCCATTATAATACTCTCTGTGACATCTTCAAAATGTGTAGATCTATGTGTGAATGTGAACAGGTGTGAAGAGAGAGAGAAGGGGGTGGGGAGACAGAAAGAGATGTTCATAGGCATGTGTTATTAATTTATCTAAACTTATTGAATTCATTAATAATTAGAGCAGATGTAGAAAATTTCTAGAAATTAATGAAACAATGACCAAGACCATTGTCAAAGATAATTTTAATATCAAAATAATGTCTGAGTATATGTAAAATAGTACTGCATTTATGGATGGGATATTTAATATCATAAAAATATCAATTCTTTCTAATTAATTCCATAAGATAATATAATTCCAATAAAATTACTTTAGAAGTTTCAGCTTATGGAATTACAGAGTAAGTTTCTTATGAGAAATTATGAGTTAATAAATCTATTAATTAGCATTTAATATTTATTGCAAATCTATAGTTAGATGTATCGCTTTATTACCATTATTTTGCTACATATAATTTCTGTAAAACTAATGTACATATGTAACCAAGGAGATGGTAGTCCATTCACATGGTGCCTTGGTGAATGACCGAACAATTAATCCTGGAAGGAACAGATCTTTATTTACAATATTTCAACCTTGGGGAGGATGGGCTTCAAACATTTCAGCTTGGAGCCCTCCTTTCCCACGAGACCCAGCACTTCCTTTGTCCCCCAAAAGGCTATAAGCCAAAAACCCTAAAATGCCTCCATATTCTTATCTTAAGCCAGCTGAACAAACAGTCCTCCAGTCTCTCTGGAAGGTACCAGCATTGCCCTCCTCCCTCAGCAGCTATCTCCTTCAGGATCTGGGCTGTGGTGTTATCAGCCTCCGTGTAACAGTCCAGGAAAGCAGGTGCCAAAGTGCACTGCATCATAGTGAAGTCCAGGAAAGGCGCAAATCTTAAGAGTCCAGATAAAGTCCTGGTTTGCTTGGCAGCAGGTTGGCATCTTGGAAGGAAGAGTCCTTGATGACTTTGGAGTCCTCTAGAGCAGGAGTGCTCGAAGCAGCAAGCCTGCTTTCTTACTAGCCCATGGCATACCAGCTCTTGCAGCCCAGATGGCTCTTCCACATCCTTTCAAGCTGCATGGCCACATTGCCTCTCATGGCTGCCTGCCTTTGTTTAAATTCTGACCCAGAGCCTTCTAAGTGACTCCATGTCTGACTTCTCCCATAATGGCTACATTCTGTCAGTCTTCTGTAGTTTACATTCTCTCTGCTGCCATCCTTCATTAGGACAGGCATGCCTCCATGATGCAGGGAACCCCCCTCCCTGCTTCTCAGCAGGTTCTGTAAGCCCACCCCCTGCCCATGACTACATCAAGAGTCAAAGTCACGCCCATCTCCCTGGCTCCAAGCACAAGTACAGCTATTAAACTAGCTTTTGTTATGAGAAGTATCTTAATCCCATTATCTCCTCTTTCCTTCCCCCAGCCATGAGCTGTGGGGGAACATGTTCTGTACCCCATAGCTCATATTGTGGATTCAATTGTGTCCCCCAAAAAAGATATGTTGAAGTTCTAATCTCCAGTTGCTCAGAATGTTGTTTCCCCAGCTTTATTAAGTTATAATTGACATGCAACATTGTGTAAGTTTAAGGTCCACAATGTGATGATTTGATGTAAAACTGAAACTAGAAAGGCCATCATGCATGCTTCCTGTCACTACCATAACCAGTATAGACAAAAGAGTTGAATCTTTATGTGCACTTTATTCTGATGGTTGGCAATCTGAGAAGACAGTGGGTTATGTACTCTCAAAAACCATCCTAACATCTCTTCTTTAGCTGACCTTCTCATAAGGAGAAGAAAGTGTGTGCAAGGAGATTAGAAAAAGGTTCATTGGATAAGAATTAAGTTCTGGTGGCAATTCTTCTAGTACTTCTTTATCTGTGGATCAGCAATGCTTTATCTGCATCACAGGTGTTCCTTCCCTGGAACACAATGGTTCAGATACCATCTCCATCACTTGCAGACCCCAGTAACACAAAGGTTGAATTGCTTGTTGACCTCCTGGATTCATGAGGTCATGCATTCCAGTTCCTGGAATCACAGTTTTCCAAATGCATTGGTCACTTAAGCTTGTGGACTAAGGCTAAAATTTTTAAATCTAGAGTCCCTCTACCAAAAGGTTTACTGCAATAATGTTAGCTAACACATCCTTCACCTCACATAATTACCATTTGGTGGTTGTTATTATAAGAACATTAAAGCTCTATTCTCATAGCAACTTTCAAGTATATAATGTTGTATTATGAAATATAATCACTGTGCTGTACATTGCATCCTCAGAATTTATTAATCTTACGCCTCGAAGTTTGCACCCTTTGACCAACATTCTCCATTTCCTCCATCCCTCGGCCCCTGGTAATAGCTTTTCTACTCTGTTTCCACGAGTTTGGTGTTTTCACAGATCTAATCAAGGTCAAATGAGGTCATGGACGTTATCAGACAGGGACCAGCCTGGCTTGGGTCTGTCCCAGTCCTGCCTGGAGTATGTGGATTATTGACCTCAGGTAGGAGATATTCCACCACATGAGCCAGGTGCTTTTTTTAAAAAGTATATTTTATCGATTATGCTATTACAGTTGTCCCACTCTTTTCCTTCCCTTTATCCCTCTCTACCCTGTACCCCAATTCCCTCTAGGATCCACCCTCCCACTTAGTTCATATCCATGGATTATACATATAATTTATGTGGCTTCTCCATTTCCTATACTATTATTAATCTCCCCCTGTCTTTTTTGTACCTACTAATTATGCAGCTTATTCCCTGTACTTTTTCTTCCATTCTCCCCTTTCACCCTCCCAGCTGATAATCCTCCATGTGATCTCCATTTCTGTGATTCTGTCCCTGTTCTAGCTGTTTGATTAGTTTGTTTTTGTTTTTTTTTTAAGATTCAGGTATTGATAGTTGTGAGTTTGTTGTCATTTTACTGTTCATAGCTTTGATCATCTTCTTTCTCTTAGATAAGTCCCCTTAATATTTCATATAATAAGGACTTGGTGATGATGAACTCCTTTAACTTGACCTTATCTAGGAAGCACTTTATCTCCCTTCCATTCTAAATGATAGCTTTGCTGAATAGAGTAGGTCCTTGCCTTTCATGACTCTGAATACTTCTTTGCAGCTCCTTCTTTCCTGTAACGTTTATTTTGGGAAATCAGCTGCTAGTCTTATGGGCACTCCTTTATAGGCAAGTGTCTCTTTTTCTCATGCTACTTTTAAGATTCTCTACTTATCTTTAATCTTGAGTAATGTAATTATGATATGTCTTGTGTTCCTGCTTGGGTCCAACTTCTTTGTCAGTCTCTCAGCTTCCTAGATTTGTATGTCTATTTCCTTCACCAGATTGGGGAAATTTTCTTTCATTATTTTTTCAAATAAGTTTTCAATTTCTTGGTCTTCTTCTTCTCCTTCTGGCACCTCTATGATTCGGTTGTTGGAACATTTAAAGTTGTCCCGGAGGCTCCTAAACCTCTCTTCATTTTTTGAATTCTTGTTTCTTCATTCTGTTCTGGCTGAATGTTTATTTCTTCCTTCTGTTCCAAATTGTTGATTGAAGTCCCAGTTTCCTTCCCTTCACTGTTGGTTTCTTGTATATTTTTCTTTATTTCACATTGTATAGCCTTCACTTCTTTATATTGTGGCCATACTCAATCATTTCCATGAGCCTCTTAAAATTTGAATTCTGCATCTGATAGTTTGACTCTTTATTCTTTGCTTAGTTCTTTTTCTGGAGTTTTGATCTGTTATTTTATTTGGGCCATATTTCTTTGTCTCAGTGCACCTGTTATGTAGTAAGGGGCAGAGTCCTAGGCATTTGCCAGGGTGGGGCAACCCACTTTGCTCTGATGTAGTGCTGTATGTGTGGGGGTGGGGTCAGAGAGAGAACAATGCCACTTGCTCAGCTTTTACCCCAGTTTCAGTCACTTTCCCCATTACCGACAAGCAAATTGTGCCCCTTCAGGAGCTGCCCTGGTGGTGATTTGTGGGTAGGTGGGTTTGTATACATGCTAGGACTCCATGGGCTCCATGAGTCCCTCTAATGGACTCTCCTGTGAGACTGGCAGTTTTTCCTGCTGCCACAATCCCCACAGGTTTTTACAACCAAAAGTTTTGAGGTTTTGTTTCCCTGGGCTGGAACCCTGGGTTATGTGGTCTGTCTCATTCTCCATTTGTTTCTCCAGGTTTATCCGCACATGAATGTATGACTGCCAGGTCCATGAGCTGCTATCTTGCTTCCTGCTCTGCCAGCCACTGCCTTGCTGGGTAGCCATGCCCTCTGCCCTGGCTGCCAGTCTCTGCCCCTCCTACCAGCCTAGATGAATGTTTCTTCTTTAATTCCTTGGTTATCAGTCTTCTACACAGTTTGATTTTCTGGCAGTTCTGGTTATTTTTTGTTTTTAAATTGGTTATCCTTCTTGTGGTTATAGAAAGAAGCAAAGGATATTTACCTATGCATACATCTTGGCCTGAAGTCAAGCAAAGTGCTTTTGAGAGTATTTTTATTAAAGTTAGGGACAGTGAAACAAAGGAAGTACTTAGGGTAGAAGAAGTAACAGGAGAGTAATAGGACAGAGCCTAGATGGTGCTCTGCTTTGGCTTCCTAGACATGTTATAGGAAAGGAGTGAACCAAGGTGGGGCTGCAGTTAGCTCACTGGAAAGTGAAGGTCACAGAGGCGTAAGTGAGCCAAGGCAAGGTTCCTTTTAGCTCACTGGGAAGTCAGAGAAAAGGGGGGCATTGGAGACAGGAGCAGGGCTTAAACCTGGGTTGACTTGTTGCTGCCCACTGCTCCCCTGGTTGCAAATCTCATGGGGTCCGGTAGAATTTAGGAGGGAGTAAAAAGATCATCCCTGAGAAGGTTCATGGGCATACTCTGGAGCAAACCCACACTCAGTCTTTGTCTTGAGGGTTTTTATTTCTTTTCTGTGGGGTAAAAATCTTAGGGGAGTTTTCTGCAGAATACTCATTAGCTTACCAGGTTCATTTTTAATATGCTGATGTATCAAAATGAGTGTATAGGGAAGTTTGGGATTAGTTTTTGGTCCACTTTACTATTTTACTTTTATCTTGGGTCCATCTCCCTCTAATAGGGTTTCTGTTATTTGTTCCCCTAACTCCATCTGTCTTTGGGTTTAGCTGGTGTGATGGCTTTAACTGGGTCTCTGTTCTCTACTTCTCAGACCAAGGAGATTTAAGCTAGGTATTCTCTTGTTAAGGAAGAAAGGTATTAAAACTTGCTCTCAAGTGTCCTTGGTTAGGGGAGATAAGGTTTTATGATTTATGACCCCATGTCTACCGGTATACATGTCATTCACTAGCTGTCTAGAAGTTGTTCAAATTGTTTGGCTCTATTTAATTTTCTTGTCTCAGTTTCCCTATTCCACTTGCCCAGGAATTTTCCTAGTTTTTATTACCCTATCACAGTTAGTCTGGGCCCCAATCCAATATGACCGATGTCCTTATGAAAAAGGGAAATTTGGACACGGAGACAGACATGCACAGAAACAAGCTGAGGTGCAGAAACAAGGAGAACATGATGTGAAGATGGAGCATTGCAGTGATGCACTTACCATCCTAGGGATGCCGCGATGCCTGGCAAACCAAAAGGCTATGAAAAGGCAAGGAAGGACTCCTCACAGGTTTCAGAGAAAACATGGCCCTGCTGACACCTTGATTTCAAACTTTGTCTCCAGAGCTGTGAGATAATAGATTTCTGTTGTTTTTTTTTTAAGTTGCTTTCTTTTTTTTTAAATAAAGATTTTATTTATTTATTTTTAGAGAGAGAGGGGAGATGGGGAGAGAGAGAGAGAGAGAAACATCAATGTGTGGTTGCTGGGGGCCGTGGCCTGCAACCCAGGCATGTGCCCTGACTGGGAATCAAACCTGCAATGCTTTGGTTCGCAGCCCATGCTCAATCCACTGAGCTATGCCAGCCAGGGCGATTTCTGTTGTTTGAAGCCACCCAATGTGTGATACTTTATAAAAGCAGCCCTTGAACTCTACATCAGTACACCGTAAAACTTACTATATAAGATATACATGTCAAATGCAATGATAAGTAAGCTATATTTAGGTCTTCCCTGACTGTGCTAATTGCTAATTTGTATTCTTTAAAATATTGAATCAGAATAATTTGAGACAATCGGAGGGAGCAAACGTTTTGTATTGTGTTGATATTCTCAGAGGAAATGCTGAAGGACGTAAAACTTACTCTTCAAGTTAAAGTGAGCATTATACTCTTTTTAGAGGTTACACTCATAAAATACTTAATTTTAAATATTTTGATTAAAATATATGTAATCATACTTTGGAGATACATATAAAAATACTTGAGTATCTTTAATCAGGGATCAACCAAAAAGAGATCACTAATAAAACAAATAATTCAGTTATCTTTTTTCCAAGATTTTTAAAGTGCTTTGAAAAGTATTATATCATTCTCATAATACCTAAAGCATATCCTGAAAGATCTCTTCTACAAATGTATGTTCAAAGTAGGTAAAAAAAAAAGGTGTAATTACATTATCAACTTACATAGTACTTTAAAAGTAATAAGTTCAAAGTACTTCATTTCTAATGCCTTGTGATTCCTTAACCTTTGAAGTCAGAAGCATACAGGACAAATGATTGCAGTGTTATCATTGATTCATCATACAGTGCTTTATAGTTTTAAAACCATAACACCTGTATATGTAAAACAAGCATAAATGAAACACTGAGGTGCTCAAGGTTCTCCTCAGGTATCACGGGTTCTTAGCAGAGAAGTCAAGCACAAGAATTCTCATCTCATGTTTTGCAAATACATTAATGTTCAAAAGTGTCTAATTTTAAGCATTCCTTTTAAGCATTAAGATGTCATCAATAAAAATGTTGAACATTTCTGTCAATTACAAGTAGCTTTATATAAAATGAAAGAAGGTCTTTTTCTGACCTCAGATTCTTTTCAGAACTGTCCTACCTGCACCGCTAGTGGTACTCCTCAGTGATACCCAGTGATGCAATAACAAACATATGAAGCACTGGTAGCTTCATGTTAGGCTATCCAAACCGTATACCTCCTAAATGTAGGCTTTCTGCAGATGAGATGCTAACTCCAAAAGATAATGTTTAATGGTAGATTTTTACATATTATGCCACCTGCATAGGAAAAATATGTTTAGGCACTGGATCATTCTGTGAACTCCAAGTTAGAACAGGCAAGGTTCTGCCTATATAACTCTGCTCATAATATGAAATCTAGTATTGGATAATGGGTCAGGGAAGAAAATACCAACAAAATTATAAACATGGGGACCTCCTTTTATCACTTATTCAGCTCCAGCTCTTCATTCCAAATTGGAGATTTAACATGCAGCACATAAGCACAATGGAGCTCTGAAGATGGTACATTGTTGCTCTGTGATCGATGGATGGTAGGGAGTGGGGTAAAATTTTAGGATGAGTTGTGTAGCTTGTTTTTTTTTTTTCTTTTCTTCTATATTGGTGATCAAGCTACATGAAATAGTTTAAGGATACCCGCTGAGAAGATGGTGAGAATAAAGTGTGGGACAAAAGTAGGTTTACAGTTGTTCATATGGGAAATAATATAAGAATTAATCAATAATACAATAATAAACTCTGTTTCCTGTCCTCACAACTGTAAACCTTCTTTTGTCTCACCTTCTATTTTGGAAAATATTGATCTGTATCTCCTGGAGTTTGGAGAGGGCATGGAGATGATGCCTACATCTTGCTTGGAAATGAAATGGCAGAAAAATTGCTGGAAATGCCTTTCCTTGTAGGACAAAGAAGTGGTGATTATGAAAGTGACTATAGTTCCTAGAGTTTGGTGGCTCATGGAAGTTGTGTTTGTAAGGCAGTTGAAAGGACTGCCTCTGGGGGGTGAGGCAAATTTTGTACTAAAAGACAGAGAAAAATCAGTGAGTTCCCAGGAATTTGCCTCACCAATTCAGAGAATAGTGCCAGGGGAGGGGGGTGGCAGGATATAGAGATGTGGGACAGTGTGATAGATGAGGTTATTATCCACAAATGTTCACACTCTCCCTCAGTTGCATAGAATGAGTATCTGTTCCTTCGATGTTGGGCTTCCCCCTGTAATTTGCTTTGCCACCAAAATGATAGCAGATGTGATACTACAAAGAGGGGAAATACGCTTACACCCTGCATACTGTCCTTTCTTATGCCTCTGTCATCCTTATGAGAAAAATTTGCTCAGCTAGGTCATTTATCCTGGAGGAAAAAAAAAAGAACAAAAGACATATGGAGTATAGCTACTCTAAACTAAGCCAAAGCATAGATTTCTGAAAAAATCATAATTTGTTTTTTTTTAATCACTGAGCTATGGGATAGTTTATAATGCAATAATACTGATTGACAAAGAGAGGTGCTCCAAGGGTTAAAAGTGCCCTACATAAGGATACAGATTTGGTAGTAACTAATATTTAAATTAGACCAGGATTTCTAACACCTAACAAAAAGACAGTTCTAATACTCACATGTAAAAGGATAGCTGTAGATTCTGTCCAGACTATCATTTAGAGATGGGGGGGCACAAAAAACAAGAGAGCTGGTTTCTACTGGGATATTTTTAGTTATATGTAAATATGTATATATAAATTTTAAAAACTTTTCCCCTTTTCATGAATGAATGCTTTAGAAACTGAAATGGAGTTACTAGAGAAAACCAAAGTAGAATATGCTCACCCAAAAGCAAATTATTCTCTCACAAAATCACCCATTAGGTTCATTTTTTCTTTTTGTAGAGCATTTGTAGAGTAATTCTGATGATTTGGAGGTGCAGAATAGTCTTCCTCTACTATACAACAGAGTGACAGGCTGTCAATTCCATGTCAGTAGTTGGATTGGATCCATGGTGTCTTTACTTATGAAGCAAAGCTTTTTGCATATTACTAAATTAGAATACTTTTAGTAACCCACTGACCCTATCAGTTTGCACTCCTTATGCTAACTTTGTACTTTATGTTCATATCTAAAAATATGATGATGGCAGTTAAATATAGAATGTATCATAGCTGTAGATATAATTAAAATATGAAATAAGGTAGTACAGTGTAAGCTCAAAATGTCTTTGTATTTCTGAGGCAAATTTGTTTAATTTACTGGTGGCACCTTGGGAGAGGCATCCCTTGCTTCTTTAAGTCAGCTCTTCAGCCCATTCTATCGGTAGTGCACCACAGGCGATCCCCTATTCCTCTCACCTCAGAGTGAGATCTCCCAGTGATCAGGAAATAGGTATTATTTTTACAACCCCCACACCCTCCACTAGCTACTTTATGTCTACCTTGGGGGAAAGCAAAACAAAACAGAACCAGACTACCATTAAAACAACTATACTATACGGAGCTTAAGAAATCCTTTCATTAAAGTGTGCTATACACTTTATACCAAAGCAGCTCAGTATAGAATTTGCCTGTAACTCTTGATCTAACTCCTGTAGAAGGGGCTGTACTAGGGGAAATGGAATTGAGAAAACTAATCTCCCTGGTGTCCACTGAGTCAGACAGAAACAAACAAACAAATCCTTGGGAGAGGTTGAGGGGAGCATCCTAAAATCAAAGAGTAAGGAAGTACATGTTTGGTTAAAAAGACCCTGCACCAGTATTGGGAGAAGAATGATTTGCATTAAAGCTGTAGGCTCTCATTAGATTATTCCTGGTCCTCCATCCATGAACTTACATTTGAACTCCAGAGGGAGAAAGCTGCAATGAAAGATAAAGAAAAATTCTAGTGGCAGTGGCTTTATACTTTATATAAGACACTGAAAAGGCTACTTTTGTCTTTTAAAACAGAAGAGCAACTTTTGAATTGCAGGTGCAGTGCATAACACCTACTCAGACTAGCTAGCACTTAGGACAGAAAATAGGCATCCAGTCTTGGTGCCTTCAGCTTGAATGGAGCTGCCTCGGGACATGTCTGGATAACTGTGGCAGAAGACATCACACAGGAATGGAGTAGGAGTGTAAAAAACCACAGGAACAGCAGGGGATAACCAAGATCAGTATTTGGTGAGCAAGTAAGAGACCTTATTCCAAAGAAAATGAAAACTATCAGGGAGGAATTTAGGGGAGCTGGAATTCTTGCAGAGAGGCAAGATTCAAAGCCAGGGAAAAAAATTTAAATCGTTCATATGATTATATTATTACCTCCAGGTTGGTGTCATCTAAATATAATGAAGCTCTAACTCAACATACTTACATGTTGACAACTTGGGAAATAGAAAAAGAGAGGGAAAAAAACAGGCATTTATTATCCTACAGATAGAATCTTTGGACATTTTTATGGAGAAAATAGATTTGGATCATGGGGAGGGGAACATTAGAACCACATAGTTGCTACTAAACCATATGTTTAACGGTGACCCATGGGATCATGAATTTATGGCTTACAAATTTTGTGCATACATCATTTTCTGGTATGAATTGCAAAGCTAAAGAGAAATAAAGGAACTTAGTAGAGAGATTAAATGATTATAAAAGAATAAAGAGGGTTAAACAATGCACATTCCTAATATAGTTCACATTAATAGAAAGGTGAAGAGCAATTTAATAATAACATTAAGATATTTGAATATAGACAAGAAGACTAACAAGTAATACTTCGTTCCAAATATGAAACAAATAAGAACACATGTGTTAAGAAATGATATCTCTGACATTCAGATACACATCTACATGCCTCTAAACCTACTACTTTGCCATGCCAATAATTCGAATAGCCTTGGAATTGTTAAAGGGTCACTTTTATTCCCTTACAGCCTCTTTTCCAGTTTTAAATGATTTTTGTTTTATTTTTCCTAAGAAATTAAGGATGAATAAATTGAATTTTAAAGAATGCTCAAATTCAATTGCAAAATACCAGGATATCTTGCTTTTCAGAACTTAGCAAATTTTTTTATAACATAAATATTTTCACCTTATTTATGTGATTTATAATATATGTTAGTGTCTTGGGATTCTTTAAAGTAGGTTGCAACCTATAGAATTATAGATTAACAACAAAAATTTGCAAGGGAAAAATGCACATTTTTTAATTTCTTTACTCAGAAAATATAGTCTGGCTCCCAAATGCCATATTGTAACTGTGTTTCAACCAAACACTTAGGGACAAATGTGAAGAGTAGATCATGCACATAAGTAGTAAGAAAGAGAGAGAGAAAGAAAAAATATATAACAGTATTCTTTTCATATACTTATTATTGGCATCTGTGGATATACCTAGGAAAGACTCTAATAGAATGTATCTGCAAATTTAGAAATAATACATCTATTATAAAGTCAGTTTTGCAAAGATATAATTATTTCTATTCTTAGGGATAAATGAATCCTTGCTTAATGGTTTTGTAAGAAAATATTCTGTTCAACATCAAGCTTTTCATAAACAGATATATTCAAGTGGAGATAATAATAATGAGAATTTTAAAAATATTTTCTTGTACTGTAAACATGCAATACATAGTTCTGAGTTAAGCCCTCCGTGTTCTAGAAATAGAGAATCATGTATATGAACATCTATTTCGAATGAAAGAATAGCATAAATGCCAATGTCTATATAGAAAGTATCCATCTATGTAATATGAAAAAAATAGGGATATTCATTGAAGAAGATACAAGATACAAGAAGCATTGTACATAAGACAATGCCATCTCAGTCCCCTTCAAAGTAGGCACCTTTGGACCTCACACAGTTTTCCCAAACACCATCAACTGCCCCATTATATTTTCCCAAATCTCATCAACAGTCTGGAATCTTTTCCCTTTCAAAGGTGATTTTAGTTTAGGGAAAAGCCAGAAGTAACAGGGCATCAAATCTTGGCTGTAGGGGGACTGAGTCCCCTGGGTGATTTGATGTTTTGCCAAAAAACTCTACATTAGACGTGATGCACAAGTAGACACATTGTAGTGACGAAGCTGCCAGTCAGCAGTTGCCTCTAGCTACAGCCCTCTGAATCATTCAAATAGTTTCCTCAGAGGAATGTTCAAGCTTAATGCAAGATTTGATGCAGATTTAATGTTCTACTCATTCAGTCATTTTGAATGCCAAGGCCACCATACAGATGCTCACTCATCGGCATCTACCACCCCTATTAACTAGTACAGTGACGTTGTCATTGTTCATACATTCATATTTAGTCCACTGTCCTTGGCTGACAGATTACACTGATGTCACACAAACCATTCTCGTTATATTAAACATGGCTAGCCTTTTCCCAGACAGACCTCATATACCAGCTTCAAGGAATACATAAAATGTGCTTGTTGTCTCTTGACTCTGAATTTTACAAACAAAAATTGATCTTATTGCTCAGCCATTTAAATCGTTATTTATTTTATTTATGTTCACAATAAATCATGATAAAATTGTAGCATTTGGGGCAATGCATACATATCAATAAAATGTGATATTTACCCTGTATGTTACAAATATAATGCAATAGCAATTTTTAACAGACACTTCTGAACTCATCATTTATGTGTACATTAATACCAGTCATGTTCTTCTCTTCACAGTTGACAGAACCTGTGTGTGAACTGGTTTTTGTCTTATCCTCAAAATTTTAACAAGTAGAGGAATGAGACTAAGAATATGACTCAGTGATTCAAAATATAGTCATGTGCTCACCCCCCAAAATTCTAAATTCTTGGTGTTAATTACAGTATCGTTGGAATAGGCTTATGGTTCTCAGGGTGATTAATTTGGAGTTTAATAAGATGGCATTAATGTTTCCCTCAGTTTGGCTAAACTTTAGACAGGCTTCTTCTGGACTGTAAGCCCTTACCTCCCTTTTCTTAGAAAACCTATAATTGCAAATTCTTTCTCTGCCCTTTTGAAGTTTTACAACCACAAAATGAAATTTTCTATGACCTCTTTGCCTATCTGTTTGAAATATAAACATCAAGGGAGATAGAATTCCTATTTCCTAGTTCCTGCAAAAGGGTAGGGGTCTAACTTGGGTGGGTGCCTTGCTGTAAATTATAAAACCACCTCTTATTATGAATATATGACAGGTTTCTTTTCTTTTAGATAGGTCAATTAACAAATATGACTCACCTCTGATCCCCCATTCCAGCTTTTCAAAAACTCTCCCACCCTTTGTTTCACTGTAGTTGAGGTCATACTAGATTCTGGTGTTTCTCTTCCATTGCAACAGCCTTAAATAAAGTCTTACTTATTTAATTTTGGTCTAATTTTTGCTTTGACAGAGGATAAAACCTTTATTGCTGCCTCTATGTAATTATCCACACATCTATTACATCTAACATCCATTCTCATCTTGTTAGATGAGGTTAAGAACATAGGCAAAGTGATTCTCATCTCTTTTTCCTGCCACAGTCTTCAGGAACAATTACGCTTATGGATTGACTAATAAGTATTGATGTAAAACATCACTAAATAATGTGATTCAGCCCACTTTGAAATCACACTACCTTCTACTGAATTCTTGCCATGTATACACCTCTATTCAGTAGCTTTATTCAAGAACTTTTATATTATCTATAATTTACCTTAAAACAGTTCAGTGTAGCACAATGCCTTAATATTTTGAACTCTCCTTTTACTATTATGAAATGAAACTTACACATAATATGACATATATAGAATTTTAAAAAATCAAGTTATTTTAAAATAAATGAAACAGATCTATAACATAAAAGAGAAATAAAAGGAGAGTTATAATTAAAAGCATTTTATTTTTATAAGAGATTATGTATAACTTATGGTGAAAGACAAAATTAAATAGCCAGGTGTTTGCCCAATGTTTCATGTTACTGTGACTGCAACAGCCACAAAGACTGATTCAGATGTGTTGTATTGAAGATTCAACTATTAAAAGTAACGTTGCCACTGGTGACATTATTTTCTGTAATTATAAGTGATTCTCGATAAAGATTGGAACAAAAGAAATGTTGCCCCTCGGCTCACATGTCGCTTGCATTGCTGAGAAATGAAGTGTTCATTAAAATGGTTGTAGAAATACTTTGTTTTAATGGAAAGCAGATACAAAGACTGGGCTCAGATATGTGTACATAAAGTATTCACTTGCTAGAATATTTGGCAGGTAATTTGAAATGTGTGGAGACTCAGTGCAATTCTTTTTTGTAAGAGATTATTCTATGTCATGCAGTGTACCTAGCAACTTTGGCCCCATCTCACTGACTACCCATCAATTATGTGGTAATAAAAATCCAAAAGTCCCAGATGGCCCCCATTCCCCACACAGATACTGACAGGATGAGAACTTGCTGTCTTTAACTCCAATCAACACTTTAGGAAGTGTTTAAGTTTTAAGTACCAAAATCAGTTGTTTACAATTCAAGGGTGGTTAATTAGCATTTGAAAGACTTTAATCAAAGGACCCTGGTTTTAGCCGTGAATACACCAAGCCTTTCTAAAAGCTTTCTAAAGGTGTTATCTAAATCTGCAGTAAAGAATTTGTTAATTAACCTAAAGAATGGTAAAAATAAATTTTTGTTGGCAAATGAGTTTTCTACAAGATATGTTATTGGTAAAAAATAACGCATAGGCCTGGAAATCTAGGAAGCTCAGCCAGCTGACAGCTTTGGAGTAGCACCTTAGTTCTTCTGCTGCTCCCTGAAGGCCTGTCCCCTTTACTGGGCTGGAGAATTTTCTCTTGATCCAACTAGATCATATTTTGCCGGAAAATATTTATTTAATTTGCTTCAGTTGGACTTTAAATCATGATGCTACTTGGAGTGCCTGAGAGGATAGAAAGCTGAGATTCTATCTAGTTCACATTAACGTGACCTTAACTGTTTTTGCATCTTACAAACCTGCAAAACTTCAGTCAGGTTTGAGACTGACTGCTACAGTAATACACAATGTGATATGTTTTAGGAGAGAGAAATAGAACTATTTGCTTCAAATTGTTTGTAGATGCCAGAGTCTCTAAAAAAATGCTGAAGGCTAGGTAGGATACATCCAAGAGATTCTGATTAGTTGGTCTGGTGTTTGGTCATAATATTGGAAATTTAAAAAATTTGTGATTTTATTGAGTAGTCAGAATTGAGAACCATTGTCGTGTGGCTTTTCCTGCAACGGCTTTAGCAAATCATTTCTGTAAGTCCAGGTCTTGTTCCTATTGTTTTTTTCTTTTAAGTAATTGCTTACCTATTAATTGGAGAATTAAGAATACTTTAGTTTCCTTTTTTTTTCAAGTTTCTCTGACTTCATCCATCGCTGTAAATTGAAATATCTCTTCCTCTCCTAGGTGAAAACACTTTATTGTTGTTCCCTTGGACCTAGCCCCCTACATTTTCTAGCAGTGTTACTAAAGTTGGGTGCCCAGAACATCATCACTTGGGAGGTTTTTAGAAATGTGGAACCACCTGCACCATCCCAGACCTCCTGAACCAGATCTGTATTTTTTACAATTGATATTCAGGTCATTTGTATGCACTGTTAGGAAGAAAATTTTTTCTTCTGCCATTTTAGGTTGTTTGGCTATTCTAACAATCAAATTAATATAAAACAGATTAACCAGAGAAATAAAACAAATTTAATTTTGCAGGCACTAGTGCTCCGTAAGACTATGAGATCCAGAGATAATCAGGCAGCTGAAACTTATATGCCATCCATAGCTAAGGAAAAAGGGGGTGGGAATCTGGGACTTTAAAGGGGAGGAAGGCTACTCACATGGAACTAGAAAAACAAATGTTTGGTAAACAAATGTTTTGCCTTGCTAAAGGGTCACAAGAAGGACTTTGAACAGCAGGCCTTGCAAAGCCCCGTCCCTAGTCTATCACACCTCACTCATATTCTTTGTAGTAATCTCTGGTGATAGTTCTCTTCTGGGAAGAGGCCCTCTGTCTAAATTATTTTGGTCAGTTAAGGGGGAGGTACAAAACTCTTCCTGAACTTTTTGTTTATTTAACAGTCTAAAGTAATTCTCATGTCAAAGAGACATATTTGGGGGTGGCAAAATCCTGTTTCCCTACGTACTCCAAGTTTGAGAAATGTTTCTCTAAGGCATTATTCCACTGAGTAGCTATTAGGTGCAACTGTGCCCACTCTGTTGACTTACTCTGACTAAAAAATAAAAAAAAAATTCTCATCCTAAAGTAGCATTCTAAACACTTTCTTCCTCCTGAAATAAAATAAATGTCCTCCCTCCACCCTTCTAATAATTCAGGCCACAGTTCTCAACAATGCATTCATTAATTTACTTATTCATTAAAAAAATTCATTTACTAGTGTTGTAGGTGGGAATTAGGCTCTTCCATGGGATTGCAAGGAAAGCATTCCAAGGCCCCTATGTGGGAGATTGTACTGTGGCATGGTTTATTCATGGGGAAGTAGAAGCTGTCCCCTGGGTTTCCAATTGTTGCAAATGGAAATAGGGTCCAGGCTGTTGGTGATCACAAACAAAGAATCGAACTGAGCATACAGATATTGTAAAACAAAGCAAGCAGGAAATTTATTAAGGACAGTACACTTCCCAAGAAATGGGACAGGGCCATACCTGTGCAGGAAATTACAGGCTTTACAGGTTTTTACTTAAATTTCTACACATGAGATTATCCACAGTTCTCCTTAATTGCCCACTTGGGGAGGAAACCATAATGCTAATTATTATCAGGTGTCACAAAGTGATTCTCCTAAATCAGGATGCTGACTGACGATATCTGCAGTGTCTCAGGTTTTCTATTCTATCTCCTGCCTCACAGTGGTCCAACTTCTTCTGTCCCACTACAGAAAAATTTCAACCTTGTCCTCAGCAAGGCCAAAACAAAAGCCAGTTTTTCAAGTTTTTTCTTCCTATTAAAGCTTAGGCCTTTGGAGCTGGCAGGTGGCTGTTAAATGTCTCAGTCCCCATCCTGTGGTATTTAGCTAATTATTTAGAAAACAAAGGGGAGCAAAGGGAATTAGTCAGTGAGCTTCATAAAACGGGGATCATGAGCCTGCTTGCTCAGCCAGGAAGTTAACAGCCTCACACCCAGGAGCATTACAACCTTGCATTGTCAAGGGGATTAATACTCCTCCCTTTCCCTCTCCAGTGCCCCATTTTTGGGTGGGGGCAGGGAGAGGTGCTGGGCCATAGAGGCTGGACAGTCTAACCAGGGGGTGTAAACCGGTGCAAAGCCTGCAAAGTCTTGGGAAATTTGATAGGATAACTCAAGAGTTAACGACTTTAACCTTAGTTGATATGCTTAATTGACTAATGCATATGAAAATCTGTTATTCCGGGAACTAGAATGCATAACCATATGACTCCAGGAGATCAACAGGTAATTCAACTTTTGTGCCCCAAGAGGTGTGCAAGCCATAGAGACTGTATCTGAACCATTGTGTTCCAAGGAGGGAAAGCCTGTGATGCAGACAAAGAATTGTTGACCAACAGCTAAAAAAGTCCTAGGGAAATTGCTCCTGGATTGCAACTCTTATCCAGTTAACCTTTTTCCAAACCTCTTACCCACACTCTTTTTTCCTTATAGAAAGATTGGCTTGAAATGAGACTTTAAGATGGTTTCTGAGGGTACATAACCCACCATCTTCTCAGATTTCTGGCCATCTGAATAAAGTGCTCATACATAAAGATTCAGTCCTTGACTCTACGTATAGGTTCTGGTAGTGACAGGCAGCACGAACACTGGCTTTTTGGTTTCAAGTTGATAGGTCATGTTGAAAAGGCACCTAGTCTGTTCCAAGCCCAAACTAATATAATCCCATGGGAACAAAGGAGCTCTCTCTCTCTCTCTCTCTCTCTCTCTCTCTCTCTCTCAGGAACCTGCACTTGCCCCATGTGCTTGTGCATTCTTTCTCCATAGCCATGTGGCCTTAATAGCTGCATGGGCAAGAGCCATGTGGATTCCACCACCAGAGAAGCCAGAAAGAAGCTAAGCTACCTCGATGGGGACTGAAACCACTTAGCAGCCACTACAGGCTCCAAAGACTAAGCTTTAATATGAAGCAAAACCCTGAATGCTGGCTTTTGCTTTGTCCTTGCTGAGGACAAGGTTGGACATTTTTCCATGGTGGGATGGACAGAGATGGGATATTGGGAAGCCAGAAGGGGAGCCCCTTAATATTATACCATCAATAAAGTTCACCACAAAACCCCATTCTCCTGTGCAGGTCTCAGGAAATTATTACATTTGAAATAGAACTCATTTTCCACCGATGACACTATTAAGTATTAATTGTGCCAAGCATTGCTAGTGGAAATGCCATAGAAAGCAGAGTAGACACAAGTTCTCTCTTCAAGGATATTAGAATAAACTAGGGGACACATAAAATTAAATAAAGTGTGATTATTCCCATAAAGGAGGACAGCCTATGGTACTTTGTGTGCACAAGCAAGGTGATTTTTATTGTTTCAATTAATTTTTTTATCTTCCTCTTATTCTTTAACTTATTTCAATCCATATCCTCATTTCAATACTCCACCTGACCTCTCACCCAGTATGCTTCTGATTGCAACATCCAATGGTATTTTCCCCCACATCTTTATTCCCTTAACATAGTCTGCATAGCAAAGTGCCTGGTTGGGCCAAACTTGGTTAAAAGAAACTATGGCAATCTTCTAGCTCTTTACTGATAGAAGTGGATCAGAAACTTGCTTTTTATCAGATTGTTTGTTATGCAAAGACTAACTGTAATTCCTCTTAGTTATGTTACTGTAAGGCCAAACTATGTCTATTGCTCAGGGAAAAGCTTGCGTAATTGTTTTGCCCCACCTTCAAGTCCTTGGTGTGCAACTGATTCCTGGGCTGTAAGTAGAAAAATTCTTTTTTTAGAAAAATTATCAAGCTACTCTCCCCTAAAAATGGAGACAACTGTAATTGAAAAACAGTAAGAAAATTATCAAAGTTATGTATGTAAATGACTAACACTGATTACACGGTTATAATAGCAATGACCTCCTCCTCCATTTTTCCCCAGCACTGTACTGCAGAGACAAACACATTTAAACAATTTTTATTTTTATTTCAGCTCTTTTCCTAGTTATGTCTATATCTGTAAATTAAATTTGCAAGCCTCTTTTCTGTTATTTATTATATTTATTCTATACAACACAGTGACTTCATACTGAAATATAGAAAGTGTGAGCTATTAACAACATTTTCACCTCCCTTCCTCCCATTCACATTTTATAGCTATATTAGTCTTTTCAACAATGGCTATACCCTTGAAATTTAAAAATATATATACTTACCTTGTTACCTTTTTCCATCAATTTTGACTGTACTACTTATTTTTGTGTTTTTCTGTTTCTTATTTTTCAGAGACTATCTGACCTTTCCATTTCCCTTCCCATTCATTCTTTTTCTTGCCAATACAAACAACATACTAGATTGGTAAGATTTATACTCTGTCCTGCAAGAGATTTAACTTTTCCATATATTGTACTTCTGTTGATTCCAGGAGCTGAGAAGTCTATTAAGCACTTTAATACAATTAGTCTACATATATGTAAATTTTAACAACACTGAGTTATGCACTGATCGTACTTCCTTCTCCACACTTGCACATCGAAATGATGCACGTGGCTTATAAAACAGAATATTCCTAGTGTCAAGGTCACAATACTTTAAAAAAAAAATGAGAACTGTGTTTTGTTGGTTATTCCTTCTCAATTCTGTTAATTTCCTAAAGTGTTTGGGAAGTACACACACACACACACACACACACACACACACACACTCATATAGTATCTATGATAGAATAATTCTGGAGAGAGTATTGGATTAGAATTTGAGTCATTGGAATTCCAGGTATTATGTGCTGCTTAATGACATAATGTACTGCATGGCGTGTTGTTTCAGACAACAGAGCCTATAGTGGTCCTATAAGATTATAATTTAGCTGAAAAATTCCTATTACCTACTGGCATCATCACTACCATTACATTATCTAGCAATGTATTATACAAATATTTACTGTTGTGTTACAGTTGCCTATGGTATTCAGTATATTAACACGCTAGACAGATTTGTAGCCTAGGAGCTGTAGGGGAACAGAACTTGCCACCCCCAAATATGTCTATTTAACATAAAGGTTGTTATTGGCTAGCTAATTTTAAGACACAGCAGACCCAGGACCAGTTGTGATTACCAAGGAGAAATTACCCTTTGTAAAAGATACTTACCTTTGTAAGAGAAATCTGCATTTATAAAGGTGTCTTGCTCTCTGTGCCAGGAAGAAAAGGATGACCTTATCTTTTGAAGCTCTTATCTATACAGAAGATAAGGACATAAATCTGCATAACAACCTTAAGCTTGTTCACTGTGCTTTTCTTGGTAACCCATCCTTTACACCTTTTATCTTCAGCTAAGGATGTTATTTATGGTGGTGACTTCAGCCATTTTGACAAGTTATTCAGTTTTCCTGGGTCTCTCTCTCTATAGAAGGGATACATGTTATTAAACTTATGTGAGTTTTGTCTTGTTGACTCTGTTTTTACAGGAATATGTCAGTCAAGAACCCAGAAAGGCAAAGGAAAAATAATTTTTCTTACTCTACAGAGCCAGATGTTTAGTAGGCTATGCTACCCAGGTTTGTGTAAGTGCATTCTATGATGTTTGCACCATGATGGATGCATTTCACAAAATATGTCACCACTGTTAAATAGCACACGACTGTACAGTTGAAAGTGATGTAATGAATATGAGTTGGTGTGCATTCAGTTTTCCATCTATTTTATCTGCACGATTAATACGCTTGCTGAAAATAGGTGCGTTTTACTTGGATTCGCTTTTCTTTCATACTGTGATACTTTAAACAGTGCCATAGTGCCACAAATTATTGACTTCAAATAATTTATTCTTGCATTGGGTGTTAACTGGTATTAGTTCAATCAATTGTGAAGTATGCTGAAAGTAATTATCTCTCAAAAAAAGCATAATAAGGACTCTGAATGATTTATATCTTCAGTAAGTTTAATGGACTAAAATCATTCCCTCAGTAGCATCACCTTCAGTGACACTTAGATATACTTTATGAGCAGTAAAGAAAAGGTTTTGTTATATTTAGCAAAACTGAAAATTGCAAGGGAGGGCTTTTGCACTTGAAACTTATAGTGAGTTCCATACAGCAGGGAAAAAATAATAGGAGAGCTACAATTATACATGTTATATAGCAAACATAAAAATATAGTTGTTCAGATAGGGAATATATAAAATACAACCATTTAACCAGGTTGTTAAAATTATTCACTTTGTGAAGTTGGAAGCTGAGGAAAGACTCCATTCTTGTTCTAACTGGCTTGGGAATTTAAATTTTTTTTAACTTTCCAGTCCTGCGTCAATACCTGGATGTTCATCTGGGCCTACAGGTAGTCTTCTAATTATCGCCTGAAGTACTCATGTAGTCAGGCTGCCTGGTGACCCCCTGAAGGATTCAGGTATAGGTCCACTGAACATTCACTATCCAGACCACCTGCATGTGACCAGACCTCCTGGCACCCATGTTTGGGATCACCTAGCACCCATCGCACTGACTACCTGACACCTACTTGATAAGCATTCTGGGTCAATCCCAGGGCTAACAATGCAGAATTGATATATCTCAAGAATGTGCTTTTTACTGTAAGAACTTTTAACTTTTCTTCCTTCTTTGGGACACTTCTGGGTTTTTGTCTGTGCTTCCAGTTTGAAATCTCCAAGAACTTTGAATAAATGTCTATTATTTATTTTTAGCAAAGTCTCAAGACTCTTTTTGAGTTCACTTAACACTTGAAAGAGGACATATTTATTAATTCCTTGCTACAGTAAAGTATTCAAAGATAATATGTCTTAGTTATAGTCAGGTTTGAAATCTGTTTCACTCCTTATCAGTGTTCAGGAAATTAATTTTATTTAATTACTCCTTATTATGTGTATTCTAGTCCTAAAGAAAGAATATCATGTAGGAGTCTGAAAGCTTGTGGACAAAAAATGGGTGACACATGAAACCTGACAAGCTCAGGAGAGGCCTGCATGGTGGCCCTACTGACTCAGCGACTGAAATTAACTACACAAGATGGTCTGAAATGAAAACTCCTTAACTAAATTCGAGTCAAGGAGGGCAGTGGTGTCCTAGGTAGGCATCTTCTTTGACAAAGGTCAGTCTGCACTTTAACTGAGCCTGTGTATTGTTTGCTTGCATCTAAGATAACGTACTGTTGGAATGTGAAGTAATCTCTTTTTCCTCGGGGCACAGTTTTCCAAGGGAGTGCAAGGCCACTGACCCCTCATTGTTATCTTGTTGTCTGCAGACCGTCTCTATGGGCTACAAATGTTAACTATCCTGTACCCACCCTTGTAAGAAGTATTTGTCTCTTCCTGTTGTTACTCTTTATCCAGTTCCAGAGATTTTCCCATTTTATTTCCCTCACCTCCCTAATTTATCACCAGTGATAACTCTCCCTAGGCCTCCTCTGTTTGCAATGTATAAAATAAGAAGCAAAACTGCCATTATCTGGAGCATTTTCTCAATTCATTGAGATTTTGCTTTCTAACAATTGCCAGTTTGGCCAAAATAAAGTCATAAGACTTGTTACAGGTTTGGACATTTCTTATGTTAATAAACTTAAGAGCTAGTTTACAGAATTTCTCTACAGAAATTATGATTAATTGCAGTTCTTAGCCTTATTAGATATGTTATCAAACAGCAAGTTGGGTCTTGCGCCCACTGCCATCCTCTAGGCAAAATTCTGGAGGCAAAGTTTTGGTGATAAAGGAAAGGAGTCTTTATTCAAAAGCTACCCAGTTTTGGAATAATAGTTTTCCACATGCATTAGTCCACTAAGCCTATCAATTAAGGCTAATATCTTACACACTTTAGCTATCACTTTGATAATTTAAGTTTATCAATTAAGGCAAAAATTTTTAACTCTTTAATTACAGCTTTAGTCACTCAAGTCTATCAATTAAGGCAAAAATCTGTAACCTCTGAGTTCCTCTATCATTCCCCTGTTAGTTTTTAATTATCTTATTTCTATAGGGCTAGTTAACAAACTAAAACAACATAAAATACAAAAGCTACACAATTTTGGAAGAATGGCAGGTTTCTGCCTCAGAACCTGGCCCCTCTAGAACACCCAGAAAAGAATAACCCTGCCACCCCCTGCCAGGCCAGCCTAATCCCAGTCTGTGCCCAGAGTTCCTTCTACTGTCCAAAACACTGTCCACAGGCAGCTGTAGCATGATCATCCAGGCATCCTGGAGGAAGAGAAACCAAGAGCCAGTGTCTTCCCTCCTTCTTTTTTTAAATCTTCTGGCCCATAATTCCACGTGTTCTGGAGGCATTCAGCTTCTCAGCCAGTCTCATCCTAGACTTGTTTATCTTGGCCTCAGGCCACCTCCTCCCATGGCACCTCCCTACTCCTCCCCAGGGATCTCATCAGCTCTCTCTGTATCAGGTATCGAAGGCAAATGTGCTGATAGTAATTAAACACAAACTGAAATGATTATAATGTAACTCCTCAATATATCAAAAATGAATAAGGGAAGAGAAATAACATTTTTGGTTCATAAATTATTAAATCAATTTCTTTAACAGCTATCACCCAGCTTAAATCATCTAGTTCTTCTTGTGTGAATTTTATAGACTGTGTCTTCAAAAAATTAGTCCATTTCATCCAAGTGAGCATAAAATTTTCATAATATTTCTTTATTATCTTTAAATGTTCATGGGATCAATCGTGATGGCCCCTTCCTTGTTTCTGATATTAGTAATTTGTTTTAGCTCTTTTTTTCTTAGTTAGACTGGCTAGAATTTTATTAATTTTACTGATCTTTTCAAATAATCAAATTTTGTTTTTATTTAATTTATCTATTATTTTTCTGTTTCTGATTTGATTGATTTCAGCTCTATTTTTTATTATTTGTTTTCTTCTGCTTACTTTGGACTTCCTTTGTTCCTTTTTTCAAATTTCTAAGGTAGAATAAGATGATTGATTTTTAGGTATTTCTTTTTTTTCTAATACCTGTATTCAGTGCTACCAATTTCCTTTTAAGGACCAATTTTTGTTGCATTTTACAAATTTTGATTAGCTGTACTTTCATTTACTACAAAGGATTTCTAGGGCACTAAAGATATCATTGAGCCTACTTTTCCTAGGGATAAATAGGTTTTGCCAGAGAATTATGCACTGAGCTTCTCTAGCCTCTAGCTTTAATTGCCCAAATTCATTGTTCACACATTTCCAAGTTGGAGGTGCCAAGAATTTCAGAACACACAACATTATCTGAATATGTAGTTTCAAGTAGGGTAGCTAAATACTAGATTAATACATGTAGATGATTTTCCTATGAACCAGTTTTAGTTAAGAGTGAATTTCATTTTTTAGAAAGAATGAATGTATAATAGCTAAGTAAAAATCACAGCCTTTTCCTCAGAATGACAGAATGAGTGAATTATTTAAAGTTTCCTTATATCCCTGTAGCTTTAGTCATCTTTTGTTTTACAACTTTTTACTCCCTGGGCATATTCTACAGAATCCTCATTCTAGAGGATTTTAGAAATCCTCATTATAGTTGGTCTCAACACCCATATTTTTGAAAATCTTACTA
Organism: Tonatia bakeri; assembly: GCA_004024845.1. Lineage (NCBI taxonomy): Eukaryota > Metazoa > Chordata > Mammalia > Chiroptera > Phyllostomidae > Tonatia > Tonatia bakeri. The sequence goes on from PVIA01001488.1 coordinate 270,893, forward strand.
GGCTTGCCCTTGAATATTTATTGATATATGTTTGAGATCTGTATGTACTGAGACCTAGATTTTTTAAAGAGGCAAACATAGATACTTCCTTGGCTAATAAGGAAAGCATATTATGCAATCTGAAAATAAAATAATAAATGCATCAGAACAATTATAGAAGTTTTCTTAAAGTATCTTAGGAATTTAAGATTAGATAAATGTATTTTTGGCTCATAATAATGTCAGTAATAGTTCATACTTCAAACATTTTCTCAATAACAAGTCTTTTCAGTGCTTCAAACTATTAATCCTATATTCAGAGAAATGTAAGCAGAAAGTAAAATTTTATAAGGGTCACGGGTCAAATTTTAAATATCCAAGGGTCAAGGAAAATTATTATTGCTTTTAATATTTGTTATATTATAAAATGTTAAATACTGACTTGGCAAGTTATAAAAGGCTAATCAAAAAAAGTGTCATCCAGAGTCAGGAAACTTAGGAATGACCATGTAAATATAGAGCTATTCCAAAAAAGAAGTATAAGCCTAGAGTTGCTCTAAAGTCAGTCAAGATTTTTGATATATTTTTACTGAAAGAAGACTGAACTGATTTAATAGTTATTGCCAAGATAATACAACAGACTGTTTTACACAAAGATTTTGGTATGATAGTTTTCGGAAGAGAGATGTATGCACCAACTTTTTATTAAATGTAAACAGAGAAAAACAAAGTGATCTGTTAAGAGGAATTTGATGTTTGGAATACTAATCAAATAGCAGAATAATGATTAAAATGATTAGAGGAAGTTGATAAAATATTTGGAAAGTAATTCCTTCAATTCAGTAGTTCCCATAAAAATAATATATTATATAAACAAGGTTAAAAAAACATAATGATAGTTCTCAGGTATATAAAATTGCTACCTTAATTCACTATATAAACCAGTTATACTTTGGACATTTATAAGATAATGTACTGCTGCTTTCCTTTGATATGCATAATGAAATTAAAATGAAGAGATTCTTAAATTGAAGTAATCTTAGCAGTACTTTGAAATTGAGTAAAGCAGCTGGAATTTAATGTCATTTATATGAATAAACATCTTTCCTTCTTCATAGAATGACCAAGTCATTCATGTGATGTAATATATAGGAAGTTGAAAATTTGCTAGTTCCAAAAAAAGCTTTTTAAAGCTATGGTAATTCCTGAGAAGCTTAAATTTAAATGTGGTTGGGTCTAAGTATTGGAGACAGAGGAGATGAGGGTGAGAGAAAATAAACAATTGTCTAGTACTGTGCTATATGGGTAAGTGCACATAGTTGTCGATATCATGTTAGCTGTGAAGAATTTACTTAGTAAGATTTGTTCACAAATACACTAGCATGAACAGTTTTCAGATTAATTTACTAGTCACCCAGTCAGGTACTGCAAAACCATTATGTGGTACAAGGTGGTGGCATTATATCCAGAGAAAGGAGCACTGAAAGGAGAGGAAGGGATCCCAAATACATTTTGGTAATAGCCCCACCATCCCCTGCAAACTCCAGAGAGCGAAGCATTTACTGAATGAGTGAGGCCAGCATTTCTTATGTTAGCATTTTCCAGCATGCACCTAAGAAACTCTGTGAAATATGATGTGCTTGTTATTCCAGAATAGTGTTTAATAAATTAAAAAGACAGTGAATTAAGCAAAAGTAAGTAGATTTCAGTGCCACAGATGTCATAGATAATTTAATAAGATTAATAGGTAATAATCTCAAAAAAGGGATTTATATATTTTATTCCAAACTAAACAAATCAGCGAAAACCTTTGCCCTAGAATATGTCTTTTGGTCAATATTTTATGTACCTCATTTTGGGACGTGTTTTCCTAGACCCATCGATCCACTGTGTCAAGTGCTAATTCCAATTATGTGGCAAAACACGAGATTCCAGTATAAAGGCTCACATGAAGTTTTGTTTCTGAAGTAGTTTTACAACAGAAAATGAAACTTTTTATGATATTACTTTATTCCTCTCATATAGACATATATAAAATAAGAATTTATAGAGCTTTAATTTCATAACAGATTCAAACTCTTAATTATAATTAAATTGTGGGGATAATGAGAACTTTCATTTATATTTGAATTGATTAAAATAAAAATCACTTGATTTAGATTATAATAGGGTCAAGTATTAGATGTAAATGTGTTTATTCTGATTTGTTTTTAAATAATTAGTTGTTACTGAAAGAAGAAAAGTTTTTTTAAACAACATACTTGATGCAGTTGAGCAAAACCTGCTAACTGAACTGTATCACTCAGGTTATTAATGTTATTTTTGGTACTGTCTTGAAGTAATTATAAAATAAAACATGTCAGAGAAATATACAGTAATTTATTTTCATAATTCATTTTGTTTGTTAATTATTTATCTTTTTTAAAATAGGAAATCAAAGTGTTTCAGTATGTATTGTTAGAACTTTTGGAATCTTTATTATTATTTATAATAGCACACTTTAAAAAGTAATAAAACCAAGCAAAAGAAATAAAAGGTATACAGATTGGAAAGGAAAACATTTATCTTTACTTATAAATAACACACTTGTCTATGCCAATACTCTCAAGAAATCTACAAAAACAAAACAAAAACAGTATTCTTAAGCTAAAATTATAAAATACTAATGGAAGAAATAAAAAAATATCAAAATAAAGGGAGAGAAATATTGTGTTCATGGTTTGGGACGCTCCACAGAGAAAAGATGTTATTTCTTCCAAAACTGATGTATAATTTTAATGCAATTTTAATAAAAATTCTAGCAAGTTTCTTTTAGACATAGACAAAGTAATTCTAAAATTCATATAGAAAGATGAATGAAGTAGAATAGAAAAAATAGAAAAAGGATAATAAAATGGGAGAAATCACTCTGATACTATTGAAAAATATTCAGCCAACCCTCCCCCCACCAAAAAAAAAACCCAAAACCTATTGATCCCTGTAACACTTTAGATGAATCGCAAAGAAATTAGACTGAATACAAAAAGGTAAAATACTATATGATTCCACTGATGCCAAGTTTTTGAAATGTCAGTGACAGCAGTGGTTGGCAGGGATCAGTATCGTGGGAGGAACAAGGTGACTTTGGCAAGGAAAGCACAGCCAAAGCAATTCTTGTGATGGAACTGTTCTGTATCTTGTGTGGTGGCCCACAAATCCACACATGTGACAAACAAGATAGAACTAAACATAGATGCACACACAAATGCCAGTATATAAAACTGGTGAAACCTGAGTAAGGGAAATGGATTGTCTAGATGCTAATTTCCTGCTTGTGATCCAGTGCTGTAGTTATGCAAGAGTTCATGGTGGGTGAAGAGTGTGGGGTATCCTCTGTTTTATTTCTTGCAAATGAATGTAAATCTATAGTTATCTGAAAAGGAAAAGTTTTAAAAAGTGATAAAAGATGTGGTTAATAGGATGTACTTGGTAAAAGGTGAGATCCAGTATGGGTGTTATCTTTTGCTTTTATTATATCAGTTAAGGGTCCTTTTAAGAGAAGCTCATATTGGGAAAGTATTTTGTAAAAGGTAAATTCTGTTTTGGCAATGGTAAGCTTCAGGATTAGACTATGCCTGGAGATGGCTTGTTTTTTGTGTCTACTTTGGCCTTTCTGATAAATCTGGGCAAACCTAATATTTTATTCATGCATTTACTTTCTGCTTATTGGAGTGGTGATCACTATAGGTGGTTTATTATATTTGATTGCTATTCTACTAGATTTTATTCTTCATCCTGTTAGAGTCCTGGGAGTGCCTCACTTTCCCATGTGCTTTGACAGGAATGGGCATCACGACAGTCACATACAGTATATTGATGTTTTTATTGCACTTATATTTATTCTATTCATGGGATGTGCATTTTTGCCACTGTGAAAAAACCTGAAGTAGAATAAGTTTTGTGTGCTTCTTTTCATTCTTTAGTATAATGTAAATTGGTGTTAAGGAATGCCTAGATTATTTTGTTTGAAAAATTTTATACCTTCAAATATCCCTTCAAATAGAAATTTATTAATTTAAATCAACAAGCTTAAATATATAAATTTTCTTTCAAATTCCAAATTATATTTAGAAAATATATAAATAAACATTATTCTTAAACTCCTTATTCAGAAATAACTACTAGATGCTAAAATTATCTTAACATGTTTTATACCATAAACATACACATACACACTATTTGTATATATTATTTCTTCTTTCTATATATAGGAATATTATACAATGCAAATTTTAGCTTGCCTTTATAGTTTATTAAATATTTTCTCATGTTGATAAAGAGATCAGAACAAAATAATTTTAAAGGTATAATTGACATGTCAGTAGCAGTATATATATATATATATATATAAAACCAAAATAAATAGAAATTTATAAGGTGTTAAGTTTTTGGTACTTTAAGGAATACTCAAACGAACATGATTGTTTATATATTTTAATTATAATAATGGATTTATTAAAAAATAACTATTTGAAAGAATGTTTTGAATTTTGGTATGTTTTCTCTTATGTTTTAGAAATATTTAATATTAAGAACTCATTTAAATATTTTTCATATTAACTATTCAATAGCTCTAATTAAAATATGTTAAAGTCACTTCTCTGTCAAATAAATTGTGCAAGCCATGGCTGAAGTATTAGATAGTATTTAAATGAATGAAGGAGGGCACTCTCCTCTGCCTCGTTGAGTTTTATACTTTCACATGGCTCGTCTATATCTTTGTTCCTCGATTTCCCAACTAGTTTATTGCAGTGCTCTGGTCCATCATTTAAATTATGTCTGTCACCGTGTATTGTCTTTTTCTTTTTACTGGTTGTCTACCCTACATGTATATTGTCTCTAACTTTTACTATATTCTTTCAGCTGAAACTGATCCCTAAAAACACTGTCAAATGACAAATATAAAACTGAATATAAGTATGTTTGACCTCCAAATGTCTCTTAATGTTTAGTACTTTCCAACTGCAGGAGCATTTTACATACACATAGACTGCATAGAAAATAGAATTTCACATTACAAGCAAACTATTCTTGTATATAGCAAGACAGATTACTGTAGAAAATCTTAATGACACATTTTCATTGTTAAAATGTGACAAGATAATAGTTGAACATGCAGATGTGGAAAGATTTTCTTTCAAGATCTCAAAAAAAGGAGGTAATTTCACTCAAATTAGTTCCCTCCTTTTTGTTTTTGCTAGCATCATTTTGATTCAGAGCTTTGTTTCCATGAAGGAAAGAGCAATAGCCTCCTGTTTTTCTTC
>PVIA01001489.1:0-207383 GCA_004024845.1 Tonatia bakeri
TCACCTGGTAGAGAGCAGGAATGTACAGAGGTAGGAGATGAGAGAGGTAAATGTTTGTTATGCATCTGTGTGTGTGTGTGTGTGTGTGTGTGTGTGTTGTCAGTGGGTTTGACATGAATTAAAGTTAGTCCTGTTGATGAGTCCTAAGGTGATGAGAAGTATTGATATATTTGGCATTGTCCTCATCTGTTTGGGCTGCCATAACAGAATACCACAGACAGGGTGGCTTATAAACAACAGAAATTTACTTCTCATAGTTCTGGAGGCTGGAAGTCCAAGGTCAGGTGCCAGCATGGTCAGGCGAGGGCCCTCTTCTGGGTTGCAAACTTTTTCCAAGCCACATAGTGGAAGGGGTGAGAGAGCTCTTTGGGGTGTTTTTATCAAGACACTGTTGCCATTCATGGGGGTTCCACCTCCCAAAGGCCCTACCTCCTAACCTTGAGGATTAGCAGCATTTCAACACATGAATTTCGGAGGCAGACACAAACACTCAGACCATAGCAGGCATGCATACACCTGCATATTCTGTTTTTGCTAATGCTAGCTTTTCAGATTGCATTTCTTTTCCAAGGCAGGTAGAGAGTAGTTCAGTTTATGACAGGTGAAGATCTGCCTTGATTTGGCATTTATGGCCTTAAGTTCTGCAAAGTGTCATATTTAGTTCTTAGTTCTTTTGTTAATAGTGCAGTTTTTCAAAATATTGAGCTCAATTTTGCTTTAGGAAACATTGTTACACAAGAACCATAGAAAGCATGATCTAAGAAGGGGATTTTTAGTTTTCCTGAGGACTTGAATAAACAGTGCAAAGATGGAAAAGACCCAAGTTCTACCTGCCTTGCAACAGGTATCACATTTTTTGGAGCATGTCCAACCTTCAGAGTCACCCACTTGTCCAAGTTCATGTTGCCTAGAAAGACAGAGCCTCATTCTTTGGTTTCTCTTGGTGAGGAGTATCAACAAGGAACTTATGTGCCATAAAATGAAGCAATTCACTCCAGCGGAATCTGTGCAGATTTAGATATTAAAATATTTTTACAGTGTTTTTGAAATATTGAATTAAGACTAGTATTTCATGTTAAGTTTTTGTTGAAAATGAATAGTAAGATATATTATGAAATATGATTGGATTATCAAATTTTAATTTAAATTAAAATATGTAGGCATTCTAATGATATAAAAAACTTTATATACTAGTTTTCTGGGGGATCACAGCAAAGACAGTATTTTGTAGTTTATTGGTATGACTTCCTAGAATGTAGAAACGTACCTGTGAGGAACCCCCTTTCTGGAGGAGACGTTCTGAGGTCAGCCAGCCTTTCTCTTTGAGGAAAAGGTACACCTAAGCCTTCAAAAGCAAAGTTAAAATGTGTCCAAAACTTCAAAGAAGGACATGGGACATTTTTTCAGTGTGCGGGGTTGCCTCTGTTGTGGTACACTGAACACCCCTGGTGTTGAGCACCCAGGATCTGTTCTCCCTAGCATCTGATGCTTCATTTCTTTCCCCATCCTTCTGAGCATGCGCAGGCTCCACCAATAGAAAGACAGACAAAACAGAAGCCCTTTCATTTTTTAAAAAGGAAATTCCATCCTATTTGTGTATGTATGTACGTACCTATGTATGTATGTATTTAAATCCTCACTTGAGGATATGTTGATTGATTGAGAGAGAGAGTGAGAGAGAGAGAGAAGGAGAAACATTGAACCGGGGATCAAAACCACAACCTAGGTGTGTGCCCTGACCAGGTGCAAGCTTTTGGTATACGGGATGATGCTCCAGCCACCTGAACCACCTGGCCAGGGCCCTTTGTTTATTTTTTGACATTCAATATTATTTTATATTACTTTTAGGCATATAGCATGGTGGTTAGCAATTATATAATTTACAGAGTGATGTCCCCGGCACCATACAAAGTCATTACAATATTACTGACTATACTCCCTGTGCTGTACTTTACAGCCCTGTGACTGTTTGGTAACTACCGATGTGTACTTCTTAATCCCCTCACCTCTTTCCCTCAGACTCCCAAACCCCATCCCATCTGGCACCCATCAGTTTGTCCTCTGTGTCTATGTGTCTGTTTGTTTCATTTGTTGATTTATTTTGTTCTTCAGGTTCCATATATAAGTGAAGTCATAGGGTATTTGTCTGTCTCTGTCTGGCTTATTCACCTAACATGATACCCACTAGGTCAATCTATGTTATTGCAAATCTATGTGAACATGTAACCTACCTATGTTAACATGTAACTTCCTAATTTCCAAAGACACTGGCCCCTTCTGAATCCTCATGCTTCTTGACTTCACTGTGGTTCTTTGTAAGCTCTAAGCATTGTATGTTATTATCAAACTATTATTTAAGCCCTTGAATTGTTGCTAAACTGTTCATGTGTTTGGACTGATCTCTGTAAACTTCTAAAGGTGTTATCTTATACTTCTCTGTGCCCATATTAATATTCAGGACAATATTTTAAATATATTTGTTGAAGATTTTTTTGTCACTTACTGCAGTGTTTTAATACTTATTTTATAGAAAACTTTTGTTTTAATCCCAAATGCTGAATCTCACAAATTTTTGTTTTGTATGTGACAAAAAATTGTGGTTATTATTCTTAGCATATGTAGGTCACATTTGTTCAGATTGCAGGAGGCCAGGGATATGGCTGGATTTCTTTCACAATAACGAAACAATTTTGACTTGACTTTCACCAGGAGGCCATTCAAACACTAGTTCTCGCTTTGTTCCTTCCTTGAAGACACAGCTCATGATCCCTTTTCTCAGTGACGTCTGTTCTGATGACTTCAGCTCCAAGCCGTCTTCTCCTTAACTCCTACAGCATTCACTGTTTAACGTGATTATCTCTACTGCTGACCTCCTGGTTGCTGCTCCATCCCCCTTCATCAGGCCGGTCCTTGCACCAGCAGGGTTGTGGCTAAGGGAGGCACCAAACCTCTCGAATCAAGGCTCCAGCGGGCCCTTCTCAGTTCTTACCTCACTGTGCATGGTGTATCCACAGCATTTGCTGCCTAGTCCGTCTCTTTTGGAGTTTGTCATGTTACTCTCCTAAATGTCTAACATAGCAATAGAGTCAGATGATTGGTAAGTGTGGCATCGAGAACCAGACTGCCTGGGTTTGAATCCTGGTTCAGCCACTCACTAGTTGTGTGACCCGGGCAAGGTGCTCAGCCTCTCTGTGCCTCACTTTTTCAATCTGTAAAATGCAGGTAATGCTCTATATGGTTGTGAGGATTAGAAAAATTCAAATGCTTTCAGAATATTGTTTGGCACAATAATTAGTGCTCAATAAATGTCAGCCCTGATTATTATTTCCCTATTCTTTCTCAATGTTTTCTTTTTCTTTCTTTGTGTGTGTGTGAGAGAGAGAGAGAGAGAGAGAGAGCAAGCATGCGCTCTGTTCCCTCCATCATTCTCTCAGAATTCTGTAAGTTTTTCTTGTAAGCCTTTTTGAATTTGTGAGTGTCTATGCCCTGGATCGTCAGATGTGCTCCCAGTGACTTTACTGTACTGTGTCATCAACATCTCTCTCTCTGGCTAAGGTTCCTTCCTTGAGCTCCAGATCTGTGTTTCTGACCTGTCTTGGTTGCCCATCCTCACATCTCAAACTCATTGTGGATAATACTCATTTTTTTTCTTTTCAAGTCTATTTGCTTCTCCTTCCACTTTCCCCACCAAGCAGTCACGCTAGATTCCTCCTGGTCCTTCTCCCCTGCATCTAGTTAAGGCCTGTCTATTTGTCCTTTAATTTCTTTTTTTTTTAATATTTTATTTCTTTATTTTTCGAGAGAGGGGAAGGGAAAGAGAAAGAGGGAGAGAAACATCAATGTGTGGTTGCCTCTCACATGGCCCCCACGGAGGACCTGGCCTGCAACCCAGGCATGTGCCCTGACTGGGAATTGAATGAGCGACCCTTTGGTTCACAGGCCCATGCTCAATCCACTGAGTTACACCAGCCAGGGCTGTCCTTTAATTTCTTAAATGCATCTTTGCCCTCCCTGTGGTGTTGCTATCAGGCTCTCAATGTCCTTCCCTGGATCTACAGCAAAGGCCCCCTACTTGGTTTCCGTGACTTTGCCCTCTCTCCCTTTCCAGTGCACCGTCCACCTGCTGCCACAGTGAGCTTTTTAACACTCTCCACTTAAGGCCACTCAATGACTTGAAGCTCACATTCCTTAGTGTGGCATGCCATTGGGGCATGGAAGAAGTTTCCATCCTTCTCTCCCACCAGTATTCCCCACACGCCTTTTCAGTAGCCCTGGAGATGTTTGCAGCTCCATGAACAACCCTTTCTTTTATGCTTCCAGGCAGTTGTGCTCCTCTCTTCTGCCTGGAATGCCCTTCCATGTCAGAGTGTACCTGGTGAACATCTGTTGTCTGCATCGGTGGTTTTCAACAGGTACCTCCATTGGCCTTTGGGGAGGACAGTCCTTTGTGTGGGGTGGATTGGGCATTATAGGACACTTAGCACCCATGGTTCCCAGGTGCTGGAGAGCTGACTGCCAGGTGCTGAATGCCAGGAGTAGCTCCCTTCTGCTCTTCCCCTACCCCACCAATCCATTCATGTAAGAACCAAAAACGATGTCCCACCCCCATTTCCAAATGTCTTTCCGAGTAGGAATCTCTCTAATTAGAAACAACTATATTCTCTAAGAGTCAGCTTAGGCCTCGTGTCTTTTCCAGGGAGCCATGCTTGATACCTCTGCTGCTGACTTGATTGGAGTGTCTCTGCCTGCTTATATTCAGAGAACCTGCCCCCCCCACACACACATTTTACATTCCTGTTGTTTCTCCCTCTCCCTGTGCCGGCACTTCCTCCAGGGCTATTCGTCTTTGTGTCTCCAGTTCCCGGGGTGAAACAGATACGTGACGGATGTCGGCAGGAAAGTGAGTGCTTACATTATCTTTGGTATTTAGGTGTCTATTCCTTCAGCTTGTTATTTAGGTATTTCATGTAGGTATACCCTTTCTTTTCAAATAGAGGGATAGGTACATGTACATTTTTAAAAAACCAATACTAAGCATATAGGAAGTTCTAAGTAAATGTGCGGAACTAAATTAAACATTTAGAGACTAGTCATATTTCTAAGGTTAAAGCTCATTTTTTCTAATCTTTGCTTTAAGATCATATTTCTAAATGTTAAAGTATCATTCTAGAGTTTCTCCAGGTTTTCCACATTAGCTTTATAGCCTAGGATTGGCTATTCTAGTTAAAGAATGTCTCAGTTCTCACAATGGGGAGAGTTTTTTTCCTCGCACAAAGTGTGCAGAGCCTGGCTTGGGTGTGGGGATGGGGCAGGGCAGCGCTCAGCCGACGCAGGAGGAACCCACGCGGGGTGGTGGCTGTGTCCTCAGCTCAGACTTGTTAACTTCTGAGGACCTCTCTCTGGTTAGAAACGCTCCCAGGTATCAGGATAATTTTCTGCATACCTGTTCTAACTACTCTCTCTGCCTCCACTTTCTTCTCTCTGCAGTCTGTTCGTTCAGCAGTCTCTGGGTCAGTCTCATGAAAAGGCAACCTTAGTAAAGTTGTGGTCTCACTCCAAAGCCTTCTGTGGCTTTGCATTGTGTCTAAAAAAGTTTTTCAACCAGAAAAACTGATTTTTCTCTTGGACCTTAAATTAAGCTCATGACTCCACAAAAGAAAACTAGTTTGTCTTGTGATTTAGCAGTTACTTTGTTTTCACCCATAAATAATATTTCCCACTTCTTCTCCCTAGGGTGGGGAAAACTGACATTCCTTCCCTAGGGCGGTTCTGCATTTCTTGATGTTTTAAAAATTCAAATTTACATCAAGGGATAAAGCCTTGCTACCAGGCAGCATAATCAAAATATGCCACAAGCTGGGAAAGAAATTCTAAAAATGTTATAAGCAATGACAGTATCATCAGAAAATGCAGAGAGAGAGAATCCACCTAGGGTAGCCACCATAAGAGAGAGAATATTGTTTAGGACACATAAATTCTAGCACGATATTTTCCGTTGACAATTTCAAGATAATTGTACATTCACATTTAGTTATAAGAAGTAATACAGATACTTTGTATTCTCTGCCCAGTGTCCCCCAATGGTAACACTTTATAAAGCTATGTGTGATATCTATTAACATTGATACAATGCGCCCATCTCATTCAGGTTTCCAAGCTTAGCTTATATGCATTAGCACATGGAACTTTAAATTTCTATACCATTTTATCACCTGAACAATTCTAAAACCACAAGGATCCCTCATATTGCCCTTTTATTTCTCTCTCCCCAATATCCTCTTTAACTCTTGCCAACTACTAATCTGTCCTCTGTTTCTACATTTTTTTTTTTTTTCATTTCAAAAACGTTGACCCTGGCTGGATAGTTCAGTTGATTGGAGCATTATCCCGTACACCAAAAGGTTGCAGGTTTGATATCTGGTCAGGGCACATACCTAGGTTGCAGGTTCAATCCCCTGTTGGGGTGCATACGGGAGGCAACTGATAACGTTCCTCCCTCCCTCCCTCCCTCTCTCTTTCCTGCTCTTCCTAAAATCAATAAACTATCCTTGGGTGAGGATTTAAAGTGTTGCATAAATGAGATTATATAGTCTGTGACCTTTGGGGGTTGGCTTTGTCACTCAGCATACATTTCTGGAGATTGACCCATGTGGTGCGTGTCCATAGACTGCTCCTGCTCACTGTGGAGCAGCATGCTCACCTGATGCATGTGCACAGCATGCGTTGCTGGGGCGTGCAGACGTGCCAGGGTGAGCGCCGGCACTGGTGTTTAACCATTCCCCTGTTAAAGGACATCTGGGCCGATTCTAGTTTCTCTCTATTATTACACGTAGGCTGCTATGGACGATTATGCACATGTTTTTGTGTAAACATAACTTTTTATTTCTCTATGGGGAAAATACCCAGCAGTGGCATCCCTGTGTGTTTGGTTAAGAAACTGCTGGCCCTGGCCAGGTAGCTCACTCACTTGGTTAGAGCATTGTCCCACTGTGCTGAGGTTTCAGGATCCCCATCAGGGAATGTATGAGAATCAATCAATGAATCTGTGAATAAGCAGAACAACAAATCCATGTTTTTCTCCTCTCTCTTTAAAACCAATATATATATATATTTTTTAAAGAAAAACCACCAAGCTCTTTTCCAGACTGGCTGTAACATTTTGTATCCCCACCAGCAACACATGAGCAGCTGTCTGCATCCTCTGCAGCATTTCAGGTTGCCATGCTTTTCATTGTAGCCATTTGAATGGTAGGTATTGATGTCTCATTATGGATTTAATCTGCGTTTCTCTAATGGCTAATGATGTTGAACATCTTCCCATGTGTTTGCCATCTGTATATCCTCTTTAGTGAAATGTCTGTACGTGTCTTTTGTCCGTTTTCTGATTGGGTTGTTTGAGAGTTATTTCCGCATTCTAAATACTAGCCATTTGTTAGATATTTTCTCGCAGTCTGTAGTGTCTTGTCATCCCCTCTCATGGGCTTTCACAGAGCAAATTTTAAACTTTGATGTCTAGCATGATTAAAGAAAAATACTTCTTGGCCTTTTTCATGTTCGGTGGTCCATTGAGAATCTAATGAAAGCTATAAACTCTTGTCAGAAAAAATGCGCATGCACACAAAACTTCGCATCTGAGTTCATGGAGTGCACAGACTGTATAAAGCCTATTGATGGACCATATGTTATGAACTCAGGCCTTAATCACTGTTGCATTAATTTATAGCAATATAAGGCTCCAGGATAGTTGCTCTTGTCAAAGTAGAAAGTGGGAAAACCTGTGGCTACAAAACCAGTGCAAGCTTCTTTGCCAGACTTTACCAAGAACTTAACTCAAATGTCCCGTTCTCAGCAATGCATTTCTTGATTCTGGGAGATAGTGCCAGATTGGTACTTTAACTTTTGTAGGTTGAACAGCTACACTGTAAAAAAAGAAATCTTTCTTATACTGAATTCAGACTTCCAGGCATCAGCAATGAACGAACTTGTGGGCTTTCACACCTGCCAGCTCAGTTTTACCAGCATGACTCTACTCTTTTGTGTAACTTATCATTTTCCCTGCTCTAGCTCCTTTGTAGAAATGAGTGGAATAAGAGAAATGGGATGCTGGCGATGAAGCAGGGATCTGATAAGTTTGATATGGTCGTTAGCTGTGCCCATGCAGAGAATTGTCAGTATCAGTTGGGCTATCATTGAACTTGATTTGCTTCCTGCTGAACGAATGCATAAAATAAGCACATTGTAAAAAAAGCTGGAAGATATTTTGTTGAAAAATCTGACTAAAAGGTAACATGTACAGCTGACCCTCAAAAAACATGGGTTTGGCAGTGTGGCTCAGTTGGCTGGAGTGTTGTGTCAGTATGCCAGGGTTGTGGGTTCGATCCCTGTCAGGCCACATACAAGAATCAACCAGTGAATGGATAATAAGTAGAACAACAAATCAATGTTGCTTTCTCCCCCTCTCTTTCTGTATCTCCTTCCCTCTCTCCCTCTTTTTTTCTAAAATAAAAACAATCAAAAAGAAGAAAAACGTGTTTGAACTATGTGGGTCCACTTACATGTGGATTTTTTTTCAATAAGTACTGCAAATGTATTTTCTCTTCCTTATGACATCCTTTAGTAACATTTTCTCTAGTTACTTCATTATAAGAATATAGTTTATAATACACATACAAGGTCTGTCCAGAAGGTACCCAGCCATGTAATGTGAAAAATAGAGACATGTTGTTGAAGAAGAGGCAAGATACAAGAAACACTGTACATAGGACAATAATCCCTCAGTCCCCTTCAAAGCAGGCACCTTGGGAACTCACACAGTTCTCCTAATCGCTGTCAGCTGCCCCGTTGTATTTTCCGAATCTCACCAGTGGTCTGACATCTCTTCCCTTTCAAAGGTGATTTTAGTTTTGGGAAAAGCCAGAAGTCACAGTGTGCCAAGTCTGGGCTGTAGGGGTCTGAGTCACCTGGGTGATCTGATGTTTCACCAAAAAACTGCACAAGACTTGATGTGTGAGCGGGTGTGTTGTTGTGATGAAGCTGCCAATCACAATTGCCCATAGCTGTAGTCTCCTGAATCTTCTGAATAGTTTCCACGGAGGAATGCTCAAGCTTAACGCAAAATCTGATGCAGATTCGTTGCTGTACTTGCTCAGTCATTTTGAATGTGACACCAACACAGTACGCATGCTCACTTAATGGTGTCTACCACCCCCACTGACTAGTACAGTGAAGTCATCATTGTTCATGCATGTGCATTCCAGTCCACTCTCCTTGGCTGCCAGGTTATAGGATGTCACACAAACTGTTCTCATTATATTAACAGTAGATGGACTCTTTCTGTGCACATCTTGTATAACATACAAAATATGTGTTAATTGATTCTTATTGGTAAGGCTTCCGGTCAACAGTAGGCTTTTGGTTAAGTTTTCGGGGAGTCAAAATTTATACGTGGATTTTTGACTGTGCAGAAGGTCAGTGCCCCAACCCTCATATTGCTCAAGGGTCAACTGCAATTAGGAATGTTATTGCCAGGTGTCTGGCAAAGGACTGTGGGTGCCTATAAGTGTGCTGTGCACTTTTATCACAGCTTATTGTGTGTATTTTAGGGATGCATTATGTATAAAAGTAGGAGGTCAATGACTTTTACTCCCTGTGTTTCCAAACCTCTTACTCCAAACTATCGAACTCCTCAGTGTTTCCTAAAAATAGTACACATCCGTGTTTTCCTTCATAATTCCTATCATACAGCTCATTCATCACTTCATGCATGTCCTACACTATCATGTCCTGCCAGGTCAACGCTATTATTACTCCTTAGAACCTTTAGCTTTTCACGGATATAGATGTTACCCTGACCAGACTTGAGCTCATCAGTGGTGGTCAGTGTTTTGTGTGTTAATATCCCTCCCACGACAGGCTGCGTGGTGTGCTGTGCACACAGCAAGGGGGAGTTGACTTTTGGACACACAGGCATTTAGAGACCTATTGCTCTAGAAAAAGTTGATGCTTTGATAGGTTATATCTTGAGGTTTGTGTTGACTATGAAGGATACACTAAATGGATTAATAGCATGAATGAGATTATAAAGGGGGCTGTTCAGTTGATTTATAAAAAGCTTCTTAAGGGCTTAATCAGTTTGTGTGCAAATAAATTCTGTGAAAAAGTGAGTGTGACAGCTTTGGCGGAACATTTTGTTAGCAGTTAACTCACGCTCCTCTTTGTGCTTTATGAACATTCTCTAACTTAGGCTGCACCGGTTCAGGCTGGCCCCCTTCTGCCTCCCTACCACCCCCTGTGGTTTGCATTAATGAGATCCTATTGAGCAGTCACTGCTGTTTCCTTTCTACTCTCCAGATATCTCCCCACACTCCGAGTTCACCGAGTAATGCTGCTTAGCCCCGCGTGACTCAGGTAGATAACTGCGTTCTGAAGCAGGTCTGTAGACACCGTTGTGTCGTCTGCAGTAGGTTTATTTCTCAAGTGCTCTCTCCTTACCTGTTCCCATTGTGTTGGCGCTGAAGGTTTTTACTTCGACTTGGCCTTACCTCCCAGTCATTTTGCTGTTTTTGCCTCCTTCTCCAGGTAGCATAACAATTGTGAAATACAGTTATAACTGTACACTCCCAGGTTTGTGTATGGAGCTGTGAATCAACATTTCCTCTAAGTGCAGAGGTTTCAAACTGAGGTGGTAATAGAGTTGCCCCAATAGTAATTGCTCTGCCTTTTGAATTTTCAAACTGTAGGGGGAATATTCAGCTCTATAAAAATCAAATACAATGTATCCTGTTTTCAGTTTCTTGCTGCTGTTCTTCTCCTTCTGGCACCCCTATAATTCAGATATTGGAACATTTCAGGTTGTTCCAGAGAATCCTCAGCTTCTCTTCATTTTTTTGGATTCTTGTTTCTTTGTTCTGATCTGGTTGGATGTTTATTTCTTCCTTTTGTTCCAAATCATTGCTTTGAATCCTGGTTTCCTTCTTGTCACTGTTGGTTCCCTGAATATTTTGCTTTATTTCATTTTGGGTATCTTTCATTTGCTCTTTCATTTTTCAACCAAGCTCAGTCAGTTCTGTGAGCATTTTGATTACCAGGGCTTTAAATTCTCCATCAGATAGGTTGGCAATCTCCTCCTCGCTTAGCTCTCTTTCTGAGGTTTTGCTGTGTTCTTTCATTGGGGCCACATTTCTTTGTCTTGGTGTACCAGTCTGGTTGTTCTGGTTGATTTTTTCTTTAATTCCTTGGTCGTCGGAGTTCCCTGCAGTTCGATTTTCTGGCACTTTTGGTTGTTTATTGATTTTAGATTGGTCGTTATCCTCTTGGTTGTGCAAGGAAGTGAAGGGTTTCTACCTACGCCTCCATCTTGCCCGGAACTTGTAATTACTAATAGTCTTGATAAATATTCTTTGAGCGTTAGCTGTTAATAGGTTTTGTAAAAGTCATACAACCCAATGGTTATTGTGTGTTCAAAGACAAGATTTAAGTCATAGGTTTTATATTGAATCAGTGTTTGAATATGTCATTTAGATGCAAAAACTTAAGAAACCCAGAATTTCATAAAGTCAAGAACTGATTTTTTTCTGTATAATTTGAATGTTATATTTTGTTTCCTTTTTAACTTAAAATTTCTTTACCTGTTGAAAATTGTCTGTTTTTCTTTTGAGTTAACTGGCAATCAAAGATATTGGGATATTTAGTCCTTATACTTTCTAAAACATTGTATCTTGATGTTCTTTTCATAAGATTCTTTTCCCTTTTTGGACAAACTTAAAAATGGTGGCTGCGTACCAAGACCCCAAACCATCCCCTGATGTCTGTCTGCAAGACTGGAAATATTTTGACTTTAACCTCCTTAGGAAACATTTTTGAAAACTGCGGTATGATTAAAGCAAAAAAAAAAAGTACTTGAATCTGAAAATTTGAAATTATAGGTAGAGAACTCAAGCACTAGAAAACAAAATGCAGTGTAGGACATGACATTTATGTGGGGAAAGCTATAGTATGAAGAATTCAGGCAGTTGTAAATACAACTGGTTTAATTATTAAAGTTGTTTTAAAAGGAGGCACAGAATGGTTTAGCCATGCAGCTCTGCAGGTGAGCACAGAACTTATTGCCCTTTACTGTAAAAGAGGAATTAATTTTGGGAAAATCCAAATGAGACTGTATCTTTCGGCTTGAAGTTTATTTTATCAAGTATATATAAATTGCTCCAAATTATTTTCTCCACAGCTCAACTAGGAAATATTGACAGGGGTTTTACTCTTCAGAATATGTCTTCATATTCTCATCAAAAGTGGGTTTTTTTTGGTATACTTTATTATCAGACAAAATCTAACAAATACCACATGCTTGGTTGTGGAAAACATCTGTACTATCATGTAAATAAATGTATGGTAAGCCCCTCTCACTGCCTAATTTGTCTTAATGTGCTTCTTGAAAATTTCGAGTCTTTAAAGTTTTGTTCACAAAGGAATACACTTTAGTTTGTTGCTTTATTATTTTCGGTATACTATTTCAGTCTTTTAAAAAATCACTGCGTTTACTATATAATGCGTTTCTTATGCTATGAAGTGGAAATGTTGAATGCTTTTTTAATTTTATCAAGTTCAGTGAAATGTAAAGATTTGGAATTGTTTACAGCATGACTATACATGTAAGTGAAAATAATGTTAATATCTTGAGACGCAGTGTGTATTTAGGGCAAGGAGTCACGGTATGTGCTAGTGGATATACATTCTTATGTTAAGTGCCTTCTTGATAATTTTTAATTTTCAGGGGATCTACTTGTCATTGCTCTTGGGTTGGTCTTCATTTTTATTTCATAGTGATAAGCAATTAATATTAGAAATGAAAATCTCAGTTTTGTCCTATTCTCGTTAGTATTATCTTTAATTTGAAGTTTCTTCCCTAGACTTCCTAAGCCATCCATCTAATATGTGAGGTTAGGTTCAGTAAAAATTGATGCTCATAATCCCCATTTAAGTGGGCACACACAGGGCACAGTGTGTTAGAAATGAGGGCCAAGGAGGGGCTCCAGTGTCCACCCCTTGGGCTTGTGGGATTCTTTGTCTTCTCTCAGGATGATTGATGAAGTGTAACTTGTGACCTAGTAGGGTGCCAGTGCCAGCATTTATGTAAATTATTAATAAAACAAGTTTAAAAGATTATAAAATATAAATATAGGACTTTTTATGTTTTCCTCCAGGCCAAGTTTGTCCTCTGGGATTGCCATACTAACTGTCACGGTTTGGATTGCTCTGTGCCTGCCCTCTTAAGAGACGGCCCCAAACTACGTCACTGGGCTGTGGCCCAGGAAGCAGAGCCAGGCTCAGCGGGTTCCCTTCTGCTCTCTGTGGGGTGGGGAAGGGGGTGGTGGTGCGTCTCCCCCGTCTGCCCATTCAGTATTCCCCTGCAGCCTGCTCTTCACTGGCTCCCAGTCTTTAGGTCTCTTTCGCTCAGCTGTGAGCTCCTTGAGGGCTGGGCCTCATGGTGGTGTTCAGCTAAGCTTCCTCACCGGTTATTTTATTGAGGTATAATGCCATACAACATCTTATTAGTTTCAGGCATACAACATAATGATTTGATATGTGTATATGTTGCAATGTGATCACTACAACAAGGCTAGTTAACTTCCACCACCATACCTAGTGACAGAATTTTCTTTGTAATGAGAACTTTTTAAATCTATTTTCTTAGCAACTTGAAAATATGCAATATGATATTATTAACTATAGCCCCTATGTTGTACATTGTGTCCTTATAACTTATTTTATAACTGGAAGTTTGTATGTATTTGACAACTTTCAATGGATCCCTTTCGAGTGCTGCTGGCTCCCTTGCTCTGAAGCTGGAAGCTGGTTTTGGGGTGTGGGAGTAAAAGGGTCAGGCACACCAGAGGCGTGTGAGATGCGTGCAGCTGCGAGGAAGTTGGTGGGCGTGATAGTGGCCTGCGCTCCGCCAGACTGAAATGTCTGGCCCTGCCTAAGATCCGCAACATCTTGTCATCTTGGTTCCTGCCCGGCTCAGCCAAAGTGGGTTCTGACCTGAGAGAAGCCTGTGACCCAACTGAATAACTAAGGCGAAACTTTCAACATGCTTATGCTGACTTTTCTCGCCTTTCTGAAACGTGATTTTTATTCTGGGAGTAGTCAGTGGGATGTCTGGGGTGACAGGTTTTCCTTGTGTGTGGAAATTAACATGAAATAAGAAAGGGGGGATATTTTATACAGGTGGCATCTCATTCCTCTATTCTCTTATAATTTTGTGTCTGCAGTGTTCCTGTCTAATGAGTTACTCCTCCTCCTCCCTGGACAGTGTAGGTGACTGAAGGGCAGGACGTAGTTCTGACTGCTGGTCACACAGGGACTCCTGCAATAAATGCTCTTCTTATTCTTTGCAGATGCAGAAGCCATGGAGCTGAGCTGCAGCGAAGTACCTCTTTACGTAAGTTCCCCAGCGTTGGGCTCCAGGTTTAAGTGGCCCTTTCTTAGACTCAAAACCCATGTGACTGCAGTGGGGAGAAAAGCTTTGCTCATTATTGAATTGAGGCTTTTGTAAATCAGCACACAGTGCTACTGTCCAGTTTAAGTATTTGCACGAAGCCTTTTAAAACGGGTTGGCTTCTGGTTCCAAAGTCTGGGTTTTAATTATATTTCCCTGAGTAACTTTTTGTTTAACTGTGTAAGTTCTGGACTCAGAACTTATTTGTATATTCATATATATGGTTTTAAATATATTATTTTATGATAGCATCCTGATAATAGCCAAGAACGTGTTCTGTGTGTGTCTTTTGAGGGGAAGGTTCAGTGATGATTGTGCCGGTTAAAAGCATGAACTAGAGGTTTAAAGGGAAGAGTGTTGGGCACAGATATAGAGGTGGGGATTGGGTGACAGAGATGCCCATTGCCATGCCCAATTGATGTGCTTTCTGGTTTGAGGGAGGATTCTGCTCTTAAGGATAGATCCCCGGATAATGGGAGTGGGTCGATTGTCTCCTCTTGTAAAATGGCAGATAGCTTCCTCTTCCCACCTTGTTTTGGACACAATCTCTTCTCTTGGAACCTGTGTTGATGGGGAGAGGGAGTGTGGGTGTGTGCACAGGGGAGAGGGAGTGTGGGTGTGTGGATGGGGAGAGGGAGTGTGGGTGTGTGCACGGGGGAGAGGGAGTGTGGGTGTGTGCACGGGGGAGAGGGAGTGTGGGTGTGTGCACGAGGGAGAGGGAGTGTGGGTGTGTGGATGGGGAAGGAGTGGGGGTGTGTGTAGGAGGACTGCTGTTTCAGGTGGCCTTTGAGCTACCTACTCATGGACCACAGAAAGAGTACGGGATCTGGAATAAAGGATATGACCTCAATTCAGATTAATCCTTAATAGAACAATACAAGAAATTGGAACAAGTTTAATCAGGATCCTCAGTCAATTAAAATGTATTAGTTGGAGTCCCCTTAGCACGTTCACTGCTCAGGCAGTCCTCACACCCCTCCCTTCTTGCGTGTGTCCCACTGCATTCTCTGGAGAAGCAAAAAAGTGATCAAATAAATGGATATCAGAATTTAAAAAATGCCTGGTGGGTTACCCAGTGGTCTATAGAACTCTCTTCAGTTGTGCTCTGCGGGTTGTAAAATGTGTCTGTAGACAGTTAGGGTTGGCCCAGCCGTAACTGAAGGTTTAAAAAAGACTGGTCCAAGGCTAAATTGCAAAGTACCCCCAATTTTATTTATTTACTTTTTTGTATTTTATGCCTCCTCAGCTTAATTCATTCTACCTTGCTTCCCTACCTCAAACCAAATAAACAAATTTTATCTATATTTGTGTGGAATTCTATCCATGTTTCTGTGGAATCTTGTTAAAGGTTCTTTTGGCGTTTATTTAGATAATGTATTTTTTATTCGAGTGACTGTGATATATTGGATCTCTTAATTTTGATGCTTTCCAGTGCTCTACCAGTCCTATTTAATTTTTATAACTGGTTCTTTTGGAAAAACACATTAAGATAACTCTGGTAAGTACATAATTTAGATAGAACTCAAGCAGAACAAATTGAAAACAATCCATAACATTGGAATTATGAAAGTAAGCAAACCCACAAACCTAATCGTCATACAAATAAAGCCTGTGGTTGGTGTGCTAGCTCTACTGAACTTAGCGAGGCCTGCTAGACAGTGACCAGACCGGGGGAGTCGCTTGTAATCCCACCTCTATACACAGTGTGCTGTTAACACATTAATGTATTTCATCAGTTCTAAAGCACAAGATTTTTCTTATTTTAATGTCTCTGACAACTGTACTTGAACAACAGCAAAAAAATAAATACAAATTAACAAAACAAAATAAAACATCTCTGAAATTGAAATGCTCTTACACCGTGCATCCTGACAGAAGGCAGGATGTAGTTGTCATCACTTACACATGTGTGACCTTGGTCACAGTTGTCAGTTCAGAGTACTTATGAACTTTGCTGATACAACATGAATTAATTGCTTTCAAAATTATTTCACCATGATTTGGTATTAAAAGGCAAAGTTACTGTGTATACAGAAAGACATGGAAACAGCAGCATAATACATGATGAAATCTATATAAATAAGTTAAAGTAACATTCTAACATCATAATCAGTTTTTCTTTTAATGGAATATAAAAGGTATATTATAACCGATGGTATCTTATATTATGTTTTTCATATATCCATCACTGACTCTATTTATATATGTAAGCTGTAACCTCGTTTTTTTCCACTTAACATTTTATGTCAGTAATCTTGAAGGTTGACCTCAGCCAGGCTAGCCATTTGGCCTCTTAGGTAAGGAGGTCGGTGGGGTGTGTTTTGGTGAAGACAGTCTCCAGCCAGACCCCACCCCATCAGCAGCGTGTAAGCACGGCAGACAAGAAAGCGTGGAGTGGCTTGTTTCTGTGTCTGGATGCGGCCTCCTCTCTGCCCCTCTGTCTTCAGGGATTAGATAAACATTCGCTTCTAGTGTCTCCTAATTTACTATAATATGGCTTTTAAACTCTTAACATTTTAAAATTTATAATACATTTCATATATTATTAAAAAACAAAAAGAAATGAAAACCATTTTTAACCCCGTCATCCTTGGTAAGGACTAGTGACATTTTTGTATTTTTTTTTATTAAAGATTTTATTTATTTATTTTTTTTAGAGAGGGAAGGTAGGGAGAGAGAGAGAGAGAGAGAAACACCAATGTACGGTTGCTGGGAGACATGGCCTGCAACCCAGGCATGTGCCCTGACTGGGAATCGAACCTGCGATGCCTGGTTTGCAGCCCACGCTCAATCCAATGAGCTACACCAGCCAGGGCGACATTTTTGTATTTTTTTCTTCCAGAATTTTATCTCTATGTGAATTTTATCAAAGGTTCTTTTGGCATTTATTTAGGTAATGTATTTTTTTTTAATTTGACTCACTATGATATATTGGACCTCATAATTTTGATGCTTTCAAGTACTCTGCCAATCCTATTTAGTTGTTACAACTGATTCTTTTGGAAAAAACAAATTAAGATAATTCTGGTAAGTACATAATTTAGATAGAACCCAGACAAGACAAGAAATTGCAAAGAATCCATAACGCTGAAATGACAAAAATACTGAGCATAGTAATTGCATGCTAATGTGCTGGAAAAATGAGATTTTTAAAGCCTAAGTTAGGCTTTAAATATATAAATCACAAGATTTATCTCAAGGAGAATTAGATCACATAAATAGAGCAGTGATGATGAAGTAAAAAAAATTGATAGAAATTATTCTCCAACTTCTACCCACCCGCCCACCTTTCAGAAAAGAGCCGCTGTGCCCTTGCCGGGGTGGCACAGGTGGTTGGAATGTTGTCCCGTCCATTGGAAGGCTGCAGGTTCGATCCTGGTTGGGGAGCTTAGGGGAGGTGACTGATCAATGATTCTCTCTCACATTGATGTTTCTGTTTTTCTCTAGAATCAATAAACATTTTTTAAAACACCTCATTTAAGTAGATCCCATAGGTATTATTTTGTTTAATCATATCCTCTTTTGATCGAACTCTTGTAACATTCTTACAGTCAAAATGTCTCTCTGTTTTTCTTTTTGGGTCACCAGAGAGAATTCTTCCTGAAGATCACAGAGAGTCGATTAATACCTATAGAAAAACCTATGGGTCTAAGTCCTTTTTTCCTTCCTGTACATTATGTTTGGATGCATGAAGAAAACTTTCAACTTTGTTTTTAAATTTTATTTTTTTATGTCTTACTTTTTTTTTTATTTACCCCTTTTAGAACAACCAAGATTCCAGGGTGGACTGTTTTGTCCTTTCTTTTTTCTTTTCCAGGGCAGGGGGCGGTGAGTACGTGGTCTGAATTCTGGAAGCACACTTTCTTTATTTTCCACTTACGTTTTTTTGTCAAGTTTTTTTTTCTTTAGTGACTGCCAGCAAATATTTAAATTCCATTACATTGTTTTAGTTTCTATATAGTATTTTCAAATCTTGGTCTGTTTTCTTCTTATGCCCTTGTAGAGAGATAATCTTTTATATTTTACTGTGAACACAGAGCAAGAACTTAAAATAGTTTTTCTTTCTCTACCAAGAATCTGTTTCAGAGAGAGCTTCAGTCTCTAATTCTGTCGTTTTGCTGTTGAATTTTTTGGCAAACATTTTTTTTCCTCATTATTTTGGGCAAATATTTCTGTTTGCTCATCTTCAGGAAGGAGATTCTATCTTAGTATTGGAGGTGCAGAGATATTCCCGAGCTCAGCCACAGACTCACTGTAACCGTGGAAATGAACGTGGAGGTCCACTGAGTTGCTGTTGCAGGAAGAGAGGACACTGCTCTGTGATGAAGCTAGAGAGCTAGAGAAGGAGCAGGGTGGGCAGGACTGGTAGCCCAGAGCTTTCTAGTATCGGTTTGCAGACCTTAGGGGTGTGAGCAGTGCAAACCCAGTCTTCAGCCTCGGAGCAGCTCCCTGCACCCGCACCTACAGGGGCCCTGAAAGAGCAGTTCTGGGAGGTCAGGCTATTTGTTCACTATAGAAAAAATATAGTCTGGTTTGAGATCTGGGCTCTTAGTTTTTAATTTTTATTTTATTGAATTCATTGTGGTGACTTTGGTCAATAAACATACCGGTTTCAGACATGCAAGTCTGTAACACATCCTCTGCAGATTGTGTTCTGTGTTCACCACCCCAAGTCAGGTCTCCTGCCATCACCGCTATGCCCTGCCTTGAACCTCTTCCGACAGCCCTGCTCCCCTTTCCCTCTGGTAATCCCCGTGCTGTCGTCTGTGTCTATGAGTTTGTTTTTCCTCTGCTTAGAAAACAAGCAAAGAAAACTCATAGATACAGAGGCATAGATACAGAGAACAGACTGAGGGCTATCAGAGGAGAAGGGGGTTGGGGGCTGGGTAAAAAAGGTGTAGGCTTATTTTTTTAGATTGGGTGGTAACTTAAGCTAGTGAAAAGCTGTAGTGAGGAAGCGCACGAGAAGGGGGAGGCCTGGGAAAGTGTGAGTGGGGTTAGTGTGACCGTCTAAGGCATTTACAGTGTACAGCTCTGTGACATCACTTGGCAGTTCGAAAATCCTATAGGTTGTTTTTATTTTGTTTGTTTTAGTTTGTTGCTTTTAGTCTTATGTGTGCCACTTTCTAGTTTGTACATGAAAAGAGATCGGAAATGATGCAAGTAGAGCTTGAAAGGAGAGATTTTTGCTGACTGGGTATTTGATTAAATTTTGAAAGAGGAAGAGATTTTGTATTCACAAGCTAAATTGTGTGTTTTTGCTGGTGAATGTTTTTCGATTACTTTTTAAATTGTGTTTTCTCTCACTTTTGGTTAAGGAAGGTTATAAGACAAATACTTGTTATACTTATTTAACGATTCACACTTTTCACATTAATTATATTTTTATTTTCATATCAAGTATAATTAGCAATCATCTTCCCAAAGTATCAGCTCAGCGCTGTGACTAAACAGAAGAGCTCTTCCTTGGGAAATTGTTGGCTCCAAAGGCTCTCCTCCCTTTTGTTCTCAATCGAAATAGTTTTATGTTTAATGATGATTTAAACGACACTTGCTCACTTTAAAAAGTAAGTAAAATCATTAAGAAGAATGGAAAGATCACCTGAAATTCTATGTTTGAAAGAACTTCCCTTACATGTATGCACACACACACACACACACACACACACACACACGTGTTCCATGAAAGGAAATGTATGGACAAACTGTTTTTATTACCTTGGACAGATCTCATTAATCCGCACCCACTCCCCCCACACAAACACTTCACACCTCTCTGTCTTCCGACACAGAACACTTGCTCTCGGGAGCAGTGGTATCCCCCAGAAACTTGTAAGAAATACGCATTCTCAGACCTTACCCCAGACCGACTGAATCAGACACTCTGGGGGTGGGGCCCAGCAGTCTGTGTTGTAACCCAGCCTCCAGGCCGTTCTGATGTAGTGCACGAAGGGTCGAGAACCACTGACAGTGTACTGCTTTCCACACCCTTCTGCGCTCCTGCGATCCTGTGCATGTGTAACACAGGTACAGGCTGTAATGAAATCATGAACAAATCTGGGTCATACTATGTAGGCTTCTCTATCTTTTCCAGCTCAGTAGTACTTTGCAGAAACTTCCCCAAGTCATCAGGTGTAGCACAAGGTCATTCTTTTAAATGAATGAGTGTGGACACTGCACACCCTTGTCCATGTGTCCTTATATATGAAATAGATGCCCAGGGTGGAATTGCTGGATGAAGCATGTAACATTTGAAATTTTCATGGATTGCTTTGCAAATGAGATGTAAAGGTTCACATTTTATTTAGTGACTATGAGAAATACTTAATATCTAGTGCTGTAGCTTTAATAACTGGTAATTTTGAAGTTGGGGGCTATGTCCTCATTTTCATTGTGCAAACAAGGGTGGCTTCTTAAATTTTGTGTTATTTATAATAGTTCCAAAAAAAGTATCTTGCTTGATTTAATCTCTACCTCCCCACCCCCGGCCCCATGATGCTTCATTTCTACTGTTTCCCAAATTCTGGTTAATATAGCATTGTAATCCATGGAGATTTTTATAACATCTGCAGAGGGCGTGTCTGTGACCTTCGCGTGTGGGCTCTCATTCTCTCCCACACTTCAGGAGTGTTAAACGTAGCAACGGCTGAGAAAAGTATCTGAGAAGAGTATCAGCATTTCTTTGTCTGGAGGTTACAAATTGTGTAACCGTTCGGGCAGTGGAGTTTTTACTGCAGGAGCTTGTTGCCAGCTGGATCCAAGCTGCTTCCCTATTCTCTTCGCGTTTTATGTTTATATTATTCTTTTATTCTGAGTCACAGTCTCCTGTTGTTTGCTCCCAAGAATATTAGTTGCTGCTGGGATCATTGTATAAATGAATTGAAAGTTCAGTCTGCTGTTTAGCGATCTGATTAGCACTTCAAGTAGCTGAGCTAAACCTCCCCCTTTCAACCTCTTCTATTTCTGGGGCTTGGTGTAGTTTTCTGGAATCCTCGGCCAAGTGCAGTCCCCTTGGTCCCAGCCTTTGCAGGGAGGACCTGAGGACAGGTTCCAGGGCCTGTTTCTGAGCCCAGGAAGGCAGCTTCCTATTGCGGGGTAAGTGACTTGGTGGCTTTGTTCTGTGCTCACCTGGCAGACGCCTCCTTCCTGCCTCCTACAAATCCCTCTGGCTTCTGGTTCCTGTTGAAGGAAATCCTGTCCTCCAGATGCTGCCCCGTCTCTGCTCGTGGCTGTGCCTCCTGGAGGGCCGCCTGTGGCTGGCCTCTCCTGGTGACCATCAACTCGGAATGTTAGTGTGAGACAACACCTTCGAGACTTTTGTATTTGCTTTGCAGATGAGGAAATTAAGGTTTCTGGAAGCAGTGATTTACTTGACCAAATTAGCTTAGCTAGTGTGATACTCAGGATTTTTAAATGCAATGTTAGAAGCCATAATTTTTTTTTCCCCAGAAAGTAGATCCATAATAAGCTTGGGGTTTTCCCATCTTCACTGGGTAATGACAATGACTTTCCCCATTGGCCAGGCGCTCAGCGGTGCCGTGTAGTCCTCCCCTGCCCTGCACTCCCCCGTGAGCTGTACAGCATGAGAAATGGTGCCAACCTGGACCTAAGTAGCTCCTCTGTCTCACAGTGTTGGTCCTGTTAGGGATGTGCCTGTCACTCTGTCGAGGCAAGCCCTGATCCGCTCAACCTCGTCTGCTCACAAAAGTCTGGGCCCGATAATTTAGTGGTCCTTTGCCCCATCGAGTTCTCCAGCTCAAGTTAATAGAAATTTGTTAGCTCTGGTGTCAGAGGGTGTGGGTGGAGGTTTTTGTTTTCCGCATCTCCCCCTGCCACATGTCACTGTAGATAATTCTGGTTTTGATAATGGAATCAGAAGGGGCTTTTGCCTGAAATCAACTTCTTAATCACAACTTTACTTTGTGCAGATTTATTGTAGCAAATTGTATATTAACATTGCCTGTATCTTGACTTAAAAACAGCAGCATGTGAATCTCAACTTACTGGCACCTGCTGGGTGGTTTCCCTCGTTCGAGCTGGGCTGGCTGAGGTCGCTCTCCTTGGTGGCTTTGCTTTCGAATAACTTAACTTGACCTTTTTCTACCTTCTATGCCCAGTTGTGCTTTTACCTTTTTTCTGTTTTTCTGATGAGAGAGGCAAACTGATTCTAAAACAGTGTATTCTAACCAGAAAGTAGCCGCAAGATGTCAGTTCTGTGAAGTCTTGAGCTCCTCAGCTGTGGCAAGAGGCTGCCAGATGGCTCTGGCAGGGACAGTGGGGGAAAAACCACTCCTCAGACTGTAGTGAAACCTCTGACAGAGATGTTGTGTAAATCCTCCATTGACTTCATCCCTGCCCAGATTCTTAAAGACACAGCGCCTTTTCCTCTCGTACACAATGGCACTTCATGCTGTCCCCTTTACAGTCCTCAGTGAGCCGACAAAAGGCCTGAAGGTGAAATGTCCAACTGCAGGAAACTGCAGGCAGAACAGCCCGACACCCAGCTCTGAAGGAATTCCTTTGTGGCTGGGGCTGTGAGTAAATAAGTACCAAGTGTTCTTACATCTTATTGTCTCACTTCCCAGATTTCAGCAACAGCCCCCACAATTTTGGGTAACATGTAGTCTTGTATTTTTTAACACAGAACTTGAAGTAACTGGCATTTGTTCTTTTTGATTTTTAAAAATTATTACCGTCTTAAGCAAGGATTTTAGGCATGATGGGTATAGACCAGATTTTTCTCTGGGAGAACCGTAGAAATAAGATGTGATCCAGTGAAAGTGTCTTACTTACACATTCTTGAAAGGAAGCTCTTACAGAAGGTGTGATGTATAGTGATATATTACCAACATTTTCTTGCACTTATCCCTACGGCTCTGTGTATGTGTGTGTGTTAAATAGTTTGTCTCTAGTTCCCGCCTCCTTTTCTTCTCCATAAGTTCACACAGTCTGGCTTTAACCTTGTCATTTTTATCAAAACTCATTTCACGAAGGTCAGTTATTTTCCTCTTGCTTAACCTAAGGTGTCTTTTTCTGAAGTCCTTTAGTGCAGTATACTATTCCAGGCACTAAGGACATAGCAGAGACAGGAACAGACAAGGTCCCGGGACCCTGTTCTCCCAGAACCCAGTTGGGAGTGGAGAGATGGACAGTAAGGAGGTTCATACATAAAAACATACAGACATTGGATAGTGGCATGAGTCAGTGTAATCCAACAGTGGATGGTGTGGGATGAGAGCGAGTAGATAGGGTGGGAGCCAGGATCCCTGGAGAGCCTTCTAGAAGAAGGATCAGAAACAAAGGCCCTGATGTAGGAATGAACTTGATTTTTTGAGGGTGACAGCAGAAGGCCAGTGTGGCCAGTGCACCGTGAGAGAGCCATTAGGTTACTAGACTGTGGAAAGCTTAGGTGGCCAAGGTGATGAAATGAGAAGTTGGTAGGGAGTCTAGCTGGGGGAGTCGTCTGATCCGAGTTACAGTTCACAAATGCACCTTGGTGTCCTCCAGCGCTGCTGGTTCTCTTCCGAGTTCTCTCTTTCTTTGTCTATCGAGCTTTCTTCCCTGCTTCCGTGAGTGCTCCCCTAAGGCCCACGCCCTTCTCCTCTCCTCCTACGTGAGCGCCTCTCTCCTCCTTCAACCACGCTCCTCCTCAAAGGCCGACCCCTAAGCTCCGCCCAGGCCCCATCGTCTATTTCCAGCGGTTTGCCCTTTCTACTTGGGCCTTAGCTTCATGTCCAGCCGGTTAAATTAAAACAATTTTTTTTCCACGTTCTCTCCTAAAGCAGCCCTCTTCCCAACTCCCTGACGCCTGCCTGTTGCCATACCACCATTCTCCCAGGCAACCCAGCTTTAAATATGTGTGTTTCTAATGGCTCTGTTCCTTTATTCTCTGTAGCTGATCAGTCATCAAGATGTGCTGCGGGCCATGGCTGTCTTCTCTCCTCTGCCAGCATCCTAATTTTTCACTGGACTGCTGCCTTTAGCCTCCTCAGAGTTGCTATGTCCTCAGACTTGGGAACACTTTACCCCCCCCCCCCCCCCCGCCGGCACAAATTGGTTGGTCCCCTGGATTCATCCCTTGCCTTGCAGCCATGTGGTCTCTCTGCCTTGGTGGCCTTTCTTCTCGTATTTGCAGGACTTTGTGTGAGTGATTCAGAATGGGACGGTGGCTAAGGTGGGTAGGAATGGAGTACTGGTTAGGATGCCAGAAGGCTATACATTTGGTATATTCTTCATTTTGAAAGCTGCTTGCTACCTCTTGGCACTGTAGCAGCAATCAGGATGTAATACCACCTTGAGGTGCCTTGGGCAGAGTCCATGACCTGGGGGGCTGAGCTTTCCAAAGCCAAGGCTAGTTCAAAGAGAGTAACAGCTTCCCCCTTTAGAAAAATAAATTATAATTTAAAAGTTAAAATGCCATTTAATAATACTATCGCTTACATTTTAGTAGGGCAAATCATTTGGAGTAAAGGAAGCACTTGGGTCCAATGAAACAGCTTAAAATCCATACAGTTCTAATAAATCTGTTATATGCTAAACACTGTACAGTGTACTCATTAATGAGTACTCATTTAATTATTTACAAAAACCCTGTGAGGTAGGAATTATCCTCCATTTATAGATAATAAATTGAGGCTCAGTGAATGGAGGTTGTATTCCTTCATCAGCATTTATCTGTTGGGGCCAGGAGCTGTGACTGGCACAGAACTAGTGAGCTTTGCCCATCCAGTTGAATTATGGTGGAACTTGGATTTGAACCCCAGACCTGGTTCTCAGTCCAGGCTGTTCTCAATTATACCACATCTGTCCCATGGACACGAACTGTTACCCTTTGTAATATCAAAGTACCTAGTGTAGTGGTCAGTGCACTGTAGACTTCCAGTAAATGTTTACTGATTGAATTTCTGCAGAACCATTGATGAGGAGGCAGGCTGGCTCTCTGACCTTTTATGGGAGCATTCCAGATAGTGGTGGTGGTCACTGCAGGGGAGGGCCCAATTGACAAGATAGCTGATGATAATCAATGATGGGGGCTGGGCACACCTGTGGCACTCACTGTACGAACCGCTTGCACTGTGAGCTCAGCCGTGCCCTCCTCCTCTCAGTCCTCCATGAATGTCATGCTTCTTCCCTCTCAAAGTCCTCTGCACACTACATTTTATGTTTTTGAGGGGGTTTTGTTTAATGTCTCCTCTCTTATGAACATTAGGACAGCAGAAATTTAAATTTTTTCTTGTCAACTTTCCAATACCAGTTCAGTACCACGGTCAATGAATACTACATGCTACTAACTTAGTTCCATTCAATGAACAGTGCTCCAGGTTCAACCTGGAACACACTTTAGTTTTGTTGTTTGCTCATTTCTCTACTGTTGTGTACATTTTCCCAGCAGGTTTGTGACCATTCCTGTTTTGGGGTAGGGACAGTCCTGTTCTTTGTGCTCTAGGGGGCACAGTGTCAGAGGGGAAAGTCAAGCAGGAGGTGGCTATCATTGTGAAAGGACATTGGGAGGTTTTGGGGGCACATGTTCCTGAGTTTGAATCTTAGCTAAATTTTGAAGGTACTCTATAGAATATGTCAAAATTATACAATAAAAATTAAGGAAGGTTTTATGAGGTAGATAATTCCTAGCTAAAAATTAGAATTTAACAATGAGTTAGTTCTGATAAAATAGTGGGGAATGAAAAGCTTACCTTCTCTAACAGACAATACTTGGAGTGTCCCCATCTCAGGAAAGATGATCTGTGAACTGTTATGTGAATTGTTTTACCTTCTTCTTTGGCGTTATTTACTAGTGTCTCCCAGTGCTCGTAGCTGCTCTGCCCCGTGTCTTTGGGAAAAACATCATTGAACTATTACCTTACCTGTTTAGAGCATCTTGTTATGCTCTACAGATGTTCTTAGACGTTGGCTGTTTTATTACAATCATGCTTCCCTATTTTGCAGAGGAGGCGAGCTTATTAGCCAAGTCAGGTGACTTGCCAGGAGTGCATCCGTGCATGCATCCATTCACGTGACAGATTTTATGTGCCAGTTACTAAGTGAGATGTACAGGCAGGGACAGATGGAGGTTTTGTGGGCCTGAAACCTATGCAACTTGAAGGATTCCCTTTCAGGAAACGAACATAAAACTGTAAATACAAAATTAGATCAAAAGTGAGTATAATGAGAAATTACAAAATTTTAAAAAGCTGACAAATTCCATAAACATAAAAAATATTCCCCATTCAGCTTTCTCTTAGCCAGATCCTGGAAATGTGTTCAGCCATTCTGGTGCCACCAACAGGAAGGGAAGTGGATCCACTGGGAAGGTGTAGAGGGGAAATGCAAAGCAATTTAGAAAGGGTTGCTGATGCAGACCGTGTCGAAGACTGAGTTCATCTTCCGTGAAATCCCCGAAGACTGTAGTGCCAACTTGGAATCTGAAGTGACCAGGATGCAGAGCAGTGTATAGATGAGGGCTGGTTCCTGTGGGTGATCTGGGGTGTGGGAACTGGTGAGCAGGGCAGGGAATTCGCAAATCTAGGTCACTGACACTGAGTAATGCATTTACATATTGATGTAATTGTTTACTGTTTAGGATATGGCCTTAGTTATTGAAAGTGGCTTTCTAGAAAGAGGAAACATAGCTTCTTGTATTCCTTTGAGAACAGAAAACAAATCCACAGGAAAAAAATAAAATGATTACAGAAGTATTTGTTTTCAGCAGATTATTTAATAAAGTGGCATTATTAAAGCATTAATCCATTTAAATGTCTTTGGCCACCCATAAATTAGATTAAGAATATTTGTAGGTCAAACAGGAATCACACATTTTACCATTTAAACTCATAAAATGCTGTGTAAATGGGGTACTGCAGATTTTGGTAAGAAACCAAAAACATTTTGCATGAATCAGAATATGAAGATATCCCCAGGATTAATGAGTCAAATACAAGCCAAATGACTTTTTTTTTTTTTTGGTTTAGGATTAGCTTTCATAATAATGTAGTTGTCTGCTTTTATTTTGAGCTGTGACCTTTATGGTTCTTCACAACTTTACTGTATTCTTTATAAGTAATAAAGATGTTTCGGAAACGTTACATATGAATAAAGTTGTATTTCAGTAGGGGCGTGCCCTCTTTAATAAAACCCAGTGGTGGACACTTTTGATAATCACACTAAAATGTTGCATTTAGATTTTCGTGTACTGGATTTGTTTGAATTGGGAGCACCCTGTACATCTTTGTGTGTTCTTGAATTTAAAAAGGGGTATTTACACATGGGTGGTAGAGGATTTGACATGAGAACAGATTAATCTTGTATCAAGACCACTGACGGAACTTAGCAGTATGCTGCCCAGCCCCACCCCCGCGGGGACACTGGAGAGAAAGAAGGCCGCATTGTGGGGCTATCAGTTGGTAGGCAACCGGCTGTCAGTGGAGTTTCTGTGGGTGGCTGCCATTGTGCTTTCAGTGGACGTGGGGACAACTGGGAAGGACAGTCAGCCATTAAATCGTGTGCAGTCTGTGACTGAAGAATGGGTACACAATAATTTTTGAACCATTTTTGATGGCAGAGAATTGAAAAAACTTTCAGCTTCCAGTGAGTAGATAAATGATTCATATACTCAACTTCCTCCTCCCTCTGCCATCCCTAACCCCTGCCAATCACTAATCTCCTCTCCATCTCTATAATCTTTTCATGTCAAAAAGTCATGTAAACGGATTCATACAGATCGTGATCTTTTGCGGTTGGCTATTTTTGGCTCATTAGTAGTGCGTCCCTTTTTTGTGGACAAGCAGTGGCTCATGGTGTGGAACCACAGCTTAGCCATTCACCCACTGGCTGCTCCCAGGTGCTGGCTGTTCTACATACAGCTGCTACTAACAATTGTGGGTAGGTTTTTGTGTAGAGATAGATTTCATTTTTTATGAGATAAATGTCCAGGAATGCAATTGTTGAGTTATATGGAAAGTATATGTTTAGTTTTTAAAGGAGCTGTCAAACTAATTTCCAGAGTGGCTGGACCATATTGTGTTGGCACCAACAATTTATGAAAGATCTAAATTCTTCGCATCCTTGTCAACATTCCGCATTGTCAGTATTTTTAAGTTTTCACCATTCTAATAGGTGTGTAGTGATATCTAGTTATGGTCCTTGGTATAGATTTTTTCCTTTCTTTATTCTGGTAAAATATGTATAACAAATGTCAACACTGTAGCCATTGGTAAGTGCACAGTTCAGTGACATTAAACACCTTTACACTGTGTAACCATTACCTCCACGGATCTCCAGAGCTTCCCCAGCGGAAACTGTACTCACGCCTCTGAAACTCCCCATTCCTCTCTGCTCCCCCATCCCTGGCAACCACTGTCCTATTTTGTTTTTATGAATCGGAATACTCGAGGTACGTCATAGAAGGGGACCATGAAATATTTGTCTTCTTGTGTCTGGCTTATTTAACTTAGCATAGTCTTTTCAAGGTTCACCAACATTGTGGCATGTGGCAGAATTTTATTCCTTTTAAAGCGGAATGAGATTGCATTGTATATGTGTACTGCCTTTGGCTTATCCATTCATTTGCTAACGGACGTTTGGGAGGTTTTCATCTGTTGCTGTTGTGGGTAGTGCTGCAGTGAAAGAGTACAACTATCGGAGTCCCACTTGTAGTTCTTCGGGGTGTATCTGGAAGTGGAACTGCTGGATCATATAATAATTCTATGTTTAACTTTTTGAGAAACTTTAACTTTTCCACAATGGCTGCACCATTTCAGATTCCTACAAGTAGAGCACAAGGATTTCAGTTTCTCTCCATCCTCACATTTTTATTTTTTGTTTTTGATAATAGTCATCCAGAGGGTGTGAAGTCATCTGGTAGAAAGTTTGAGAACGATACTTGGAAGTGTTTATGTTGCCATTCCTGTGGGCTAGGGTTTTTCAACCCTTGCAGATTGGAACCCGTCTGTACTCAGCTTCAGGGTGAGATTGGAGTTAGTTTATGCCTCACTCTGAAATTGTAGGCATTCCTCATTGTCTGAATGTGCTAGGAGGCTGAGTTGAGATAGCAACAGCCTACCGTATTTTGGGGACCATAAGACACACCTAGGTTTTAGAGGAGGAAAATAGGAAAAAAATTTTGAAGCAAAAAATGTGATAAAATATTTAATAACATAATATTTCACCAATGTAAATGTAAACAGAACTCAGCAGCAGCATTAACAACCATTATTCCTCCCAAATTTTGGGGGGGGCTATATCTTATAGTCCAAAAAATACGGGTATATGGTGAATTCAGATAGTGAAGAATACTCGATCTAAATCTGTTTGGGTAGGAAAACAGAGTTCAGATAGTAATTGATTTGTCTAAAACATTGTACAAATCCAGCTGGAAAGCCAGAATTTGGAGAGTGAGTTTAGAGAGTGGAGATTATCTCCATTTTGAAGTCAGTTGTTACATGGATAATATGGCAAGGAAAGATCACTCAGTCAGTTTATGCAGCTACGTGTTTTACTATAGTCAGATGGCCTGAATGGTGCCTATGGGAACAATAATTCCTACAGTGCCTTGTGAATTCAAATGCAGAGATGTTTTCGGTTTGGAGTTCTCTGATCCTCACTCTATCGATTCTTCACTTTGATTCCTAGAAGGCAAGCCATTAGGAAGTATGAAGACATAGGAAAGAGTCTAGTTCCTCTTGGGAGTCTCCTGTGGGAACAGAACTTCCTGAGGGAGAGGGGTGGCACTCAGGGTGTGCTCAGGCGCTGGGCCTGGTCAGCTGGGTCAGGTCAGCTGGGTCAGCCACAGGTACGGAGAGAGGGCAGGTGCCCGTGAGAGTCACTAATTAATGAATGTCTGTCGTGCTCACCTGTTTACCTTCAAGGGACTGGTGGAGGTAAGGTTATGGGTCTT
This sequence comes from Tonatia bakeri, assembly GCA_004024845.1. Classification (NCBI taxonomy): domain Eukaryota; kingdom Metazoa; phylum Chordata; class Mammalia; order Chiroptera; family Phyllostomidae; genus Tonatia; species Tonatia bakeri. Next base: position 30,387 of record PVIA01001489.1, read on the forward strand.
GCCTCTTTTCTCTCTTTGATTCAAAGATTTGAAATTCTTTTAAAATTGCTACCTATCTATTTGCAAAGGTGTGTGTGTATTATAAATATTACCTGTATATGTATAGAAGCAAAGGGGGCGGGGAATCGGGACAACTGTAATAGCATAATCAATAAAAAATATTTTCTTAAAAAAAGGAAAGCCCTGGGTGGTGTGGCTCAGTTGGTTGGAGCATAAACTGAAAGGTCACAGGTTTGATTTCCAGTCAGGACACATGCGTGGGTTGTCGGTTTGGTCCGCAGTGGGGGCGTGTGCGAGAGGCACTGGTCATTACCTCTCACGTTAATGTTTTTCTCCTTCTCTCTCTGCCTCCCTTCCCCTCTTTCTAGAAACGATAAGCATGTCCTTGTGTGAGGATAAAAGGAAAAGGAAAAAAATTGGATGTGAAAATAACTTAGAAACTGTGGGGGCAAACAGAAACATATTATGGTTCTATTTCCATATTATGGAAACACAACAACACATTTCAAATCTTGAGAGTCAGTAGCCACACCAGTTACTAAAGCTGTGAGATCTCAAGAGCTTCCGATAGTGAGACAAACAGAAAGTCTTGGTTGTTTTTATGCGAGGGTGTGTGACTGTGAGATCGGCTCTGAGGTCTGACAGGAGGGGGGATTCCGTTGAAGGATGACATTTTGCACATCAACCTTGACTTCCTCCCGGGCTGGCGCTGGCTGATCGGCCTTCCTTAATTCCAGGGGCGCCAGTGGTTTTGCCTTTTTCATTTTTACCCTAGGCCCTCTGTTTCCCTTTAAGTAGGGTATAGCCTTTTATCCTGGCCGTTTGGTCACCTTTCCTTGCTAGGATTTTTGGCCTGAATTAGGAGACTGATTGCATTAGGTACTTTGACTTCCCTTTTCCTTCAAGTTTTTCTTTGTTCTTGTCTGGCATGCTCAGTAAGTGTGCTGTTGGGACATGATACCACAAGTGAAGACAGCTCATCAGCATCCTCAGGAAGACCACGTTTCACCCCACCACAAAGCTGTTCAGTCACTTGGGTTGGGGTTTGTGACTCGCCAGCAGGGTCTGTGACCACTGCAGTGTCGCCACATCTGGCAGAAGAGCTCCCAGATTAGCTCAGTCCCTCCAGCAGCATGTCAGCAGAATGTGGCTCAGTAGGCCTCGTCCTCATGTATTGTGGTTTCTTAAGGTTTCTGTCCTACTGTTTGTTAATGCAGTCAAACCTCGGTTCTCGAATGTCTTGGTTTTCATACAGTTTGGTTCTCGACCAAGTTGTTCATGGAAAAAAATGTCTCTGTAGTATAGCAAAACTTTGGGCCTTGATTCTCTGGCCACCACTCTTGTGTGGTCAGTCACGTGTCTCAGACGACAAAGGAGATTTGGTTTTTGGACAACTTGCGTCTTGAACAGTTTTCTGGAATGAATTAAGTTTGAGAACCGAGGTGCCACTGTATTTGATAGAGGCATGACGGAGGGGATAGGTGGTTCATGGGCACAATTTGGGTAGAATAGGTAAAATGCTTTTGTGGGTGTGTTGAAGGATTTACTGTTTTGTGAATTAGGTACTTAGACATTTTATAATGGAGATGCTTCTACTTATCACTTTTGACCTCTTTGCTTAGGTGGCCTTTAATCTATGAAATATGTATGAGTATGTAAAATAGAAGCAGAGAATCTCTTATTTATGAAAGCTAGTGATACATGAGGACAGAAGCAACCAAGGCAAGCCACCATTGAGTCAAGCTTATTTAAAAAAAACAACTGGAAAGATGTACCATTCCCCGCTCTGTTCTGACTCAATTACCAGCCTTCTTTACCCAACCAGAGTTCCCACTTTCTCTGTTGACCAATTGCGTACTTCCTGCCTGATATCCCTCTCCTTCCAGGCTTTGGTGGGCTCTGTGACCTTTGAGGTGAGCACCACACAGAACCTGGCACAGAATAAGCAATGAGGAAATGCTTATTGATTGGACTGATAGTCATAAACACTGTAATCAGCATCACCCTTCTCAGTTTTTCTGTGAATGAAAACCACCTAGTGGCCACTGTCCTAGCTAGATTATCCTCTCTCTCCAAATCCTGTGTGTGCATGCCTCTGAAAGGAGCATTGGCCATTTGACTTTGTGTTGATTGGTGGGAAGAGAAAGGAAGATGGGTGTAGGGCAGCCCCTGGAAGGAAACCTAGTTTTAGTGTGCCTGCTGTGTGCCGGGGAAGTCCAATTTCTGGCCAGTTTCCAGGGATTGTGATTTCCTGGACCCTTCTAGATGTTTGAAGACTGTATTTTTATAGACTATGTTGTCACCTCGATGGTGACGTCTGCTAATAGGAATGACATTGGCAGTGAATAAAGTGGTTTATTACTAGTTACTGAGGCATGTGAGTGCATACCAGTCCCTGCCTGTCCACAGCCTGTTTAGACCCAGCATTCAGGAATGCTGGGTGGCGTTCCCATGATGGCTGTTTTTTGTGTGGTTAATTTAGGTAGAAAAAACAACTGTTAATCCCAGAATCCTTAGGCAGAAAGAAGGTCCAGCAGCCATCAAAGCTCTGAGTGAAACTGAGGCAGTGAGGGCTTTCTCCCAAAGGGTTCCTTGGTCAGAGCGACAGAAATAGCCTGCAGAGGAAGCAGTGAAATCTCGTTGTCCTTAGTCTTTAAGGTGAACTGTTTGAAGGAAGGTGATTGAAAATGAACCAGTCAACAAAACAGCACTGACAGCGATTTTAATTTCTCCGTCTCAAAGTTAAATGTAGCATGGGCAAACGTACAACATTTAGAAAAGATTCTATTGAAGTTCATTATCACAATCGGTTTATTTTCTCACTGGAATATGAGCTGTGAGAGCAGAGACTTTGCTTTTCACTGCTCAGTCTCAGGTACTGTGGTCAATACACACTGAATGGATGGTACTCACATAAAGGAAAATGACATGTGGTCTCATACTTATAAATCATGGCTTGTAAGGAAACTCTAGGTCAGCTAAGAGGGTGGGAGAAAAATTTCCAGTGTGTGACTGACTTTCACTCAGAGAAGGAGACATTTGCATAAAGGCCCTGGATAAGACAAGATGTAGTTACTTACAGGAAGTCAAGGTGGCCTAGGGGACAAACGGCTTCCCAGACGACTTCCTTGATAGGTGTATTCTTCTCATCTTCTCCCTCTCTTTTCTGCTCTCTCCCTGCTCCTGTTTTACATTTAGCAAATAGGATTATCTGCCAGTGAAAGGACTGTTAGTAGGGTGCATTTACAGATTGGCAGCCGTGACCTTGCAATGCTTGGTCTCTGCAGAGCTAGGAGTGCTGGACTTAGGGCTCTGACCTGGTTACTTGAAGCCTGCTGCTTTCTGTTTTACCTGAGTCTGACACCTACACTGATTCTAGGTCTTCTCCCCTCCACCCCCATGGAATGTGTGGCTGCCTACCCCACCCCCAGTGGAGCAGCGTCACATGCCCTACCCTACATGGGCACCTAGCCAGGGTTGTACCTTATACTTAGTGTCGGTCTAGGTCCTGGCCCCTCTTGGCTGATCTCATCTTGTAGTTGCCTATGGTAAGAGTAGAGAGGCAAATTCAGAAGTTTGGATGTCCAGAGGGTGACATATCTTTGAAGTAAGGGTGATAGTGTATATATGTAAAGTGCGTAAGGAAGCAGTAGTTGATAATAAGAGGGTGGTTATGCTTAGTCTGCCTTGGGCAGGGGTATTAGTTCTGTCTCTCATCTGATGGAGACATCCCTATCTCAGTCCAGGAATAAGGAGGAGGGCTTGACAGAGTGGGCTGGCTTGGGAGTTCCAAATAGCAGACTGACAGATTATCTTTTGGTACTGAATCCGAGCAGAAATTGGATAATGCTGAAATAATGTAGATATAAGTTACTACCATATATGTCTTGAGTAGAGCCATATGTTTAGTTAAATTAATTAATCAATGACCTATTTTTAGAGAGAGAAGAAGGGAGGGAGGAAGAGAGGGAGAGAAACATTGATATGAGAGAGAAATATCGATCAGTCTCCTCATTTGCGCCCCAACTGGGGTCAGAATCCACAACCCAGGTATGTGTTCAGGCCGGGAATAGAACTAGTGCCTTTTCGCTTTGTAGGATGATGCCCAACCAACTGAGCCACACTGGTCAGGGCTCAATTTAATTTAACCATTCCTGAACAGTATGCAGAGACAAGCTCATAACTTTCTATTCGTTTTGTTCATAAAGTTTAAAAAAAAACTTATGTAAATTTTTATTATATCTCTTGGCACTGCCTTTCCATTAACCAAAGAAATTTCATTAATTCTTTTCTAATTAAAAAAAAATGCAAACAAAACAAACCCTGTATTAAAGGCATAGATGAGGTATTTTTGTACTATCTAGTATGGGCAGGTATGTGTGTTTCTGGAAGATAGAAGTTGATGAGTAATCCTGTACTGGCTGGGAGTAAATTAAAATCCTAGAATAATACACTTGGGAGAAAAATTGAGACTCCAAATCTCCCTTCTGTACTCTGTAATTATGAAGAGCCTGTTGTATTTGTGGGAATAGCTGCCCTAATCTCCTGCAAATGAAAATTCTGCCTGATGGTTGTGAGTAGCTAGGAGTTTCTATTGCAACTTCCATTGCCTTGGTTGGTTAATTAATGATTACAAATATATATATTATAAATATATAAATATATAAATATATAAAATATTATATATATGTCTCTTAAGTAGTTTTGTTTACTTTCAGCAAGTAAAGGAGACAGATGATTAATATCCAAAACTCTGCCTTCCCGAGGGAGGCTTCACCTTTGCTTACACACAGGGTTTGGTCAATTAGATGTTGATTATTTCTTCTTCCTTCTTCCTTCTTCTTTGCAGTTGGCTACTTTCACCTGGTTGAGTTCCTGTCAGCTCATTCTATTTACAGCTGTATCTATAAAATACTGTGCTACAGTTAGCAAGAACTAACATTTAGGACTGCCTAGACCGTGAGACCCTTGTCCTGTTTAACATTAATAAAGTCTCTTAAACTTTCTGATCTCAGTTTCACTACCTGTAAATGAGAGATTCATACTGGATAACTTCTAGGATTTTCCAACTCTGATATTCTGTGGTTCTGTGATCATTTTCTTCCCTCAGCTGTTCTCTCACTCACCTTTCGTCTTTGTTTTGCTGATTTTATGAGGGACGTCATTCCCCTCACCTTTTCCTTGTGTCATTTCATCTATCCTTCTTGCTGCTTCTTTTTTTTTTAAATATGCTTTTTTCTTATTTCAAAGAACAATAATGCTGGCTCATGCTTTGCTTAAGATCATCTGTGACAATAGGCATGAGCGTTGTCTTGTTGTCTTTATAGATCTGTGTTAAGACTTGCTAGTTCCAAAGTTCTAACGAACATCTTGCCCAACCACCTGATGTGGGTAGTGCTTACTCATTTTGCAGGAAGGGTCTTATCCAGGTCCTGGAGAGAGGAACCACACTCGAGTGCTCTGATTCTATGTCCTGTGCTTTCCCTCAGCTCTGGGTCAATTTGTTTTCTTCCTTCACCTATGAAAATATTCTAATATTTATTTCTCAGCATCATGGACCTCTACTACTTATTTATTTTCCAGCTTTATTGCAATATAATAATATCAATAAATTAAGATTTCAAATTATTACCCTGTGTTATATAATTATCTAAATATATTTTAAAAGCTCAATAAATTGTTTAATTGACTTATACCACTGTGAATTTACATTGTACAGTGGGTTGATTTAATACATTTATGTATTGCAAAATGATTACATCATAGTGTTAGCTAACATCTCCATCCTCCATCTCATACAATTACCATTTCTTTTTTTATGATGAGGACATTTATAATCTATTCTCTTAGCAACTTTTGTATATAATATTGTTAATTCCAATCACCAAGCTAAGCTGTACATTAGATTCCTCAAACTTATTCATGTTATAACTGAAACTTTTCACCCTTTGGTCCACATCTCCCCATTTTCCCCACCCCCCAGCCCCACCATTCCACTCTATTCTATGAGTTTGGCCTTTTTAGATCCCACATATAAGTGAGATCATACAGTATTTGTCTATGAATTATTTCACTCACATAATGTCATCAAGGTCCATCCTTGTTTTTGGAAGTGGTAGGGTTTCCTTCTTTCTCATGACTGAATAATATTCTACTGTATGTGTATACCACCTTTTCTTTGTCCACTCATGACTGAAGCTTAGGTTGTTTCCATATCTTGGTTATTGTGAATCATGCTGCAGTGACTATGTTTATTCTATATTACTATTTAATCTCTCACATCATTAATGAAAGCTGAGTTTTCTATGAGAATCACTCATTTTTATTACATTAAATCATTGTTAACCACTGAAGTATGAACTTCCAATCAATTATTTCCTCTTATTAATCTGTGCTGTACTGAACAGACTGGCCTTTTTCTCCTCTTCGAAACTAACATTCAGAAAAATACTAGAAAATTATCACAAAGGCCTGGTTATTTTACCAATTAGAAATGCTGTTTTCATATGGTAAATTATTTATGAAGAAACTCAAATATAATCTCAGAAAATATTGTTTCCATTTTTATTTTCCTTAAAATTTTTTTATTTTGAAATATTTCTAGACAGAAGAATTGAGTGCTTGTGAAAACTTCACCAAGCCTCCCCTGATATTAAAATCTTACATAAACACTGTACAGTTGTCAAAACTAAGGAATGAATTGGTGAAATAGTATTAACTAAACTGCAGACTTTACTTGGATTTCATCCATTTTCCCACTAATGTCCTTTTTCTGTTTCAGGATCCCACCCAGGATACTACATTACATTTAGTTTATCATGTCTTCTTAGTCTGTATAATCTGTGAGGTTTTTCAGTCTTGTTTTTCATGCCCTTGAAGGTGTTGAAGAGTAGTTGCTAGGTATTTTGTAGAATGTCCCTCAGTTTAAGTTGGTTTGATGTTTTCTCGTGATTAGACTAGGGTTATGTAGATCTTTGAGAAGGATACCACAGAGGTGAAGTACCCGTCTCAATACATGCTGTCAGTAGGTACATAATATCAACGTCTTATTACAGGTAATACGAACTTCAATCACTTGATTAGGGTGTCTTCCAGGATTCTTCACGGTAAAGCTCATACTTTTTTCTGTTCCATACTTTGTTTGTTAGAAGTGAGTTACTAAGATGAGCCTGTATTCAAAGGGGGCAGAATTAAGTGCAGAATTTATGGACATAAGTTACAATCACAGTGACTAATATTTTATGGGAGAGAATTTGAAGTGACAGCAGGACCAACTACATGATTTGTGGGGGCCAGAACAAATGAAAATGTGGGCCTCCATGTGCAAACTTAAGAATTTCAAGATGGTAGGAGTGGAACAGAAAACAGGTGTGAGCCCTGCTGGGTGTGGGGCTCTGTACATCCGCGCAGGTTGTGCATCCGTAAGGCCTGCCCGAGGCCATTCAAAATGCTGTTTTTCTGAGGCTATTAAAAAACTTGTTTTTCTTTAAAATTTTCCCCACCAGTTTTAGGGTTCATTTGTGAATCTTCCTGCAGCAGCTGTAACTGCGGTTTTCCAATGACAACTTTCTTTTCCCCTCCTTTCTTCTATGTTTATTAATTGGAGTTCTTCTGTAAGGTAGTCCAGATCAGTGTGGATTTAAGGATGTTTACATTATTCTTTGGGTTATAATCAAATACTATTGTTGTTATTTATTGCTCAAGTTATCCCAGCTTTGGAAATTGGAGCTTTTTCAGATTAATCTTTTGTCTTTTTGAAATCCTCCCATCCGTTTTTCTTGTTGAGAACTTGCTTACTTTTTGGCACCATAAGATACCCCATGCTAATCTCATATTTTCCTTGATGCAGCCATTTCTCCAAGGAGTCCTGGTTCCTTTTTATGGAAGAATGGCATTTAGAAACCAAGATCTAGGTACTCGGTGTGCTCATGGCCACTGGGGTGGCACTTTTAGGCCCTCTCAGTGGGCAGAGCTTGGAAATGTATGTGTACTAACCCATGTACACAAATACATCCATGTTTCTGTATCTGCCTGTCTGTATATATTAAAATAAACTTGAGTTCATACTGGTCTTCAGCTCCAGCCCAGCACCCCAAAGTTTACTCCAGTATTCATCCATCCTCTGCTTATAACTCTTTGACAGTGAGAAACTTGATTCTTGTAAGCACATATATTAGTTATTTGTTCAAACTTAGTACATCTGTAAAGTAGTTTTATAGTATTTTTACCCTGTACCCCTGTAAGACTAGAGATTTACCAACTAGAGTACAATGTTTGTTGGGTTTTTTGCCTTTAGCTTTATAGCCAAAAGAGTTTTATAAAGTTATTTAGATCACCTCCTTTCTTTCAGATCCCCTTAATTATGCTTGTGTTGTACATTTGTAATACAGTGGGATTCATTGCCATAGTCTATATTCTGTCCCTCATAGTCGTGCTTGATTTTTAAAAAATCTACATGTAATAAAATGTATTTGTTGTGCTGTGCAGGTCTGTGGGTTTCTGAAACTGCATAGTCTGGTGTCCAGCACCTTAGAGCCATACAGAACAGTTCTGTCACCCTCCAGTTTCTCTGTGCTGCCCCTTTGTAGTCAGACTCTCTCCTCATCCTCATTTCTGGCAACCACTATTCTGTTTTTCTTTCTTTTGGTTTTGCGTTTTTTTAAATGTCTTATAAATAGAGTCACACAATAGGTAGATTTTGGATCTGGCTTCTTACAATTAGCAAAATACATTTAAGATTTATTTATATTTTTGTATAAATCACTAGTTTCTTTTTATGTCTTTGAGTACTTTTTATTATTAGTGGATGTTGAATTTTGTGGAATACTCCTGCAGCTATTGAGATGATATGATTTTACTTCTGTAGTCTGTTATTATGGTGACTGTAGATTACATTGTAGATTACATTATAATGTAGACTACATTGATATTTGAATGTTGAACCGGTATTGCCCTTGTGGTATGAACCCCACTTAGTTGTGATGTTATTACCCTTTTTATATATTGCTGGTTTTAATTGGCTAATATTTTGAGTTTTGTTTCTGTGTTCATGAGGAATACTGGTCTGTAGTTTTCTTCTCTTGAAGTGTTATTTTTAGGGTTTAGTACTAGTGTAATTCCATTTTCGTTTGAAGAACTAGATTCCATATATGTAGACTAGGAATTTTTCATATAAAATGTAGGGGGGGAAATGGTAAGTAATACTATGATACTCAGGTAGTCCACCTTTTTGACTGAAGTGGAAGTGTAGATCTCTTCTTGATCCCTGTTCACCTTTTTCCGCTTCTTAGATGAACTCTTCTTGCTCTGTCAGTGGCGTGGTGCCTGCAGGGCTCTCCACGGCCAGTGCAGGCGCACATCTTGCCGCTGGAGCTGTGCTAGGCTTCTCCAAGGGGCAGAGTCCAAAAGTCCCAGCAAGCCAGGGCCCTATCTGCACAGCGTTTTGCATGCATGTTAACCAGTGGGGTGAAATAGGAAATAAATATTTGTAACAGGCACAAAGTTCAGTGAACTTTTCCCTTGAAATGATCAGCATGCTTCTATTATACAGAGAACAATAGGAAAGTCCTAATTAAACTAGCAGACTGAGGCATATTGCCACTACTTGCATTCCAGGCTCTTAACCTAGTTCATAAACTGCCCTTCTTTCAGTCTCTTATGGTGGAAAAATGGAAGGAAATAAGGTGTATGATAATAGACAGTTTGCTTGGGGATTAAAGATCATTACTTTATTGATCAATGGGGTGTAATTATTTAAATATAAACACAGTGAACATTTGTTGAATGGGATTTCTTTTTGTACTTTTTCTTGTGCCTTCCCAAGTAAAGTTATATCTCCTTCCTCTTTTACTTGCAGGTGGAAGATATGCAACAGTCCTAAGAAAATGAAATAAAATTACTATGTGGAAACCAAATTTTTATGAAAATATAGTATTTGATGAGGCAGTTATTATGAAAAAATTCTATTTAAATTGAAAGTTTATTTTTTTCCATTACCATTAGTCCCCTCTAACCCTTCTTGCCCACAACCACCACACTGATGTCTATGTCCAGGAGGCCTTTTCCTTTTTGCTCCATCCCTCTTTGTAAAGGGCTTTCTTTAAGTCAGTGTGGAAACTCGATTTCACAGGGGCCAGACTGGTGAACTCCATTGCCCAGGCAAACTCTGGAGGGCCAGCATATACTCTCAGATGCACCCAGCCATTCTCCCAGGACCTCATGGTCTTTCTTGCTTTCTTCATAATTGCTCATTGCTTTGTGAAAATCTCCTTCATTTTCATTCATTTTTACTCCCTTCTCCTCCCCCACACCCACTCCCACTAGGCTGTCGACCTGGTGTTGAGTGGAGGAGCCAGGACTAAGTGTCAAATCACAGATGCAGTAGTTGTGTGACTAACACAACTTTACCTCTGCCTCTGGGACGGGCGAGGGTTGGCTCAGATTAAGGGAGTAGAAAGGCGAAGGCACAGGAGGAGGAAATTGGGCTACTAGTGACTAGTGTCTCTCCTGGCACGTTGACTTCAAGTCATAGCAGATGGAAGTTTCTGGCAGAGCCATCTGAGATGTGAATAGTAGTGTGCGAACACCACTACTCAGAAGTTTGTGGAGAGGCAACAACGATGGCATTTTGGGGGAGAGGGGAGGGTTTGATCCATCTGAATGTGTGTTATGTTTATAAGATGGACTTTTATAAGGTAGGAATGGCCATAAAAATGTTCATGGCAAATTAAATATTTTTGGTTCTCACCTTGAAAGAATACAGAGTAAGAATATATACAGTTTTGGGGGCGATGTATCCCTTTCTCTCACATTTGGCATGATTTTTTTTTTGCTTCTGTCTGTGTGTGCATGCAGAATTTGAAATGGCAAATGGTTGTCTTTAAAGATAAATTATTAGTTCCTCATCAGGGCAAATGAGGGAGAGGAAGAGGTTGAACATACCCTGGATTTTAGATCTAAGTGAAAGAGATGAGCTGGGAGACACAGGTCGAGTCAGCCCTCCTGTGTTAACACTTTCACCTCAGGGAGGTTATTTAACCTCCATGTGCCTGTTTCCTCCTATCGAGTGACAGGAGTAATGGGACTTGGCCACGGAAAGTGCCTGCACCAGTGACTGGCATGTAGTTAAGTATCATCTCTGGGACCAGATAGTGAATGATCAGAGTCACTTGGTAAGAAAATAATGCATGAGGGCAGGACTTAAAGAAGAAAGTAGTTGTTATAGAATGGACTGGTGGTGGGGGGAACAAGATATTGTTACAGAATGGACTGCCCTCTTCTGCGGTCCCCCCGTATTAGGTTTGCCTTGCCTGCTGCCCTTAGGAATTATGACTCTCAATGCCAGACTTTGGTAAAAAGGAAAGGAACTATTTATTCAAAAGTTGTACAGGTTTATAGTAATGGCAGAATGTTCCTGTTAAATACTCCTGTTAAATACTTCCATCCCTTCTTTGCCCAGTCAGGCCAGTCAGGGGCACCATATCTCAGAAAAAATAGAATTCCATAGTTTGGCTAGCTCCCGGTTCTTCCCAGTAATCAGTGCTTGGCTGGCAGGCCTCCGGCGGTTCCCAGCACCATCAGCTGTGTCACTACGATCTCCAGTTCTTAATCCAAAACCACGCAGCACTTCCTCATGGCCCACCAGCAAGAGAGCTTTCACCCCTTTCCTTCCCTGCAAGATCTCACATTGTCCTTGTCCCTAGTCCTGCATTGTCTCTCTTGTGTTCTTCCAAACCACTAAGAGAGAGTTCCGCATTTCTGCTCCTGCTTCCTAAGCCATGTGGTAAAGGGAACCTTAAAACCATGTGGTTCCAACCCACATGGTTGCCGCGCCTGGGTTTTTAAATCCCAGACAAATCTTTCTCTGCAACCCCGTTTCTGACTCCTCCCACAATTGGCTACACCTACCAGCACTCCTGTGTTTTTCCAGCCTTCCTCGGCTGCCATAGTAAGTCTGGGCAGGCATGGCCCCTTGGTGTGGAGCAAACCATCTCCAACCTCTCACACAAACACTGTAACCAGGGGGAGCTGCCTTCTAGTTACAGCATGGGTTAAATTCACGCCCGTCTCCCTGGTTCAAAGCATGGCCACAGTTACTCAGCATATCTATGAAGCTGGCCAACTGTTGGTATACAGAATAACTCTCAGTGGCCCTGCTCCATGTATCCCATCTCTCAGTCCAGACTGGTCAGGGTAAGGATAGCCTATATTTTTATATTTCCTGGATACCCCAAGTTCTGGTCCCCATTACAAATTCCTCTTTGGGAGGCCCTGGTGGCACCCCATTACAAAATGGGTGTCTGGATTTTGGAGTTGAGGTACAGTAAGATGGGACAGGCAGGACTTAAACTCTCTGGGTTGGAATCCTGCTGAGATTTTTGCTTAAAAGGTGTGGAGAGAAGTGAAGCTAGAACTGGATGTGTCCATCTTCAGGAGGCGTTGAACTGTGTCCCGTGGTAGGTCGTCTTTCATCAGAATAGCATGCCCAGGAGAGTTCAAAGGCAAAGGAGACAGTGTGTAAGTTTATTCTGAGGATATTCTTTGTTTTTTTTTTTAAACATCAATATGATATCTACATCAATGCAATTTTTGGACCACATGTTTCTGTGTCTCTGTATATATTATTTATTTAGATAAACTTACTTGCAATCATGTTTACAAATCATAAGAGTACATGTGGTTAATTTTTAGAAATAGGTACCTGGGTCATTGTCAGCCAGATCAAGCCCAAGAACACTTCCACACACCCTTGTGTCCCTTCTGATTCTTGCCCTCCCTGAAGTGAACGCTGTGCTTCTGTCGTCACGAATTAGCCTCATGAAGTAAGAGGCTTGAACTGAATGTTTGTCTTTGGAACATGTTAGTATTGAGAATATACACCTTCAGCAAAACACAGAAATATTTAGCTTAGGTAGAAAAATATAAAGAGAGATGTCTGATTGTGTTATCTTTACCAACAACTCCATTATCACTCATACGAAGCGAATGCTAATGTATGAGGTTGACTCATCTCTTATCACTACGTGACAACATCTCTCGCATTACATGAGTCAGCTCTTAGTTGCAACCTAGACTCCTGTGATTTGGGCAAAACATAAAGTAAGTAGGCCTGTGTTTGTTTCAGTTCGCTTTGTTGTGGAAACACCGTCTTTCTCCTAACTGGCCAACCACAGGTTCTTAGCTACCTTTCTTAGACTTTCTCTGAGTGGGTGTTTTTCAGTGTTACCCATAGTCACATCACTGCCCCATGAGGAGGACAATTTGAAGGACTGTTTCATGGCTTGGAGAAAATGTTTGTTTCAGCTAAATAAATATGGCATAAAAGTATTAATATTGAATATTTTCTAATAGTAGGAAAATATCTGAATTCTAAGGCTTTTTGAATCTTATAAAGGTCACATTGAGGGTATAAATATCATTATGGAAAGATACTCTGTTTCCTGGGCTCAGAGTTTCCACTGTAAAAAGCACACTGCCTCTGTCACCAGTGACCTGTTTACATACTTAGAATAAAGTATATTCTTTATTTGAATAGTTGGTGAACCTAGAGCATTTATTGAGACAGAAGATCCAGAATGAAGTAAAAAAAAAAATCCTGAAGAAATCCACCTAAGCCAGTGCTCATTTAGTTCATGTTAGTAAACTAATGGGCCATCATACTGCCATGGTCCTGGTGTGTAGTGATACTTAACTCTGTAAACGTAGTCCTGTCTCGACACCAGCTGACACATTGTTTACTGCGTTTGGTTCACTCTCAGGCAGACCCCACCCCAGCCTGGGGCATTTATTCCTCCTCCTCCTGTCCTTCCTTGGTCTCAGGAGTGTTTTTCTGGAAGTCCGCCTATTTACTGGCTCACGGCAGTTGGACTGTCAGTCTTCTTTACTTCTCCTCTTTAATCTTGTCCTCTGCTGGCGGTCAGTCTCCTGCCTCTGTTCCGTGTAGCTGCCAGTCTCTAGTGCTGCCTGGGAAATCTCTTCATAGAATACCAACACAATGTGCGGGGAAGCTGGAATGAGGACAGTAACTTTGGTTGCATGCAGTATAACATGACGCCAATAAAAATGTAGAAAGTTGTGTTTTTATTTATTACGGAATGTTTGTTCATTCATTACTACTTTCATTTATCCGCTGTAAGTTGGGGTGCCAGCTAACTACATGTCAGGTATCACCCTAGGTGTTGGAAATACATCAGGAAAACAGCTCTTAGTTTTCTAGGCCTAGATGGTGTAAAAGAAAGATAAACCATAATTATAGTGAGTCTTATTTGTAAGTTTATTTTTGTATCTATTGGAGCAACAAAGAACTATTGCTATTAGTCATGGAAATGATACTGTTATGCTGAAAATGGTATTTATTAAGATGGAATTCTTCTATATATTAGTTAAGAAGGGTTTGGATCTCCTCAAGCTATGTTCAGGCATGCAGAAGAAATGTAGTTTGCTTCATTTCTTCTTCATAAGGACTGGTCCTTCTGACCCCTTGTCCACCAGGCAGCAGGAGATAACACAATGCGTCCACTCTAGTATGTATCATCTGATGCAGTGATAGAAGTAGTTCCTTTAGATTTTGCATGCTCACTTATTTAGATAAAATACTCAGTCTCTAGATATTTGGCTTCCTCTTCTATTCATTTTCAGGGTGGGGGAAGGAAGTAGGGATTGGGTTTCTCTGGCTTCAATGGACTTGTCCAGCCTTGGGTACTCAGCTGCAATCCGTTAATGGAGTCTGCAGTTGTGTGGTTCATGGTTTGGTCTCTTTTAGCTGTCAAGGCCCAGTGGTGCTTTCGAGTTGACCTTGACTCCATCTCCTCTCAGCTTTGCTGACACTCTTCTTGGACCCCTTCATGTCTCAGTCACATCATCCTGCATATGGACTAGGTTGTCACCCCTGTAATCCCTGCTGTGGGGACATCTTTCTTCCAGCCAGGCCTGCTGCCTCTCAACTCACCTATCTGCATCCCCCTCAGGGGTGCACAGGACCTTCCCGTCCCATCTATACCATACCAGAACTCAGATTAGCTGGGGACTGCTACATGCTGTGCCTCCCTCTGTCTGGCCACTTCACGTGGCTATGTTTACTCCGGTCTCCTAAGCTGATGAAAGAACAGCCTCCTCAAATGACAGTGGGTCAAATGCCACTTGTTCTGGAGTGCCCATAACTACTTATCTGACACCCTTTTCCACTGCGGGGGCCAAAACCTAGAAAAGGGGGATCAGGGCATTTTAGCTGACCCCCTTAAGGTTTGAAGAACCTTTGGGTGAATTTAAAAGGCCTTTTCTGGTCTTAAATATAGCAGCTTTGTACAAAATGTGCTGATTCTTAAATTTCCTTGTAACAAACTCAAACTCATACTATATTAATCATTAGTTTTAAATAGGAAATTAGAGCATTTCATCACTTAAATTTTCTATAAGGTCTTTGTTTTTGAGAACTTGGAGAGCAGGAAACTGTTGAATCTGGATTTCTTTCCTTTCTCTTTTTTCTTTTCCCCTCTGGCTGTGAAGGGCAAGGGAAGCCACAGAGGCCGTTCTCCCCAGTGGGTGGTGTCCGAGAGAAGATGGGGCAGGAAGATGAGGCACATCTCTCTGCCGTGACGTCCATGGGGCCTCCCTCTAGTCTGAATTTCTGCGTCAGGGCTTTGTGGATGCCCACTGGTCAAAGACTTGCTTCTCACTTAGTCTTCTTCAGGCATTGCTTTTTCCAGTTCATCCTGTAGAAACCAGAAAACTAGTTGATGAAATCTCTGAGATGTGAAGGAAAAGCAGTGGATCCTGTTGCATGGGTGCAGAGGGAAACATGTAAAGCGTCTGTAGTACCAGCGGTCTGGTCAGTTGGTCAGTGACTTCAGCTGTATTTCCTTCCAGAAGTTGCCTCTGCTTGTGTGCTACAGGGCCTTCACTACAGTGAGCCTGAGTCTGGCATATCAGGCCCTTTGCTTTTGATTTAAAATTGCCCTACTTAAATTAGTTATTTACTTTTTAATTGATGGGTATCTGTTTTTTGTTTAAACCCTGGAGTTATTAATTGTCAGCCCTGTGCCTTTTGCCCAGAAACTGTTGAGGAATCTTGCTCTCATCTGACCGTGCTCCCTTTGTCCACGATGCCCTTGGTGTAAAGGGCTTAGCAGCAATTCCGACATGAGCCTGCTGCGGGTCCCACCTGACCTGGAAAATTCTCTGCAGACCTGGGCACACAATGTCTAATGATCATATCCGGGAGCTGGTCAATAATGGTCTGTTGCTGCTAGTCACTGCTCATTGAAAAATAATTAAGTAGTAGCACACAAATATATCTGACATATATGAGCTTAGAGATCGAAAAGCTTGTTTCTATGGTAAGCTGTTCGATAGACTAAGCAAAAAGATTCATTGTGAACATGTAAGAAAAGCTTTTCAGAAGGAAGAGAGAGAAAGAGATAACAAATATTCTCAAACATCCACTAAATACCAGACACTGTGCTGGCTTTAAAAAAAATTAATTCCCATGAATTACTCAGTTCCTCAGTGTTTTCTCCTAAGGTTCAGATATTATGAATATGCCCAGGACTGCACAGCTATTTAACAGATACCCAGGGACCGTCAGACTGGGAAAACCCCACAGTGTTTATGGAGTGGGTGAGTGGAGCAGAGCGGCCCAGCTTTCTTCACCTGCAGCTGAAGCAAAGTTTCCACATCACCATTTTGCCTCTCATTTCACCAAGTATTTTTCTTTTTAAAGATATGGAGAAGTCTTCTTTTACAGATTTTATTTATTTATTTTTAGAGAGGAAGGGAGGGAGAAAGGGAGAGAAACATCAGTGTGTGGTTGCCTCTCTCAAGCTCCCTACTGGGGATCTGGCCTGCAACCCAGGCATGTGCCCCGACTGGGAATCAAACCAGCGACTCTTTCGTTCGAAGGCCAGTGCTCAATCCACTGAGCCACACCAGCCAGGGTTCACCAGGTATTTTTCAAAATAGATAATGCTTTGTTTGTTTTTAGGAAGACTCAGTGTGCTTTGAGTAGGACATGGAAATAATGGGTGTGGATTTTTTTGTTTTCATTTATGGTTGGATGTTTGGATGCTGATGTAAACCCACAACGCTGCTCGCATTGTGAGCTCAATGTCCAGAAAAGCCCTGATGAGGAAGCCAGACACGTGGTTATCTATTTTATGATGAATCCTTGTTAATTCAGAATTTCATAGGCACTGAAGACAAGATGAATGTGAGTGTGTGTGTGTGTGTGTGTGTGTGTGTGTGTGTGTGTGTAAAAACAAGGCTAACCAGGTTTTAAGTAGTCATTCTTCGGTGATCTGGTTTAATGAACAGATTAGGATAATCTCTCTCTCTCTTTTTTTTTATGTAGACAGTCCTTTTAAGACTTTAAAATAATTTAATCTCATAATTAGCCTAATCATTCTCTTTTAAGGACATTGGTGTGCTAGTCACCCTTTCTGATATAGTATAAAAATATATTTCCATGTTTTAATTTAAGAAAATTTTACATTTTAGAGTGTCTGAGAATGAGATTAATGTAAATGTCCATTAATTATTTCCTCACCTGTCCCAGGCCAGTTTTCTCTCTCCTTCAAACTCAAGAAAAATGATTGCCACTCTCTTCCTTCGGAGAGAAAGAATGCTGCTTAGGAACAGTATTTCCTACTTTATAAAAGCCAGTTTTCATATCTCTGATATAATTATACCCTTTTAAGCTCATGATGAGAATCAGTCAAGGCTTAGTTGTATGCTCTTCTTTCTAAGTAAAAAAAAAAAACCAAACCAAAAACAAGTTCCCTCATTAAACTCAAGGGAAAAGTTCTTGTTCCCAAATCCGTTTAGGAGGATAAGCTGTTCTAAATCCCCTCCTCCACCTCTCAGAAGCACTTTCCTAATGTCACAGAGGTGTGGAGAGAATTTTAAGCCCTAAATTGAGCAAAGAAATTGGCCTGGCGACTGCTGAGTCATGCATTCACTGGTCTAGAAATGGTTCTAGCATGAGCACTAGGGAAACTAAAGTGCTCAGCTACAGCCAGAGCCCTGGCTCTCTGGAGTGGGTTCCAGAGTTTGCATTTGGGCGGCCTCCTTCCTGAGAGTACTGGGCTGGAAAACATAATCTTCTGTCCCACTCCCTTTTGAGTATCTTCTCTTTGGCCCTGTGTTGAATCCCTTGGTTGGTGTCGGGTGGCCCACGAAGGTGCCCGTGGCAGGGTCTGCGGGGGCATTAAATTAGAATGGGTCAGAACCTTATTTAATCCGCTCACCCCTATTAAAAATTCTCATTCTGTTTCACGTTCCTTCAGAATTTTGTGTCACCCAGGTGATGATGATGTCATCCTTGAAGCAATCATCTTTTTTGAAACATACATACATTTTGGAAAAAGAATTGTACAGAACATAACATATTCTGGACATGACTAGACTTTTAGTTCCAAAGGGTATTTTTTAAAGGCAGGTTTATTAAGATATGAAGTGCATATATTAAAATTTACCTTTTTATGGGTACTTTACTGAGTTCTGACCAATGCATAGATAGTCCTGTAACCAACACCACAGTCCAGATAGAGAACATTGCCATTGCCCCCAAATTCCCTGTGTGGCCTCTTCTTGTAGCCAGTGCCTCCCCTAACCCCAGTCTTTAACAACTACTGATCTGTTCTCCTTTCTATAGTTTTACCTTTTTCAGAATGTCGTATAAGTGGAATCGTATATTATGTAGCCATTCGAGTCTGGTTTTTCCCATTCAACATAATGCATTTGAGATTCATCCCTTTGTTGCATGTCTCAGTAGTTCATCCCTTTGTATTGCTGAGTGGTATTCCCTTGTGGGGAGGTCCTATAGTCCATTTACTCATCCGCTGAAGGATATTTGAGGTGCTCCCAATTTCTAGCAATTGTGAATAGACCTATAACCATTAGTACATAGGTTTATGTGACTACAGGGTGGGTCAAAGTACATTTACAGTTGTGCATATGGAAAATAATACAATAATTAATATATAATATGAGAATAAACTCTGTGTTTCACATACAACTGTGAACCTACTTTGCCTCACCTTGTATAAGTTCACACAGTACCTAGATAAGTCCCTAGGGGTGGGATTGCTGGGTGATATGGTAAGCTTATGTTTATCTAAGGGTGATTGTTAAATTTATTTTAAATTTTATTATTTTTTAATAATGATTAATAACAAAAATGGTTGATATTAGCCTATTGCTTTCTGACCTGTTTTTCACTTCACAAATATTTTTATCATTAAGTGTTATTTATCATAACTTTTAACAACTTCATAATATCGAAGAAGGAAATTTGATGATAGGAGTATCACGAATCATGCCAGACTAATACAGGAGATACTTTGGTACAAGGGAACATAGAATTCCTCAGTTGTAGCTGTTTGCACATGCCTAGTCATATTTGCAAAGTGCTGTATTATGTGAGTTTATTCGGGAACAGTCAGAACTGATATGGCAGATTACCTCTGTGTGAATATGCCTTTTAGGTTTAAGGCTTATGGATAGGAATGGAATTTTGGTCTACTCCACATAATTATCATTTTCCCTTATATAAACTCAATAACTATTAACAATCCTTTAAATGGCAACTGTACGAATATTATTCTTTCACTTTTGTAAAAGAATTTGCACTATTTTTCTTAAGTGAAATTAAGGTTAGAGACTATCATGTATTAAATAAGTAGCTAATAACTTAAGATCTTTTTCTTTTTTCTATATACTGCCTGCATTACTGATTCAAGTAAGGTCTCTCTGCCGAGATAGTGAGTTTGCTATTTTTGTTGATATTTAGGAAAACTAGGGATGTTCTTAGGGGGAGAAGTACATTCATTCACGTGCCTGACTTGTAAAGCCCTAGGCCCGCCAGGTGTCATTTCTCTGAAGAACAGACTAACAGCGTTTGGCTGCGGAGACTGGAGAGAGATCTGAGAGTATACTCAGCTTGGCTGTCTGGCAACGCCTTTCTTTACCTAAGCACCAGCCCTTTCTTCTACCAGGTCTCAACCTCAAGACACTAATTTCTTAAGAAAGCATTAACAGTAAAATGACTCTCAGGATCAATTATTAGAATGCCTCCAGCAGTCAAAGGGACTGACTTGGGCAATGTGAGCTACTGCCTCCCTTGGGCTGAGCTTGTTTACAAAGACCGAATTCTTCAAAGTTTAAGCCTGGGAGATAGGGGGGGTGTGCACCTCCTGATAGAGTAAAAAGGTCACCATCAGCCCAGAACGGAGGAGCCCAGTGTTCAGTCTTGAGAATGAGAAGAGGTTCTTTGGAATGTCTGGGCTCTGAGCTTGTCTGCTAGGTATGGCTAGCCAACCTCTGAACACAATTCAAGGTATGTAGATACTAGTTTGTCCTCTTGTTTATGGACATGTCTAAAATCCAGAGGTAGCAGGAACAAAGAATAACTTCTTTAGAAAGAGTCGATTTGGAGCTTGGTTTTGTTTCATTTCAGTGAGGGAAACATTGAAAAAGAATCTAGTATATACTTTTGAGTTAATTGGGAAGGAGTCTTAATGTTCCCAGTAGGGTTGGCTCACAAATAGGCGAGTTAGTTTGGTGCAGGAGTGCATCAACACGGTCTGTGATCAATTTACTAAGCACAGTGTAAGTTGCTAGGAATAAGGCCAGCCAGAATTCTGTGCTAAGCAGTATTTCAAGGTGGCTTTGTATTCCGGGCAACTTATCTAATTCCTAAGGAAATAAGAGAACAACATGTTTTATTTAATTTGTATTTGGCTACCTTTTAAGCAAACTAGGCATTTTTAAGTACTTAATGTTGTCACTAGCCTTTGAAAGCTCTCCTGTATTCTTGCTGCTCAACTGTAGTTCCCTCTGGTTTTGAGTGATGTTAATCTAAACACATTAAATTTCAGTCTTGTTCTTTCTGCAGAGATAGAAAGCTGGGTCTGAAAAGAATAGCAGAGCTGTAATACAGGAAGGTCAATGTTTGCACTCAAAGGAGAAAGTATGTAAACCAGTCTTGTAATGGTTTTTAGAATTGTTCTGAATAACATTGGCATTTAGAGACTGGAAATATTTAAAAATGTATTGTTTAATATTTTTTCTTTGCAAATATTGTTCTTTATTATATGTTATGTTAGTTGTTCTCCTGTCATCATCATTACACAGCATTTCAGTATCCATGTGAATTGGTTGGATACCGAAATTCTGTGTAATGCCAAAATAATTGGAGCAATTACTGGAGCAAGAGAAATTCAGATTATACATCAGGAAGAACTTCCTGAAAAGCCAGGGCTACTAAGAAGATGGGAAACTATCCTGTTGGAGACATATAAAGAGAACATTTTACAGTGATCTTTGGGGGAAAGTTTGCTGTGTCTTTGCTCAGAATTAGGGGGAGGGCATGAAATGATCTTTTGTGAACATTCCTATTTTGTGCTTTTGTGATTCTCCTAAATATAAGCAAAGGGGGAAAGCCCTGTGTGTCCAGTGTGAGTCCGAACCGTTTTCATCGTGGTCTCATGTGTCAGAACTCCTTCTGACCACAGGAACAGACAGTCATCTGTTCTCGTTAAATGCTCCCGTTGGTGGACAGAAACCTCCTTACCCACTAAGGAAGAGCATCCATATTTGGGTAGTTTTATTTATGACAAATAATTTTGGGTGAATTGTGGTCTAAAATCTAAAATCTTTTTCTGGTAATTCTCTTGATTGGTTCAAGTTTTGCCCCCAAGACATTGTGTAAGAATTCTGATCTTTCTTGTACATGATCCTTCCAAAGTTGGAGAAGAGCTTTCATGTCGCCTTATTAAGTGTTTGTTTTTTTTTTTTTACAATAGTCTTTTTCAACCATCTTTCTTCACATAATGTGGGAGCTGTCATCAACCTGGTTGGTGACCCTCACCATCCAGTTAAAATGTGTTGAAGACCCTGGCCAGTTATGTTCAATGCAAGGGACAGTGGAGCTGTTCCCTTGTTCTGGACACTGCCCTACAGTCTCAGGTTGGCCTTAGCTTGTTTTGGACAGATGTGTTGTGCTGGCAACCAAAGTTACTGCCAGTTGGATCTCTAGATCACCACATCAGTGGTGTTTATTTGGTCCTCTTCCATCCTCTGCTGAGCTGCTGAGTTTTCTTTAACTACAATAGTTTCATTGGTAGTTGGGAAGTTCATCTTGTTAGTGTTGGCCCTGTCCTTTCTGAATCTTGATTTGCAATAACTGACCCTCCCAATTTTGCTTCTGCCATTTGTAAATTTGATAAGGACGCCTATTGAAACCATTAGTAAACATGTACAACAGAAGAGTCCTGCTTTTTTAAAATAAAGGCTTCTCATTTTTTTTAATTGATTTTAGAGGGAAGGAGGGTGGGAGACAGGGGTGGGGGTGTGTGGAGAGAAAGAGAGAGAGGAAGAAAACATTGATTTGTCATTCTACTTATTTATGTGTTCATTGGTTGCTTCTTGGATGTGCCCTGACTGGAGATTGAACCCACAACCTTGGCATATAGGGACAACACTCTAACCAACTGACTACTTGGCCAGGGTAGTTTCTCATTCTTAAAACAATTATTTCTTTGTTTTATCCCCAAATAGTAAAGACATGATTGGAATAGTGGCTAATTGAATCCTGGGTCACAGGTGGTGGCTTCCCTTTGTGGTACCTTTGTAGTTCTTGGATTAACTTGTTAGCTTTGCAAGTCTGAATGATAGCTTTGCTGTATAGAGTAATCTTGGATATAGGTCTTTGCCTTTCATGACTTGGAATACTTCTTTCTGGCCCCTTCTTGCCTGTAAGGTTTCTTTTGAGAAATCAGCAGATAGTCTTATGGGAACTCCTTTGTAGGTAACTTGTCTCCTTTTCTCTTGCTGATTTTAAGATTCTCTCCTTATCTTTAATCTTGGGTAATTTAATTATGATGTGTTTTGTTGTGTTCCTTCTTGGGTCCAATTTCTTTGGAACTCTCTGAGCTTCTTGGACTTCCTGGAAGTCTATTTCCTTTTCCAGATTGGGGAAGTTTTCCTTCATTATGTTTTCAAATAAGTTTTCAATGTCTTGCTCTTCCTCTTCTCCTTCTGGCACCCCTATGATTCAAATGTTGGAACATTTAAAGTTGTCTCTGAGGGTCCTAAGGCTCTCTTCATTTTTTTGAATTCTTGTTTCTTCATTGTGTTCCGGTTGAATGTTTATTTCTTCCTTCTTTTCCAAATTGTTGATTTGAGTCCCAGTTTCCTTCCCTTCACTGTTGGTTCCCTGTATATTTTTCTTTATTTCACTTTGCATAACCTTCATACCTTCCTCTATTTTGCATCTGTACTTGATCAGTTCTGTGAGCACCCTGATTACCAGTGTTTTGAACTCTGCATCTCATAGGTTGGCTATCTCCTCACCCTTAGTTCTTTTTCTGGAGTTTTGATCTATTATTTTATTTGGACCATATTTCTTTGTCTTGGCACACCTGTTGCATAGTAATTGGAAGAGCTTTAGGTATTCACCAGGGCAGGGCAACTCACATCACTGCGTTGTGATGCTGTATGTGGGGGAGGGGTCTGGGAGGGAACAATGCTGCTTGCTTGACTTTTGGCTGGCTTTCAGTCACTTCCTCTGCTACCCAGAAGCAAATTGGGCTCTTCTGGTGCTAATTCCCAGGTGGGTGGGTCTGTGTACATTCTAGGACCCTGTGGGTCTCTCCAATGAACTCTCCTGTGAAGCTGGGAGTTTCTTCTACCACAGCAATGCCCATAGGTTTTTACAGCTAGAGGTTTTGAGACTTTATTTCCCCATGCCAGAGCCTTGGGTTGTGCAGTCTATCTTGCTCTCCAGTTGTTCATCCCAGCTTATCTGTGTGCAAATGTGGGACCGCCTGGCTGGCCAGCTGTGGCCTTGCTCCTGGTCTGCCACTTTGCCACATGTCCTCTCCACCCTGGCTGTTCATCTCCACTCCTCATACCGGTCTGGATGAATGTTTCTTCTTTAACTCCTCGGTTGTTGAACATCCATACAGTTTGATTTTTCTGGCAGTTCTGGTGTTTTTTTGTTTTTAAATTTGTTGATGTCCTTCTTTTGGTTGTTTGAGGAAGCAAAACGTATATACCTATGCCTCCATCTTGGCTGGAAATAGCTTTGCAAGTCTGAAAATTTGATTTTTTTTTCAAGTCAGATATAATATATAAATCTATTACTGAAAATTACTTTTAAAGAAGTTTTCAAATTATAAAATATTAGAAGTGCAGAAAATAATACAACAAAACTCTTTTTAAACTTATGTAGAGTCAAGAAAAATGGAAAGTTTAATATTTTTTCCTCTTGCTCAGAATGCTAAAGAATATTCTCAGACACAGAGAACTAATATAAACCCTACACCGGACACGGGGTGCCCAGTGCCCTGGCCAAGGAGAAGGTTCCCATTGGAGAGTCCTGATGAGATCAGTCAAAAAGTGAGCTGTCAGTGACCCTGGCTTGAGTGTGCTCTGAAAATCATTTGTTTCCTGCGGCTGCTCTTTCCACCTTTCCTCTTGTGTTCTGAAAAACCAGTTTTGGTGCAGGATGTTTCACCAAAGGTTTGTAAACTGGGCTTTAAAATCTGAGTTTTACAGCTCAAAGGAAACAGATAATAAAGATGAACAGAAAATGAGGAAATGGTAGAAAGCTGTGGGCATTATGAAGGGTCTTGTAAACATCACTGGACCCTGGAAATCTTGACTCACAATTAAGTGTAGGTAGCTGGAGACACGTCTTGGTGTCAAGGGATCTGAAGAGCCTGTGGGGATTGCCAGGGTGCATAACTGCATACATAGGTGTTATATTTGAACCCGTACCTCAAAGGATATTGTTGTGGGATTAAGTGGGTTAATATCTTGAAAGCAGTTAGAACTGGGCTTGGCACATTGGTAAATGGTGAGAGTGATATTGGCTATGCTCTAATGATGCAGGTGTCCCTTGGGGTATAAGGGAGGATTGTTGCAAATGCTGCTTTTGGGAGCTGCAGCATATGCAGATGAAATATGCAGATGAGTTCGTTGTGTCCTCTTGTCTTGAGGACAACACTGTGAATAAGAGTAGAAAATCCTCAGTCTAGGTTTTCTATTTCTAAAAATCACTTAGATCGTAATCCTTTAATTTGTATTCTTTATTATTGTAACCCTTTATTTCAATGCACAGTCAAAATGTATTAAATTTTTCATGTATTTAGTCATTGACCACATTTAGGTATGCTTTTTGATATTATGGAGGCAAATACTTTCCTTTCCTCAATAGGTGTCTAAATTATAATAAGTAGCCAATTTCACCAAAATTCTGTGGACTGTATTTTTAGTTAGAGTGGAACTTCAATGTTGGGGCTTAGCTTTTGGGGGCCTGCCAATAGCTGTGCCCCACACTAAGAGCTATTTTAATCTTGAAATAGTAGCAAGTAGACAGACCTGAACTCAAATCCTAGTCATGACCTTCTAACATGTACTGAGTCCTACTTTCTTAATTTACAAATAGGGATTATAAAACTCACCTTGCAGTGTTATCGTGAGGATTAAAGGTGTTACCTAACAGTGTTGTACAGTGGTATTAAATGAAAAGTAGCTTTTAAAAAATCACTACTATAATCCTGGATGAAAATCAGTTTTACTAAGGTCTAAAGTTTAAATGAGAGCATTATTACGTATTATTACATACATGTTATTTATAGTTTATGGCTGTTTAAGGTTTCTAAAACATAAACTTACAGCTTATAATTCTGTTTATAAGTTTATAACATAAAATATAATGAAATCTACCTAATTTTTCCTCACAGAGTTATTAAAACAGTCAAGTCCCCAGGTAGACGTGTTGTGTGTTCTCACAGAGCAGGAGTTAGAATAAGAACGCCCCTCACCTGGCTAACAAGGCAGACGAGCGAGGCTGAGAGGGAGGGCGGTCCCTGGGTGCAGCCTGAGATCAGTGCAGGTTAAAACTGTCTGCTGTGGAGGGGAATTTCTTTAAAGATTGATATCTTTGGTGGTTTAAAACTTTAGTGTTGAAAAAGATAAAGTTATTCTTTAGGTTAACAATTACCCACCTGTGTTGGATCTTTTGGTCTTTTTACTTAATCTGTATTGTTGATGGTTGAAGACCAGCCTCTTGAATGTGTCTGGGACAGTTTGAATCATTGAACTGGATTATTTTTATTGTAATGATCAGGTGAAATTCTTTAAGTTTTCCTCTTTCTCTGCCTTTAAACTTCAAAACAAAACAAAACACCTCAAATTTTCTATGCAGAAATGAAGAAGGCTCTTGATGTTCCCTGTGATAAGCAAATCCACTTTTAGAAACTGCGTGGTGCTCCATGTGTTCAAAACTTAGTGTATTGGGTTTCGGTGGGAACGCTTTAATTTCTGTAATTATTGGCAACATGTTTGCATTGACTTGGGGGGAGTTACATGTGCTGTCAAAAGGTTTTGGAGATGTGTAGTTTAGAAGGGGGTGTGACTAGTTAAAAATGAAATATGAGTCTGTGTCTATCCTGTTAGGGATGAGATAACTTCAGGGATTACTGTAATTTAAGGATTTCTTCAGTTGGATGTCTTTAAAAACACAGATTATTGTAAGTCTTGGGCATGCTTTTGCTTGGCTATAAAAGAATTTTTTCATAGAGAATGGGCCTTGTGTAATATTTGTGTTCATTCAGATTAAGGAAATAGGACACTGGCACAGTTAGCCGAGTGGCTGGCGGTTTCTGTGTTGTCGTTTGCTTCAGAAGACTCATGGCTACCGTGTGGCCAGCAAGCCCCTCTGAGCATTGTTGATTCTGAAGGGATGGGGTAGATATGGAATGAGAATTAAGGTACCTCTGATCAGTACATTATAAAAGTCCTGTATACATGTGGAAATCTTCCAGGACCCATTAGTTGGGCTGTACTTTTGGGTGGTCTCAAGAGGCCCAGGGTAAGTGGTGTAATTTAGTGTATAGTGTCAAAAATATCTTTTATCATTAGGAATGACATTTAAAATAGTGCAGTTTTTCTTTATTATGTAGATAATTCTTTGTTGATGGAGCTATTCTCTCCCAGCTTCTTTCTTTTCCTAATTAAGGGACACTTGTAAGAGTGTGGCTTCTGGCACTATGTTTGGGGTAAAGTTGTGCAGAGAGTGAGGGTGTGTGTGTATGTGAGAGAGACAGAGAGAGCCAGGCAGCAGTGCACAGGGGTGCACAGGCGCACTGTGCCATCATTTTCAACGCAATCCATCCACTCTTGGCCATCTTCTCATGTTTTTTCTTTTTCCTTTTTTTTTTTTGAAATATAGAATTAGTCAATTTTGATAAACTAAATTTGAGATTTAGTGACATTTTTAGACCCTGGCTAGGTGGCTCATTTTGTTAGGTCATTGTCCTGATACTCCAAGGCTTCAAGTCCTATCCCCAGTCAGGACATATTTAAGAAGCAGCCACTGAATGCATAAGTAAGTGGAACAACAAATTGATGTCTCTCTGTCTCTGTCTGTGTCTGTGTGTCTCTCCCTCTCTCTCTCTGTTTCCCTTCCTCTTTCTCTCTCTCCAATCAGTAAATAAAAACTTAAAAAAGTTGAGTAGTGACATTTTTAGCTCTTAGATGTTTTCTGGACTCACTCATTGTGCCTGAGCCTATGGCAGAGATTGAGCCAATAACCAAATCTTTCCTGCCTTGTGTTGGGCGCAGTTATAAAATGTTTCCAAGTTACTCTTTGTAGGTGAGTTCTTGCCAATGGAATGGGAGCAGAAGAGACAGGTGCCATGCTCAGTCCTGGACAGCCATGAATGTCCGTATTCTTTTCTCCTTTTGGCGGTAATAGAGCAGGATAACTTGGGATCCAAGTGTTGCAGGTGGGAGAACTACACAGTGGCAGGAACCTTGGCTTCTGGAAGGCTATTTGGAGGAGAGTCACCCAAGCATCAATAAGTGTGTTGGGGTTATTACATGGGCAGAAAACAAGCTTTTATTGTGTTACACCAACCAGTTTTCAGCGTTCTCTGTTACAGCAGCTAGTTACCTTCCTATGTCCCCTCACTGTTGCTCAGTTTAAGGTGCTGGAGTCACTCCCATCACTTCATACCCATCTCTGGACCTGGGGACACAGCCCTCATTGGTTGTTTCCAACTGATTTGCTGTATTCTTCACTGACCTATCATTTTGTGTTTTCATCTCATTCACTCCATTCTCATTTCTTTCTCTTCTCTTAGGTTATACACATGAAACTAATATAATACTGTATGTCAACTGTAATTGAAAAATAAAAAACTATTTAAAAAATAAACAAATTTACAAACTTGATAATTCAGATCTCAGCCTCCATGCCTTGGTTCTTAAAGATCTAATGAAGAAATGTACACTTGAAACCTCATGACCAATGACACCCAAATAACTTTAATTAATAAAATAAAGTAAAATAAAAACAAGAAACCCCCAGAGGTCTCCCCGACCTCTCAATCTAAATAGCTTCTTGGGCACATGTGAAACTAATATAATATCATATGCCAACTGTAATTGAAAAATAAAAAATTAAAAAAATTAAGATAGCTCCCTGGGCACTATACAAATTCTCTGTATAGTGTTCATCATTATCTGATATTTTCTTGTTTATTGTGTCTTCCTAGCAGAAGACTCTAAACTGTTAGCACTGGGATTTGCTCATTTCACTGCTGCATTTGTTATTCTCAGAACACTGTAGAATAAGGACTTAATAAATCTTTGATAAAGAAATATAAAAGTATATTTTATTCTGAATTAAGAAAAACATGGTATATGAAAAATAATAGTGGAAACACACAAACAGTAGGAAGCTATTTTTTTTTGTTTGGCTTACAAAATGTTCTTTCCTTTTAATTTAACTTTTTGAGTCCTTTCTTGTGCATAAGATGTTGTCAAGGTCCCATGGGACCTGGAGTCTGCCAGCTATTGAGGGACATTTGGGATGACATGATTCATTAACACCTTGATTACTGGAAAGAGAGGTAGTTTACAAATAAAAAATGAAGAATTGCTAACACTTAGCAATTCTTACCTCGTGCCAGCCACAAGCATTTTTACCTCATTTGACCCTCACTGAAATCTAAAGAAAGAGCATCACTATTAATCCCATTTTACAGATGAGGGAAGGAAATTAAGGCCCAGAGAAATTAAGGCTATCGTTTAAAGCTAAATAGCAATGTATGGTGGAGGCAGGATGGGGATCCACCTGTCTGTCTCCACACCGTGGAGCCTGTGCACCTCACCACTATGTTTGCCTACCCTCAGTAAGTGACCCGGTAAAAATAAGGATGGAAGGAAAATAAGTTAGTGAATAAGTAAAAATGGAGGCTCCTATTTTGGGCAGAGGGAAAAGAAAGACTATAAGGTAGGATGAGCTAAATACTACAAGAGAGGTTGAGATAAGGTCACTTGGAGTTTGGAGGGGGTATCTTGGAGGCCAGTCTGGAAGAGATGGCCTTAAGGAATATATGGAATTGGGTTGGACAGAAGGGATGGGCAGAGTGTTCACTGATGAGAAGGTGTAAAATCCCGAGGGCTTCACTTGAGGGTCTTCAGAAAGACAGAGGAGCAGGATGTACTTCTAGATGAATTGCTACTAGCACTTGTGCATGGCAGAGGAATGAGGGTAATTGTGTGTCCTTGAAAAGTCCTGAGCAGTGCAGACAGGGTGACGATTTAGTACAGAGCACCGGTGACTGTTCTCAGTGCTCGCACGGCCTGTTGCTTACACCACTTCCTGTTCCCGAAAAAGTCAAATGCACACCCGAGATAGCTGAAGACACTGAAGAAGTGAGCCCTCCGTTGATCCTGAACAGATGGTGGTAGCATCCAGGTCCAGAAGAAGGGGGTAACTGATATTGTCATTATAAACTGTTGTGGTGAACTGTCTTCCAGATAGAAATTCCTCTAGTTTTTTATTTTTTATTTTTTGAAGTTATTGTTTCTGTTTGGAGGGAAGAATATTTTTGAGCTGGACTGGGTTTTTACTAATAAAATGTCAAGTCTTTTCAATGGGTGTATAGTATTTACCCTTTACTTTCTTTATTGCTGGCTCCCAGAGGATTTGAGGAGTCTTTGTAGCTTTGGTTAGGCAATTCAACCCTCTGCCCTGGCTGGTGTGACTCAGTGGATCGAGCACCGGCCTGAGAGCCAAGGGATAGCCCATTGGAATCCCTGTCGGGGCCCCCTGGGGGGGCATGTGTGAGGCAACCACACATTGATGTTTCTCTCCCTCTCTTTCTCCTTCCCTTCCCCTCTCTCTAAAAATAAATAAATAAATAAATAAAAATAGTTCAACCTGAGCACAATATCCTCATCTGTAAAGTGTGGGCACTGATGGTGTACCACCAGGCTCTGTGTTATTTTTTTTTAAAAATGGAGGAAAGTGTATACAGTAGGTTTTCAATAAGTGTTTTTTCAATGAACACTAATAATGATATTGATTTTAGTTCTAACATATTATCAGGCAGCTAATTTAGTATTTATTAAGTTATTAAACACTAATTAACTGTTAGGTGCTGTGCAAGTGTTAATATCCCTATTTCCTTCAGTTTTCTCAGTGACCCCATCACTTAGGTAGGTCCTGTTTTTACCCACGTTTTATAGTTCAGATAGCTGAGGCAGCTGGGATTGGAACCCAGGTCTAATTTAATTCTAGGGGCTTCGCATTCAATGTGTACCTTCCTTCTACGAAAGCTTCAGGAAGTGACTGGCCGTCCAGACCCGTGTCTGTTGTCTGCATGTGTAGCCACGATGGTCCAGATCAGTGCTTTTCAAACTTCCAGTGTTGTTTTCAGCGCTTTAAAAACTCAGACCAGTAGGTACTGTGAAAGAGACTGCACTCGAAGAACGGCCAGCCTCTACAGACAGCATCCTCTCTGGTATCGCTGGCGCAGGGTTGCTGCAGCAACTGCAGCCAGTGATAAGCAGAGCTGAATAAAGACGTGGTCTCCTAGGAGACCTGTGGATTTGCCTCCTCTTGGCAGAGACAACACCTCATCAACAGCCACCATGCTATGGCAGAAAACACCCGAAACAATGTCCTGTCGTTCTTGTCTGGATTTCTGCAGTGATTTCTGGATTTCTTGCCTGGATTTCACTGTTGTCCCATCATTGTCTAGTCTTAAAGGAGCTGGAGCAATGCTTTTAAAACAATATCCAGATCTTGTCACCTTTCTATCCAAAATGAGGCTTCCCATTGGAGAGTTAACACCCACGTCCTCTCTGTATCCTTTACTTAGCCCCAACCTTGCCTCCCTTTCTCTCCTCTTCTGCTTCTGCCAACAGTTTTCCTTCTGTTTCTCAACGACTCCCGGCACGTGTCACTTTAGGGCCTTTGCATTTGCTGGTCCCTCAACCTGAAATGCTTTTGCATGCCTACATGGCTCACTCCCTTACAGTATTCGGGTCTCTGTTAGAATGTCACCTCATTAGTAGACTTTTCCAACTCTCCTATCTAGAGGAGCTCTCTCCTTACCCCACCTTACTTGTATCAGTTCTTATGAATCCCTCACATAACAGGCACTTAACTCTGTTTATTTTCTGTGTCTTCCCACTAGAACAGTTTTACAAGGGCAGGTAGTTTAACCATAGTACCTAGTAGACACCCAGTACCTATCTGGAGTGAATGAATGAATGAATGAACTAGGAGATTTATGGGCTGGTTCTGGCCATCTGGGCCACTGTGGGCCAGCTTCTCACCTGCCCGCATCTCTGTAGGTTGTGAGATGCAGAAGCATCTTGTGAACAGTGAAACACTAAGAGGTGGATGGTATTATTCTTTTAAAAGTTTAATTTTTATTACAGTTTGCATTCACCACTTTTTTGTATTAGTTTCAGGTGCACAACATAGTGGACAGACATTTGTATAGGTTACATACAAAGTGCTCCCTCCAATAATTCAAGTGCCCACCTGGCACCATAGATAGTTTTCATGATATTGTTAATTATATTCTTTATGCTTTGCCTTATATCCCCATGCTTACTTTGTAACTACCAAGGAAGGTGTTATTCTTAACAAGGCCAATGGCGTGCTCAGGCTTTTCGGATTGTTCTCTGTGTTTGTTGCTGCCAGTGTTGTTCTTGAATTTCTGGGCATGTGCTGAATTAGGACGAGGGGAGTGGCTCCAATCGACTTTTGGTTGAATGGCCCCTCTGGTGAAGCCAGCATTGGCAGTTCTGTGTGTAGGTCCTGTTTTTCACTGTCTGAGAGCCACGTCCAGCTGTCCTGAAGATTCAGAGACCTAAGTAAGCAGCTGAAAAGGACGATACCAGAAAAATGGACCCTGCATTCTAAAACCATTGCTGGCTCTAAAGTTGGAGCGGGAATGAGAACGGAACCAAGCGTGTCCTCCTCAGCCCGACACTGCTGTGTGTGCCGTGGGAAAGACAGGCTTCCAGAACGAGGGTGTGGCAGTTAGCCGGCTGTCAGTGGTGTGGAAAAGCACCCTCTCCCGTGATGATGTGTCACAAACAGACACATTCTGTAGTGCTACTTTTGCTCTTAGTTCTTGCTTTTTATTAAATGAAATGTTCCTTGTCAGCTTCAAGATGTAGCTCCTTTTCCTCCCCTTACCCATCTAATTTACCAAAGTGTTTCCAGATTGAGATTTCTGGTAGAGTGGGTATTTCTCTCTTCAGCGTATTTTCATTTATCTATTTATTTTCCATCATTTTTGCCCTTGTCCTTTTCAGTTAAATTCCACGTTGCTTTGGGGGGTTTTTCAGTCCATTCTCCTTTTGTCATTGTCATCACTCTCCAGCTGCCACTGGCGGGTTTGTCCTGCCCTCCCCACTGAGCCCTCATCCTCCTGCCTTGTCTTTCTTTCCAGGCAGTCTTTTGGAGTTACGGCTGCACTGAGCTGCTGGATGCCCTTTCTCTTTTTTAAAATTTGTTTTTAAAACTGATGTTTTGAGAGAGAGGAATGGGGGAAGAGAGAGAGAGAGAGAAACATTGATTTGTTGTTGCATTTATTTATGTGTTCATTGGTGGATTTCTTGTATGTGCCCTGGCGGGGGATCTAACCTGCAGCCTTTGTGTATGGGGATGCTCTTTCTTCATTGCCCTGCTTCTCTTGTTTCTGAGTCTTCATGGTGTCCATGCTGTAGCTGCTGGCTTTTACCTGCTTGTGTTGTTTGAGAAGAAAAGGCGTGAGGAGAAGAGCGGCAGGCTCTGAGGTGTTGGGAGTCTAGGAAGAGAAGACACAAGAGTGGAGGGGTATGGGTGTGTGTGTGTGGGGGGGTGGGTGGGTGTTGGGGATCCTGGGGGGGAGTTGATTTACTTCTCAATCTGTCTTGTTTCCACAAAGGTTCTTTCTAGTAGTGGCGGCGGCTGAGGAGGAGGAGCTCCCTGGGGAGCCAGAGGCTGCAGCTCTTCCAACTAGCAGCTGTGAGCAGTGGGAAGATGTTGGGTGGAGGGCGAAGACCTGGTTCTGGCCCCAGGTCTGCTCTGTGATGAGACTCAGAACAGGTTACCTTCAGTTTTTGTGCTGTAAGGTAAAGATTTTGTAAGGTTTGATCCAGATGCAGTTTAAGCTTTCTTTCAGCTCTGTATTTTATGGCATAAATTTCTGAATCTATGCTTCTCTTAGTGAGGATTCCCTGATTTTTTAATTTAGTATAGAGCATTACTTGGCAGGATCTTAAGTGCTGTTGCTTAAGAATGGCCTGCTGTGTGTGTGTGTGCGTGTGCGTGTGCGTGTGCGTGCACACACGGGCGTGCACGCGCACGCCTGCACTGGGGTAGAGGGTGGAAGGGGTGTTCTGGCACAGATGCTGGTCAGATGAGAGGGGCCAAGGGCCAGCCCTCTTCTCACTACTGGAAGCTATCAGTTGGAAGAGCTGTAACCCCTGACTCTCCAGGGAGCCCCTCCTCCTCCTCCAGGGACTCCCTCCTTTTGTACTCTCACAAGAAGGACATCCTCTGCAATACAGGGACTCTGTGGTCTACCTCGACCTTAGATTACAGATAGTTGTGTCACTGTTCTTTGCCCAGGAGGGATCAATGCACGGAAACTTAGGGTTCTTTGTATTTCTGATAGTCTTGGTTTGGCATGTTCAGTGCTATCAGCAAGCTGATCCACACTGATCTTCAGACAGCACTTGGTTGGACATAAATCCGGAGACTTCAAGTGTTAAGTAATAATCATGTACAAATACTATCTGCGTGAGTCCCACCTGAGTCTGAAATTGATGAATTGTCTTCACTGTGTTGCAGATGTAAAGCTGTTTAAGATATGAAATGTAAAATGAGCTAACAGTGCTTCCTCTTCCAGTGTAAACCAGCAGAGGGGCAGAGGGCGTCCTAGAGTCAGGTGCCTCAGAGACTCTATGCAGATGGTGTTTTAACATTTTTTTGGAAGGACAAATCTTTTTCTCAAAACAAAGTATTATGGAGAACTTCAATATATAAACTTGATAACAACTTTGTTATAAATATATTCTTCGAGTTTAAATTTATTACATTAGTTAATTAAGTGAATGAGAGCAATGACTTAGCCTGGCAGTTTGGGTCTTGCCCAGTAAATTAAAATTTGGTAAATAATACACTTATGTAAATGCATTATTTTTAGGTGAAAAATAAACAGGAACATAATTTTTAAAATGAAATTTAGATTGGATATTTGAACATTCTTCCATTAGAACCTAGGGTTTCCCTGATCTCAGTTTGAAAAACCACTAATATTGAGAATTAAAATAAACTAAGCATTAATTCAAGAAGCTAGGAAATACACCACAGCAAAAGAACAAGGGAGAAATTAATAAAAAAAAACACAAAACTAATTTCTAGAACTTCTCATTTTGTTTAAACATGGCAGTTACTAATGCGTATGCGAGGTATCATAGACTCTAGCCTTCCAAGACTGGATGTGTAGTCAGTCCCGTTCTCTCTGAGAACAAACAAATAAGCAAAACAGAAGCAAAGCCACTGCTTCCTGGTCGTGCTTATCCCTCCTCAGCTGAAGCAGTCCTTGCCATCCTCGGACACCCCCGGTCCCTTACAAGGCTCTGGCTGGGGGACCGCACTGTGTCCGGTCCTTCCCTCCATTGTTTTCTGCTTTCCCCTGGGGCCTGCAGGACACGTCTAATCCCTTGTCTGCATGGCAGAACCTCAGATATTTGCAGCCATGACCATTTACCCATGAATCTTTTCTTCTTTGGCAAAACAGTCCCAGTTCCTTCAATTGTTCCTCATGTGACAACATGGTGTTTGAGTCCCTATGGCATCCTTGTCATCTTCCTCTGAACCTGCTGTCATTTCAGTCTGTGTTTACATTAAAGCACTCTTTGGCGAAGGGGTGCCTGGTGGGCACAGAGAAAGAGCCACTCATGACCATTCTTACGGGGATTACTCCATTTCCGTCGGTGCAGGGTTGAGCAGGACTAGCCTTTTGGTCTCAGGGATGACTCATGCTTTGTTGATTTTTGACTAAAATCCCAACTGGTGGCCAACTATTAAACTGCACTTGCTTCATTCTTTATTTTTGCATTTGATTATTTTGAAACCAAGTGCAGCACCTTAATTCCTCAGATAAATATTCACATAATGCAAGAGTAGAGATTATAATTTTTAAGTATTCTTATTTCCCAGTATATTTCCTCCTATTATCTGCTTAAAAGGTCAGATGATGGTTTTTAATTTCTAGTTCTATGTTTTTATGGAATCTGTACATTAGTGACTTGAAAAGGAAGCAAGCAAGAAGCTTTTTAGCCTGCTTCTTGTCTTGTGAGGAATCTGTGGAGTCATTTACTGACCTCTGTCACGAATTGTTTTTTACTCAATTCAGCTGTGTTACAGGAACAATGGCTATTTCAATTCTGCAGTGGTGAATCATTCCATCAAGTGTGAAAGTCATTGGGAATTTTTGTGTTTATTTAATTGAATTCATTAAAATTTTTTTTTAATTTTTTGCGTTAACTTTTATTGTTGTTCAACTACAGTTGTCCCCGTTTTCTCCCCACCACTCTCCCCTGCCCCATTCACCCCCACCTCCCATCCTCAATCCTTCCCCTCCCACCATTGTCCTTGTCCTGGGTCCTTTATTCATGTTCCTCGATGACCCTTCCCCTTCTCCCCCTTTATCCCCCTCCCCCTCCCCCATGGTTACTGTCAGTTTGTTCTTTATTTCAATGTTTCTGGTTGCTTGTTTGCTTGCTCATTTTGCTTGCTTGTTTATTTTGTTTATTAGGTTTCACTTATAGGTGAGATCATATGGTATTTGTCCCTCACTGCCTGGCCTATTTCACTTAGCATAATGCTCTCCAGATCCATCCATGCTGTTGTGAAGGGTAGGAGCTCTTTCTTTCTTTCTGCTGTGTAGTATTCCATTGTGTAAATGTTTATTGATCTACTCATTTACTAATGAGCACTTAGGTTGCTTCCAGCACTTGGCTATTGTAAATTGTGCTACTATGAACATTGGGGTGCATAGATTCTTTTGAATCGGTGTTTCAAGATTCTTAGGGTATAATCTCAGCGGTGGAACTGCCAGATCAAAAGCCCGTTCCATGTTAAGTTTTTGAGGAAATTCCAAACTGTTTTCCACAGTCTGCACATTCACATTTAATGCAGAGTTTTGAATAATGGATACTTCTTAAAATAAACCTTACTGTATACAGTTAATTTATGGTAATTATTCCTTTTTATTAGTAATCTTGTTAATTGTGTATCCCTGTCCATTTTTGTCTGTTTCTTCTGTCAGCTCTTGTGAGAGGCAAGCTAATGTCTCCCGTTGTGATTAGGGATTTCTCTCTTTCCTCTTTTGGATTTGTTAATATTTCCTTCATATTTTGAAGCTATGCTGTTAAGTATATGCAGATTTAATATTATGATCTCACCCTGTTCAACTGACACTTCTTATGTCAAAGAGTTCCTCTTTCTCTTGTAATAAGTCTTGCTTTAGAAACTACTCTGTCTGATATTATTTCGGTTATACTGGCTTTGTTTTGGTTAGTGTAGCTTGGTGTATCTTTTTACTTTTAAGCTTTCCATGTTATTTTTAAGTGTCTCTCTTGTAAGCAGCATATGTTTTCTAGTTGTTATCAGCAAGAATACTGGCCTCCTGTGCTCTATTTCATCCTGTTGGGAAATGGAAACCATTTCTACCTCGAGGCCATTTCTAAAGAAGTGCCTGAAGTCTCTTAGGTCATTTTAGCTTACCTGCCTTAAAAAAAAACGGCATTCTTATACTTCTTTCTGGATCTAAATGATCTATATTCACCTATGTTTTTTTATTTAGCTTTTGTTTGAGATACTAAATGCAAATGATCTTGATGTTTTATTTAAGATGCTTGCTTTAAACATGCTTTAAATCAGTGGTTTTTAATCTTTTTGAGTTATTTGCTCCTCATACCTTCTAAGAATTTCTGATTGAAAGACAGACACTCTTCCCAGATGATTGTTAAAGACTGTGCATATGTCTTTGGAGGACTGAGGAACATTTTTTTTAGCTGTCCTCTCCACCTCCTGTCTACCCACAGACTTCAGGATGAGAATCCTTGTAGTAAGTACATAAATAAATGTTGAGTAAACATAAAGGTATAGATAAATCAATAAATACTTGAGCATTTGCTGTGTGTCAGTAACACGTTGGGGAGAAGTGTGCTGGGTCTGGAATGGGAAGATCTAGATTAGATTTGTGACTCTGCTGCTCGCTGGACCAGATGCTGTTGGTGCTCTCGTTTATAGGGTCAGAACTGTGGTTGCGCTTCCGCCGTGTTACTGTGGGACAGGATGAGGAAACACACAGGAAAGCACTTTGTGAACTGTGAAGTACTCTACACATAACAGATAATATATGCATGTGTGTATACGGATACGCATATGCCTGCATATAATAGATGTGCACACATATAAAAATAATTTTTGCATTTCCACACTTTGTTTTTAAGAAGTACTTCAGTTACATAAAGTAATTAGAAATAAAAGACTTTGTGCCCATAGCACTTTCTTCAGAATTGTGCTTGAGCCCTGGCTGGTGTGACTCAGTGGATTGAGTGCTGACCTGTGAAACAAAGGGTTGCTGGTTTGATTCCCAGTTAGGGCACAAGCCTGGGTTGTGGGACAGATTCCCAGTAGGGGACACGCAAGAGGCAACCACACATGGATGTTTCTCTCCCTCTCCTTCTGTTCTGCCCCCCTCTCCCCTTCTCTAGGATAAATAAGGAAAATCTTTAAAAAAGAAGAATTATGTTTGAATATAATAAAGAGAATAACCTAACTTGGAGCTTAGGGCAGAAATCAAGAAACCCAATACTGTTCATTTGACTCTGGGATCCTGGGCAAGTTGGTAGTGCCAGTACTCTAAAGTCACTTACCTATAAAATGGGCTCATGCTTTTCTTTCTTTCTTTTACTCTTTTCAAGCACCTTACAACAGTCAACACACTGTGCTCTGCAGGGAAGGCTGTGGGTAGCATTGCCGCTGTTTTTGTTACTGTAAACAGGACAAGTTTCAAATATTAAAAGCAAAGAGTCAAATTTGATCACTTAGATCATTGTATTTATGATGATGGTTTTCACAGCATGTATTAGTAAACTTTAATTATAATATTTAATGTCAATTCATATTAACCCTCATTGTGCTTCTATCCTAAAAATTGTTCCTTATAAAGCTTAGAATACTAGAATACCTTAGAAAACAGAAGAACAATCCTACTGTCATATAAAAGATGATCATTATTATTAAAAAGCATTTCCATTTTTGTTTGTTACTATAAAAGCTAGAGTTCATAACATTCTTTGAATCTTTGGATGTCTTTGAGAATATGACAAAAGCCATAGACCTTTTCTCATAAAATTGGGTGCACATATACATACAAAAATAATTTGCTAATACTTTTAAGAGGTTTCCAGACCACCTGAAACTCATTTATGGACTCTTCTGATGGCCCCAGATTAAGAACCCTCTCCCGGTAAAGAGATACACACTTTATTCTAGTTATCACAATGTGAAATTACAGTATTTGTGTATTGTCTACTTATGCCAGACATTTTAGGAGCTAGATTGTTAGGGCTGTTGTCCTATAGATAATATTGTTACTTACTAACAATGTAATTATATACAGATACATTGTAGAAGGTGAGAGATAAGAAAGGGAGTAAAGGAGGGAGAACATTAGTACAAGAATCCCCAATGATTAGCATAATACAGCCACCAAGGATTGTGGCTAATATTAGGATATCAGAGATCCTGAATTAGGGACTATTA
Source organism: Tonatia bakeri (assembly GCA_004024845.1). NCBI lineage: Eukaryota > Metazoa > Chordata > Mammalia > Chiroptera > Phyllostomidae > Tonatia > Tonatia bakeri. The sequence goes on from PVIA01001489.1 coordinate 69,529, forward strand.
CAGATTAATGGAAAGATACTTAGGATGTGCACATCAGTGTGCATGACTACTTTCGTCCTAAATGCCATCGGGAGAGGAGTAGGAGAGTTCAATGAAATAGGTGAGAGTGGTGAACACGTTTAATATCTTTTTGGTTTTTTGAAAAGAAATTCACAGATGCCGCAGCATCTCATGCAGAAGGCTTGGTCTTTGAGAATTATTGAGTTTTGCAAATAGAATTTCTCTAGGGGGTTGCTTGATAGTAAAAAAATGGGGGTTTAATTTACTTGATTTATTTTTGCTTGTGCTTATATTAAAATACATTTAGTATGGTTATACTTAGGTCAACTTTTCTGGTTTACATTTGTCATTCCTGTTTTTATGTTACCTGACCTTCAGAGGTTTTGCAGGAATATTTGAGTACTTTTTATCTGGGCATGAGCAGGGAAACTGGAGGTACGCCTTCACCCTTCAGAGGGGAAAGGGTATAATTTTGATGTTGATCTCAATTGATTCACTTGAGAAAGTGAAAATTTTGACCTGCCTAAGGCAAAGGTGAATAGAAGAGGGAAGACCAGAATTCTTTAAATTGAAATTTATTCAGAACGTTAACAATGATGGTGCCATTTAGTAGAGTTTTATATGAATGGGCAATAAATTTCGGTGACAATGTGAAATATAAATTAAATCAATGAGGAACTGTTCATTATCTGTTACTCCAGGAAATACTACAACAGTCAGTTGTGGCAAAGTTGGGATAAAATGATGTGCTTGCCCAGTGCAGGCGGTGGTGAAAGTCGATGCAACATTTCTGGAAAGCAGTTCTGCAATTTGTGACAGTTGTTCACATTCTCAACCCATTTCTGGAATTTCATTCTGAAAAGTGATTCAAAGCATAAAAACAATGTACGTGGAAATGTTTACTGTGGTATTTTTTGTAATGTTAAGCTAGAAATACCCTAGTGTACAACAAAAGAGTGATTAAATCACAGAGCTTCAAACACTTGATGGAATGCAATTAAAAATGGTGCCAAAGACTGTGACCACATGGAACACCATTTTTGATAGAAGAGAGCAAAGCACAACCGTGTGTGTTGTGTGTTTATGCCTTGAGTATAGCTGTGCAAAGTTAGCTGTGCATTGAACAAAGACTGGAAGGAAATGGGAAAAATGAAAAACTGTTGATACATTAAGATGGTGTCAGTATAGATGAAATTCGGAGATCTTTAATTGCTATTATTTTGTGCAATAATTAAAAACTTTAGAGGGTCTTCTAATTTTATGTGCTTATGACTTAGGTTCAATATTGTATTAGTTAGGAATTTAACTGTTTGGTGTGAAGAATGCTTTTGCCCATAATGGTTAGCTATTGTTTCAAAGCCATTTGTTGAGGAGAACACTCGCCACTGATTTGAAATGCCGCCTTTGTTACATGATTCCATGCATCTGTGTCTAGACTCGCAGTACTTAGGGGTCTGTCTCTGTGCCGCTACTGCCCCGTTTCAGTCACCGTGGCTTTAGTGCATGTTTTGCTTTCTGAGGGGCAAGTTCTGATCTCTCCCCACCCCCAGCTCAAACATCATTCTTTCTCAAAATGTTTGTTTCTAGTCTTGTGTGTTTATTCTTCCAGATGAACTTTAGAATAAGCTTGTTGAATTTCACTTGAAATAGTCTGTTTGGGTTTGGTTAAAGAACATTAAATTTATAGATCAATTTGGGGCCATAATCTTGCCTATTATGCCTTTTATTGTTTCCAGAAGGTTCAGTGAAATAGCTGAGTGGTTTTTTTTTTAATTTGGGATATAGTGAATTGGCAGAGAGGTGATAACACATGTATAATTTCTGCATAGAAGAAGAGTGATTCTGTTATTAATGCCAACAAATTTACTTAGGGAAGTTTATAGTTTTCCATTGTTAAAAACAAAGTGTGCAATTGAATCCAGATGGAGAAATGCTGGAGGCACACTGGAATTCTGTAAACTCAAATTTATCTTTGCCATTAATAGTATTAGTGGTCTTTTAAGTAAAATAGCAGATTTTTAGCAGTCACAGTGATGAGAAAGACCCCTAATCTTAGTGAAAAATTGTCACCTGTGGTCAATTATGGCCACCTTGTTCCTCAGCACAGTTCCCTCCTGCTGATCCCCTTTGTAGCTTTTTCTAAACTTCCTTTGAGCTCGATCTAACTTCTCTGAATGAAAATGTTCCTTTGTATTCCTATTTTCCTTCCCGGGCTCCCTCTTTCCCTCTTGCCCTCTCTCTCCCCAGTGTCCCCCACCCACTCCTGTCTCATTGGGTCTCTCTGTTGGTTTCTTTATCACCCCCTCTCCCTCCTTCTCCTGTAATTACACCATGTCTTTTTGATCTCTTTGCGATTAGCAAATAGTAAAATCCCTTTATGCTGAATATTACCCTTAACGCTAGGACTTCTGGGCATCTCTCTTTAATGGACGTGTATAACTTCTGACCTGATTGTTATCTTCTTTTCTCAATGGAAAGCATGGTATGGTCTTGAAAGGGAGGCATCACTGAATTACAAAACTTCTGTTTTGGATGGTGTTGAAGAGGGTTGCAGTTAAACTCTTTCACAAGCTGTAGTTCTTATTTACCCAACCAGATAAAATAGTAATATGATCATTGTTTTGAATAGATACAGATTAGATATCCTTGTGATCTGTGAAAAACTTTGATTTGTATATGAAATATGTTTTCTACTGAAAACAAAACAAAACAAAAACAAAAACCCATGAACAGGTCGGGTCAGATTCTGTCCACAAGTAATTAACAGTCCCTTTAGCAACCAGGAACACGACTAAAGCAAGCTGCTGTTCTTCCTTTTTTAGGAAATGGAATTTCATCTAAGTTTCCTCTCTCAGTCATGTCAGACCTTTGTTATTGTTTCTTTTTTCAGATCCTCTTCCTGAACTTTTTCTCTTTTTTTCTGGAAGCTATTGTATGGCAGATTTTTCTTGGCCTGTGACTTTCTATTGATTATGTTTGTGCACGTGGGTGCAAGCTCACACACAGAGAAAGGACAGTTCAAAACTGGGAGACAGAGACTTTGTTTTAGAACTCCACAATTTGTATTTATAGCAGTTCAAAATTTAAGGTGATGTTTCTTGAGTATCATGGATTGCAAACCACTAGAAAAACCTAGCTTTTTTATTTTTAAAATTTTAGAAGGAATAAGCAGGTGGTTTCTGGAAAGAGGAACTCCACCTCGATTTTGTTTTGAGACCAATTGACCTAACTCTTGATGTCCCACAGAACATCATGCGAATACCCCTTCACCGGCAAACAGCTGTTGAAGAGTGTGCAGGCTTCTCTCTGCCCCCCCGCCCCCTCCCGTTACAGGGCGAGGCATTCTCGGAGGGCGCGTTTGTTTTTGTTGGGCGACCGCTCAGAAGCCCAGATGCTCCTCCAGGCTGGGCTGGGCCGAGCTCTGGAGGCCCTCCAAGGTGGGCGACCCCCTCCACTCCTGGTTTCCATTTCCCTGCCACTCCCACAGGCTGGGCGGAATGTACCCTCTCCCTGGAGGTCCCTTTTGTATTGCCGTTTTTATGTTCAAGGGAGGGAGGGAGGGAGTGTCCCGAATCCTCCAAGGCCCCGGGATCATTTGGCAGGCTCCTCCATCCCCGCTGCTCCCTTGTACACGCTGCGGGGGTCGCTCCGATGCACAGCCTCTGGATGGCGACCTATCTGCCAGCACCAGCCCTCTGCTGCCCTTCCTCCACATTCCTTTCTTCCTCGGAATGTGCCTCGGTGACTGGGGCAGCGCCTCTCCTGGGCACCGGGGTACTTAGCAGGACTCTGTTCCGACCAGAAGCTCTCAGGAGAAAGGGTGAGGCCAGGCTGGTGAGAAAGAGGACCTGGAAATCCCTCAGAGAAGGCTGATAGCTATTGGAATAGGACAGCAAGTGTGGGAGCATGTGGTGCTATTTATCTGGCAGTGTGTGTGAATATTTAAGGGTCTTACAACGAACTCTGATGTCTGCAGGACTGGGCAAGGCTAGAGCTGAAGAATCATTATTTTGAGTCTTTACTATGACGGTGTGTCATGTGGAGGAAACAATGCAAGCGACGGTGTTCATCAGGCAAGAATTCAAACAGAGTGAAAGACAAAGTATCATATTTTCATGTCTCTTAATGCAAACGAAAAATTTTGCCCTGACCCATGTGGCACTATTGGTTGGGTGTCGAACCACAGGGGGAAAGGTCACTGATTTGATCTCTGGTCAGGGCACATGCCTGGGTTGCAGGTTCGGTCCCCAATTGAGGCATGTGTGAGAGGCAGCTGATCAATGTTTCTCTCACACAGATGTTTCTCTCCCTCTGTTTCTCCCTCCCTTTCCCCTCTCTAAAAATAAATAAATAAACAAACTCTTTTAAAAAAAGAAAACAAGTCTTTCCTACACTCCGAACTTCTTTGACTTTAGAAACAGAAAAAGCCGGCTGTGACCCTCATACTTCCAGACTCATGCTTGGATGCCTCAGAGAGCACCTCCCTGTCACCCAAACCGCCACTGGAAAGCAGCACGTGCAGTGCTGGAGCTCACTCACAGGAAGCGAGTGGGACGAAGTGTCCTGGCTGGGACACAGGTCTTTCCTATTGTGGTTTCTTCGAGCCAGGATGATGAAGTGTGATGATGCCCCAACTTATTCATTTTTCAGGGGCAGACGACGGTCTATGCGACATTTGGCAAAAATGTCTATCTCCCTAAGGATGCCGAGTTTTACTTTATTTATAACGGATCCCACCAGAGACACGTCGTGATCGCAGAGCGCACAGGGGATAGCGTGCTCCAGTCCAGCATTCCAGGTGAGGCGTCCTCTTTGCTGTGCAGGTGGGAGATCTGTCTGTAAGCACCTTCCCACCAGGGACGTGGGCTGGGAAGAAAACCAGGAGGAGAAAGTGAACAGTGCTTCCAGGAGCGTGTGTGGGTCTGTGAGGTTCTCCCAGCTGTATCTGCAGCTGTCTGAGCAGCCGAGCCTTACACTCAGGGTTGGGTGTGCTGTGGTTGTAGTCCAGTGGAGGCGACATCCACAGCACACCCAACCCCGCGCTCTCCCGTAGCCCCAGACCCCGCGGCCAGGGAAGGCTCAGGCAGCGCGGAGATGTTGGCAGTTGTCTTCATTCTCCCTCCCTCATTCCCTGGGGTCAGCCCAGTAGGCCCAGGGTTTGCTGTCCTTGCTCCTTTTGGTGGCTGGGGCTCCATACCTGGCACCCTGTCCGTCCAGATGCTTTATTGCTGGGTCTCAGGCTCCAGAACTTTCTCTTTCCACCAGCAAAATGATCATGAGAAAACCTATAATTCTCCCAGATAATCCCTTAATTCACCCTGGTGACAGATGAACTAATGTATCATGTTAATGTGTTATCATGACCTATTAGCCCTTCTTAGATACAAGTGTTTTGTGTTTTCTCTGGGATGTGGGTTGTGCATCGAGACAGCAAGCTCTAGCCCAATGGTATAATTAAGATACTAGTCATTACCTGCAGGAAGGGAGGATTTGTTTGTTCTTGCTTGTGGATTGATCAATTTTATTTAACTGTGGGTCTTTCAGTTACTCTTAAATTGTATTATATAGGGAACCATCAAATTTTCTCATGGGGAAGATTGGCTTCATATTAGAGGAAGAATGTTTCTAAGTGCTTCTGTAGTGTATTACTTGTGGGAAGAAGGTAGACAGTGAACGTGCAGACACAGGAGTAGTTAGATCTGCAGAAATGCGCTAAGTTTTACCTTTCAGCTACCTGGGTGTGGGAGTCTCTGTCCTTGGAGTCCTCTTGGCCGACAGGGATGAAATGAGACTTCAAGATAAGATCTGCTTGGGGACAGAAGGCTGACTAGTCTCTCAGAGGGGAAAGGCCTCGAGCACCTCCTTCCCTGCATATTTATTGAGTTCAGCTCACACAGAGACACCTAGTGTGCACGTAAAGCTCATCAATCAATGTCCAAAAAGCTACAGTCATGAAAAACTGACATCATCTACAGACAATAATTGAAGAAACACAGGCCTGTCTCTGGTCAGGGTCAGTGGGATATGCTGATGCTGGAAGGTTGTTGAGGCCGTGTATCATGAAGGAGGGAGTTTCACTCCCTACGCTTTGAACTCAGACATCTAGTTCATACCAACAGGGCTATGGAGCAAGCCTCAAAGGAAACAATGCACATTCTTTCTCAGGCCAGATTTACCCCCAGGAGCCATCTGTTCCAGTACAAGGCTGCAGCTGCCTCTGGCATTGTTTTCAGGCTGAGTCAGGCGGGGGAGCAAAGCAATTAAGAGATAAGGAGACTTCTTATGGATAGAATGAGGACTGGGGCTATGACAAAGCTGAGGGGTAAGGGTCTTTCTGCCCCTTTTTTATAGTCCCCTAAGTCCTTCCCTGATGACCCTTTTTGTGGCTGTGCCTGGCTTAGGTTGTCCCTCCCTTGAGGGATCGTACCTGTCATTGACTAAACAGCCATCTTTTGGGGTCAAGCAGGGTGGAGTGAGGGAGGAGGGGCCATGCTCCTGCCAGGAGGATAGGTTCTGTCTCCTCAGTGGCTCATGGCCCCAAGGCCTTTTCACTCAGCCCTAGCCGGGGGACCCTTGTCCGTTAATGAGGCTACAGTCCCTAAAACCAGGCAGGACGGCTCCCAACACCTGGGCTTGAGTCAGTCTGTTGTTCTGTAAGAGATATCTTGTTCAATATCTCTTATCTTTATAAGAAAAAAAAAGTCAAACTTCTTTCATGACACAGAGTCACTTTGCACGGGTATCTATTGCCTCTGCCCTTGTGCTTTGGAATTAAATTTTTGTTTTTCCTGCCTTGAGCTTCCCCCTCTTTTCTTAGTTTACATTTTTGTGAAGCCTTTCCTAGAGAAAGAATAAAAATAAAGTGCCAATTCTAATACCAAAACTTTTGTCTTTATTTGCATGTGGAGGTGACACTTCCTGCATGTTAAAGACAGTATTTTTTTTTTTAGTATATTGTGGCTTATTTGGAAGTGAGGGTTTTTACCTTCATTTTAAAAGATTCCCTAAGGCAGGTGGCAGTCCCTGTCTCTGAAATTTTCCTGGTTACAGCCTTACCAGGGTAACCTTTCAGAGGTATTTCGAATGGATTTCTGTGTTATATATTGGACATGTGTAGGCTGGGGATGGGGGCTCCATTCTGTGCCTGCATATTAGACCATTTTTTAAAAAGATTTATTTATTTATTTTAGAGAGGGGAAGAGAGGGAGAGAAACATCTTGTGTGGTTGCCTCTTGCACGCCCCCTACTGGGGACCTGGCCTGCAACCCAGGCATGTGCTCCAACTGGGAATTGAACTGGGGCCCTTAGGTTTGCAGGCTGGCACTCAATCCACTGAGCCACATCAGCCAGGGACATTAGACCATTTTTAAAAAGTCAGTGTGAAAGAGGCAGTGGTTTTTGCTCAGTAAACCAGAATGCTCTCATTCCTTGAAGCCCGAGCTTGGTATGTTTGAGGAAAGGCTTTGGAGAATAAGAGGGAGGAGTGACTTGCATTCATTAGCCATATTTTGGGGGGCCAGTGGTGGCTGAATGTTAACCCTTCTTCTGTCCCGCTATGATTATCATAATACAGAGGTCTGGTGGTACTAATTTTTGGAAGTTCTGCCAAGGGCTGCATAAAAATAGAAGTTTACCAACCTTGGCAAGATGGAAGAAGTGTAAGGAGGAGGAACAGCTAGCAGGACTAGGTGACCACCCACTACAGAGTTATTAAGAATACCTCCAAGACAGAGAAGCCACTGTCAGAAGTGGGGAGAAAGATGTAAATATTTCTGCTGAGTAGTTTTGCACCACCCTGGCTCACATTCAGTGGAGCTCTGTGGAATTAGGATGAACTTGTGTAACTGTTGTCCTACTTTATAAAACTGTCATCTAAATAAATTACATAAAAATGTGTGACTCAGGAGGAATTGGTAGAGCAGAAAAGGGCAAGATCTGTAAGATGACAAACTTGAATTCAGGGGTTTGGGTAAAAGTAAAAGGTGAAGGTATGCCTAATAACAGCGTTTGATAATCTTAGGTGAGTAAACCCTGAAATGCTCAGAGCTCGTAAAGGTTACCTTTAAAATCAGGAGTCATTGGAAGCAGATGGAGTCAGCTTTAATTTGGCCCCACAGGCTTGGCAGCATTTAAAGGTAACTCGCTGCATTTCCCTTCTGTCTTTGTCTCCTGTAGCATGCGGTCTGCTTAGGTAGTGTCATGAGACGGGTGGCCACTAGCACTTTGGACACAGTGACAGCACCTCCTGTAGACTCTGGGTGAACTGTTCCCTGTCTTGTTGTGCAGGCCACACGCTTCAGGAGACAGTGACAGTGTCTGTGTGCCTCTGCTCAGAAGGCTACTCCCCGGTGACCATGGACTCCGGTTCGGTGACCTACGTGGACAACATGGCCTGCAGGCTGGCCCGCCTGCTGGTCACCCAGGCTGATCGCCTCACTGCCAGCAGCCATCAGACCTTGCTGACCCCGTTTGCCCTGACAGTGGGAGCCCTGCCTGCTTTGGACGAGGAACTCGTACTGGCCCTGACCCATCTGGAGTTGCCCCTCGGGTGGACTGTCTTGGGAAGTTCTTCACTTGAAGGTGGGTCTTCACCAGAAAATTTGCTTGACTCCTCAGGATCTGTCTTACAACTTATTGTCTGTTTTCCTGGGTGGATTTTCCTGCCTGCTTTTGACCCAGGCCTCAATCTGATGTGGCTGGTTTCCCTGAGGTCCTGAGCCACTCATCTGGGGGCTGGTGGGCACTACTCTGTTCCAGGGGGTGAAGGGCTGCCTCGGGAGGGAAGGGCTGTTCTTTGTGGAAGGCTCTTGAGCCCGCTGCTTTGGGCTGTGGCTCCACTTCCTTTGGCAGCTTCTCTTGCTGGGAGATGGGGATATTGTAGCCTGTTTCCAAATATGGAGAGTCATTGGGCAATGAAGAGCATCACCCAGCTCTGGGGGACATGTCGAAGAAATAGGCCCATGAAGGAAATGTAGCCATTGTGTTGACATCTTTTAAAATGTCAGTGTCACTGCAAGCACTCATGCTATATTATTTGTACTAACTTTTGGAGTTACCTCTGGATGCCCCTGTTTACTAAAATACTGAACAGACTGCAAACACCAGCCATTTGGAATCTGTGTGAACAGAGATGATATTGTATTTAAGCCCATTGTAGGCATGAGGCTAAACTGTTCAATAGGTGCTGGTTACGGCGCTATGAATTCCCTCGTTTTGTTGGAAGCACAGAGAGGTTGCTCTGCAGTGTTTTACTGAACACAGCGTGCACCATTGCTGCTTCTCTGTGTTCTTCCCATGACTTTAGTTTTTGTGGTTGGATAATGGTATTTTCAAGAGTTTCTGCTTCCTGATAAAATCCGGTTACAGGTTGGTTTAAATTCGATCGTGGATAACATTAAACGTGCTGCTTTAGGTAAAGGGGTGTGATTTTTGTAAACAGAATCATAAGGTCATAGTTACAATCAGAGAGGATCTCTGTTTCTTTCCTTTAATCAGGGTTGTGCTAAAATTCTCCCGGGCACTTACGAATGATTCTCATTTCTTTTTTTTTTACATACATTATGTGTTTATTTAGACATATAGACACACACACATATATACACACACATAAATGTTATAATGTTTATGTACGTATGCTGAACTTAAAGTTCATCATTAGTATTGGCATTTTTTTTGTTTATTGTCGTTCAAGTCCGGTTGTCTCCATTTTCCTCCCAATACTCCCCCCAGCCCCGGCCATCTCCACCTGCCACCCTCAAACCTGCCCCCTTTGGCTTTGTCCGTGTGTCCTTTATACATGTTCCTTGATGACCCTTCCCATTTTTCCCTCCATAATCCCCTCCCCCTCCCCTCTGTTTGCTATCAGTTTGTTTTTTATTTCAATGTCTCTGGTTCTATGTCGCTTGCTGATTTGTTTGAATGATTCTTATTTCTTGAGACCTTGAATGAGAGACTTTGCAAACATAGATCAGCATTAAACCATGTCTGACTCCTGTGTGCTGCACCGTATGGTCGCTGATGGATATGGACACAGGGGTGGCTCCCCAAGGGAGTAGGTGGTGTCTGTGTGGCTCGCTGTTGTCCCCAAGGATGTAGCAAAGGGCTCAGGACATAGCAGATGTTCCAGAAGCATTTGTTGAATGAATGAAGGTTGTATCCTTAGACCTTTAAGGAGTCACACATCATTGTTTTAATTCTCCTATGTACATACAGGGGTAGGCAAAAGTAGGTTTACAGTTGTGAGTACATGAAGCACAGTGTTTATTCTTATATTATTACTTATTAATTATTGTATTATTTCTACTATAACTGTAAACCTACTTTTGCCTACCCCTGTGTATAGGAGGAAAAAATGTTTCCTGGCAAAGAAACTTTATTTGTATTTATGTACACATGTGCATATTCATACATATACATGGATTATATACATGGATATATTCATATGTTAATTCATTTTATACATGTATATTTACATGTATTCATTCATATATATATGTAACCAAAAGCAGGTCTGGCTGCCTGCCACTAGGAAGGGGGCTCGTCCTGATACAAAGGAAAGTGGTTTATTTCCAGGGGTCAGCAATCTGGAAGATGGGGGGAGGACTCATGTCTCAAAGCCCATCACCTGGGAAGATGAGGGACTTAGGTCACAAATTCCATCTCCACCTCTTAGTGGAGGCAGAGGCTTTTACGAGGAGGGAGAGGAGAACAGAACAAAGAGGCTGAGGAGCGGGTGGAAGAGTCCTCTACGTGCAAACGAGCACAGTCCATTCCAATAAGCCAGTGATGGTCCGGCGTGCGTCATCCTGGTTTAGTCACCCTGGCTTCACGTCATCCTGGATCCTCGATTAAAGGTTATCAAATTTCCTGGAACTGGGATGCCTGAAGGTCAGAGTCTGTGTCTTTTGAAGTTAGTTCCTAGGATTCTTATACAAACATGCTGTTTATCTGTAAGCCACACATTAGTCAGAGTCAGCACTTGCAGAAATAGTCAAAAGAATGGTGGGGTGGATTACAGTTTCCCACTGGTCTAATTTTCCACTGACTGATGTATGTGTATATATCTATATCTATAGGTTAGATATAGATATATAGATATAGATATACCTGTAGATATAGATACATATACCCATATATCTCTATAGATACACACACACACACACACGTATATGTTTTCTGGCTGAGGAGCTTCATTTCCTTAAGTTTTCTGGCTTAAGAAAACAAATTCTGACAATAATATTTGAGGTGTTTTATTATTGGGAAGGCAGATCCATTTTAATGAAAACTTAAAGCCTTCATGACTTCTCCCCAGTGCTGCACTCAAGACCGTCAGTGAAGGCCCTCAAAGGCTCAGAGAGGGGCAGAGGCAGGCCGGGCCAGGGCTCCTTCGCCAGCCGCACCTCCCTCTGCTCAGCAGCGTGGAGTTTGCAGTGGTTCAGTTTGTAAAATGGCAGATTATTGAAAGTGTGGAACTTTATAAATACACATGAATAGCTTAAACTAAGAGTCTCTAAAATGGGATTTATGTTGTCCACATGCTATGTTTATTTTTCATCCCCAAACTTAGAAATAAATGAAGGTTTCCTAATACCTAATCTGTGGATTGACAATAGTGCCCGCAGGCAGGGCTGCTGAAGACGGGGCCCTGTGAGCATCATCAGTCACAGGGTCGCCAGGAGGGAGCTGACTCAACATACACAACACGCACAGTCGGTGTTGGGAGTGCCTGTGTGATAATATTTGCTTATACAGACATGTGATCAAATATGTTTGGAGAACACTGGGTTACCCCTAAGTAGCTAGGGGTCATCTTATTGCCATTTCCATTGCTGTTGAGAGATGTATTCTTATTTTCCAAGCCTCCATCTGTCATGACATTTGGTTTGTCCATATCCTCGGTGACTTATGCCATCAAGGGGTCCTTGCTGACCTCTCTGCCACACTTACATAGGTCTATGTATTTTCATGAGAGGAAAAGGGAGCAGTTCCTTCTTGTGGTTTGACATTGTATTCTCTGGGAGGACAGTGCTAGTGCCATAGTCATTAAGAGTATGTGCTCTGGAGCCGGGTTCAAATCCTGGCCCTGCTGCTTCCTGGCTCTGAGACCTCGTGGGCAAGTTATTTTAGTTCTGATGCCACAAAGTTACAATTTCTAAAATGAGGCACAACAGTACCCACTTCATTGATTTCTTGTGGTGGTTAAATAAGTAACGTATGGTGAAGCTTCTAAACAATGTCAGAATGTCTAAGTTCTCAGGACAAGTTGATGTGTGTTTGTACACAAATGGATGTCAATATACAGAGGATATATTGTACTGCATATGTGGAAAATGAAGCTACAGGCAAAGCAGTACAATCCTGGTTATTGTAAACAATTCCTTGCAGATTTCTAGAACGTTTTTAGACTTTCTGTAAGAACAGTTTGTGGTACTTGAGGTAACATTACCTGCAGCCTAGACTTGTAATGGAACTTCTCTGAACCATCATTGTTAAGGGATAGGATTAACACACCATTTTCTTTCTGCTCCTTGAATGGATGGATTTCACTACGGTCTTTAAGTTTGCTGATCCTGTTTCCCACTAAGCTAGTCTACTGTTGAACCCTTCTGTTGTATTTTTCATTTCAGTGATTATATCCTTCAGCTCTGTGATTTCTGTTTGGTGCTCTTTAATGTTTTCTGCCTCTTCATTGAAATACTCTGTTTATACATTGCTCTCCTGATTTGGTGAGCATCTTTGTGACCATTTTAAACTCTTTATCAGATAAATTACTTATCTTTATTTCATTGAAATCAGTTTCTGGATTTATCTTTTTATTTGAAACATATCCTTTTGTTTCTTCATTTTCCTTGACTTTCTGTTGGTTTCTGTGCATTAGAGAAAGGAGGCCCTGGTCTTGTGTAGGAGATGAACCTCATCCATCAGCCCAAGCTCTTGGTTCCTCTTAAACCCTTTGTGATTGTTCATGTTGCTGTCTTTGTTTTTAGTGGCCTGCAGTCTTTGAGTGTCTGCCAAGGCTCATCAGTGCCACCCTTTTACCCCCCACCCCCCTCCCCAGCCCAAGGGAAGGATCTTAGTCAACACCTAGATCTGGGCTGATTAGAAGGCAGAAGCTGGGAAAGTATGCAGTCAGACCCCTTCCAGTGAAGAACTAGGAGATAGGCTTTTTTTTTGGGGGGGGGGAGCGGGGGCTTTTTCCTTCTGTGCTGAACTTTGGAGGGATAGCTGTAGTAAGTGTTCATGTACGTAGCCATTAGCTGCTGCTTTATCCACTATAGTCCTTGAGAATGCAAGCCCCATTGGCTATCAGAGCCAGGTGATCTGGGAGTCTGTCCCTTGAGTGGCATCGGACATGTGCACAAGATCCTTTCAGAGAGAGGCTTGTGATCTGGCTTTATTTTTGGAGTGAGCTGGAGTGAGGAGGGGAAAAGTGCCCTTTGGCTCCTGGGTCCAGCCAGCCCCTAGAGGCATGCTGATTAGAAACAGGCAATAAATAGTTTGTATACAGTCAGCTCCTTCCAGGGAAAGACTGGAAGGTGGGTGTTTCTGCCTGCTCCCTCCACACTGCACCCTGGGGAGATGCCATTGTGCATCTTGTGTGACCATTAAGACCTGCTTCTTTGTTTGCTATACTCTGTAGGACACGGATACAAGCCCCTTTGGCTTTTAGAGCCAGATGATTTGGCAGCCTCTCTCTCAGGTGAGAGCCTTAAAAGTTGGGGCACTGGATGTGTGATCCAAACCTTTGCTACTTAGGGAGAAGCTGGGAGTTGTGGGTTCCCCGTGGCTTCTATGGCTTTATGTTGGGATGGGGCCTTTGAGAGTGTGTCTCAGCCTTTCCTACTCATTTCAATGTGGGTATCTTCTCGTTCATCTGACATTTAGGCGTCATTCAGATAGCTTCTGGATTTTCTCAGGGAATTGCTCCGTGTACAGCTGGGAATTTACTGCTTTGATGGGAAGGGGGATGTCTCCATCTTGGTCTCTCTTCTTTAATTTAGTAGAGTTTTGTTCTAAGCAATTTACAATCTCTTATGTGCTCAGTGCATCTTTTTCTAGTTTACATACCTCATTAATGTTGCTTGCCTTCAAGATAAAGGAATTATGGGAACAAAAAAAGAAAACTGAGGCATGGGGCCCTCTGGAGTTTATCACATGTTAGTGGAAGTGATGTCGTAACTGGAAAGAGTTTTTTTCCTAGTAATTATTTATCCTAATACTTATCCAAAAACAATTTAAGGCTTTACTATTCACACTTGTTAAAAAGCATTTGTGTTTAATAATTTACGCTTTTTTGAGGGTATAAATGGGTGTTAATGAATGAATATGGATTTCTGTAATGATTTGTCATGGAAAATCTGATTGAAGCATTATTGTATTTCCTTGCATTTTACAATAAGTCCCTTTTCCCCCCTTAATCACTGAGAGTTATCGGGAAGGCTGAGACCCTGGAGAAAGCCCAGAGTCGGAATGGACTGTGTACCTCTTAAAGAAAAGCAGAGCCGTTCTTGGCCCTGCATCTTGCCCATCATTACTCATGGTGCAACCTCGTTATGTGTCCTAGGGAAGGAAATGTCCTGGGTTTTATTTAATTTTGTGCCATAAATAAAATTGGATTTCTATTTTGTGAAATTAAACCCATTTTTTTCTATAAAGGAGCTTTCATGATAAAAGCTTTTGCAGGGTCTCAGGACCCCAAATTTGCAGTAAAACCTCGAATACTTATAATTATTCAATAAAATTTTATAATTTATCTTTTTCTGTTTGGGGGTTTTTGCTTATTTGTTTTTTCAACAGAAATCTTTCTTTAGAGATTGACATACTTTTGAAGATTAGGTTAACTAGGATAAAATATTCTGTTTCAGTCTATTGGGGCTTAGATAACTCTTGAATTAAAGCCTTGCCTCCCTGTTCAACTGAATTCCTTTCCTTCACTTGTGTTCCCAGATTCTTGACATGGCTGGCAAGCACCATGCTTTCCAGCACTCCTGGGGAGGCCAATGAGGGAGAAAGGCGCCCAGAGGGACTACAGATGCCATCTAGGAGACTGATAGCACGGCCCCAGGGACACAGCAGCTCCTCTCCCAGTGGAAGAGGGAGATCTTGTCTTGTTTATATTTTCTGATTTAAGAAAAAAAAACCACTTGCTTGAAAAAGTCCATATGGAGGCTTACATATGTATATTTATAGTTATAAACCAATATGTAGTAACGATTTGCAGATCCAAGATTTTTTTTCCAAAGCAAATTACTATTATTTTGAAAAACTGATTTGGACTCTTTTGCAGGTCTTTAGGTGGCAGTAGGACATGTGTTCAAAGGTCTCCTCACAAGCTGAAGTTCTTTGTTGTGGAAGAGATGGAAGTCTACGTTACACCAGTTATAAAACCATAACAAGATAGTTTTTTCCCCAGCTTTTGAGATAAAATTGCCGTATAACATTGTATAATTTCAAGGTATACAATGTGTTGATTTGATATGTTTACATATTGCAAAATGACTGTCACCATAGCGTCAGTTAACACTGCCATCCCATCACACGGTTCCCGTTTTCTTCTTGCGGGGAGAACATGTGAGAAAGGCAGTGTCATGAATTAGATCTGCAGGGCACACATTAACATCTTCAGTAAAACAAAGACAATTTTGTGTTAGGTTGCTTTATCAAGTTTGAAGAGGTAAACTTTCTTCCTGCCTCTATAATTAATTCTATGAATGGAAGACGTTTTTAGGGTTTTTAAGGGAAGAAGTTTTAAGCCAGCTGAGTTTTTGCAACTTTTCTGCAGGGCTATCTTGGGCACAAAGTTAAACACAGCTGATGTATTTAGAAAGCCAACTTTTCATTCTTTAGACGTATGGTTGGCTGGAGAGCTGTCCCCAAGGATAATTAATTGTTGGAACTGGTAGGACCTTCTGAAGGTAGTTTACAGGATCAATTATTTTAATTATTGGTTCCAAAGGTCACATCTAGAGTATGGTCCTAACTGTGCAAGTAACATCGAAGGAGTTACAGCAACCACAACAGATTTAAACTTGTCTCCGGAAATCAGAGAAATGGTTTTTTAGTTGTAGAATCCATGTGATGAGGGCAAGTCCAAGCAGAGCTCCTGTGCCCACACAAGGCATGGCGAAATGAACAGTGAGCTCAAAAGAAAAATAAAAACCTTGTCACAGACCCCATTTTAATGTATAGGTTATGTAACATGATGCTGTTACTAAGAAGAAAGGTGGTTAGCAGCATGAGGCTTTATTTTATTAACAGAGTCTTCATAAATTATTTCCCTTTGAAGGAGAATGTTTGTTTTTCTACACTTCCGAACTAATGGGGAACAAGGAAGGCCGTGCAGAGGGCCGAAAGGACTCCGAAGAAAGTTTATAACAAGAGGGGTTATTCAGTAACTGTTAAAATGTCCTGACGGCTTAGTGTTCTCTCAAGGAGTTTAAGAGCAGTCATAATATTTCTTCTTATCTGCAGGAAAAGCCATTAAGTGAGAAATAACAGTTCATTACGACTCAGTGGGAACTGCCAAATTTCTGTGACATCTACATCTTGTTTCAAGCCACATACCCAAAACCATCACCTTCTTTCTAGGCAACAGGAGCAGGGAAAGTGTGGGCCAGCAGTATCTGACAGGGGAAAATATCTGTTTATCTTTCTTTGAATAGAGGAAAGAGATCTGTCACTAGTAAGAAGCAAGATTTTTTTTTTAACACTTGAAACGGAGCCTGGCAGGTGGTTTTATCCTTGAATATTGTTTGCTGGCTGTAGAAATAGAAGGAAAAGAGAGGGAAGCTCTGCCAGCCGGCCTGACTTGCGCTCCCAGCCTCGGCAGAGGGTGGCGCACCGGATTGTAAGACGCGGCCCGTGGCCTGTGTGAAATGCCGTCTTTGTTCTTCTGCCCTCAGATTGCGTGCTGGAAAGCAAGTTTAAAATAGAGTCAGCTGAAATACCAGTGGGTAGAAACCCATAAAGGACAGAGTTATTTAAAAATACAAATTTCCAGGTTTTAAAAAACTTTTCCTGAGGGGCTCTTAAATTAATACATTATGGTTATTGACTGATTCTGGGGTTTTTATATATTTTTTGGAAATCTTGACATATTTCAAGCAGTTGTATATACGCCCTGTATTAATTACTTTCTAGCCTTCTATCACTTTGGACAGTATCTGAAGGGGTAAATATATCCATACTTTCTTTTCTGACATTTAAAACTGGTATTATGTTCCTTCAGTTGCTAAGGTAACCCACTGGATAAGTGCCAGTGGCGGACAGACTGTTCTTTAAAATCAGTCCAATGGCAAATCGGTAACATTGTTTCCCAGCCCTTAGCCAGGAACATGCGTACAAATCTGCATAATTTGTGAAGTTCTAAATCCTTAATTTAAAAATATTTTCTGTGTCTTCCATCCATTTTTAAGCTTTTCTATTTTTTTAATCCTCCCCTGAGGACATTTTTTTTTTCATTGCTTTTAGAGAGAGAGGAGGGAAAGAGAGAAACATCAGTGAGAGAGAGAAGCACTGATCAGTTGCCTACTGTGTGCTTCCAGACCAGGGTTTGGTGCCTGGACTGGGGATTGAACCCGCAACCTAGTTATGTGCCCTGACTGGGAATCAAACCCGCTGCCCTCGGTTATGGGATGATGCTCCAACCAACTGAGCCACACTGACCAGGGCTAGCTTTTCATTTTTAAGGAATGGCTTTGCTGGCAGTAAAGAATTCAATACAGAATTGAACTTAAGGATAATGATATTTTTTCCTCTGTCAATTAAAGTTGTAGCTCTTCTCCACAGAATTTAGCATTTCTCAGTCCGAGCCTTTGGACTTGCAGCTCCGCTTTCAATGCGAGGGCAGTGCAGGGACCCTGCCTGCTCCCAGGTGAGCGGCCAGTTTTCTGGTTGTGCTTTATTGATATCAGACTCACACTGCAGATTTCAAGAGGCCATTTCCACTGCAGATCTGATGAGTCTACACTTTTTCTACTTGTCAATAATGAAATTAGGTTGCATTGTATTTCATTTGTCTCGGAAACAGAACAAGGTTCCTGGCGGGTTAACAGGAGGGTGCCTGGGGCGGGCAGGGAGAGCAGAGAATGCCTGGTGTGTTTAGGCTGTCAGTAAATATCCAATGAAGGCATGAATGTTGGATACAAATCATAGCCTTGAAGAAATATTGACAAATGAAAAAAAATCATTGCACAGTCCAGAAAGGGTGTATGACATAATTGCTGCTGATGGCACCTAGCCACCACCTGAGGCATGGGTTGAAGCCCATTTGTCTTAATGGCACATCTGATGGTTTACACTGATGCAATTACAGGGCCTCCTAGGCAGACAGCTAGTTCCCTTAAATTATGCTTTTAAATTATGACCAGAGGAAATCTGTTTTCAAATATACCACATATCAATTTAGCGACTGTTTATTATATTTCTGTATGAAAAGATCAGACAAATGTATGTAATGGGTAAGTCCCCCAACACTGGCTCACTGGCTTTCCTAGTTCTTGAGGACTCTGTCCCATATAGTATTTTTATTATTTCCCCCCTGACAATTCCGAGGGGAAGGCTGGGAAGATTTCACTTTCCTTTTACAGATCAGGCAACCTAAAACTTGGGAATAAAGTGGTCTGCTTACTTCAGTAGTGCCAAGCCCAGAGTCACAGGTGAGCTAGTGCTGAAAGACCTGGCTCCCGATGGCCTGCAGGAGCTGGGTTATATAGGGGAGGAACCATTCATCATGGTGGCTGAAGGAGTTGGGGTTGTGAGCTGTACTGATTGGTTGGGGCCAGGGTGGGGAGTTGGTTGTATCAGGTCATGATGTCAGCCACAACATTGCTCTGTCTGGTTTCATGAGGGTCGTGGGCCTGGGGCTGATGTTATCTTTAGCTTGGCCAAAACTCTCTTTCTGTGATCAACAGAAACCTGAGGCTTTGTTCTCAAGATATTTTGATACTAACCAAAATTTGATGTCTTAAGGGCTTAATGATGAAGGATGGAAGTGGATGGACAGAAAGGAGAAAGGGTCATGTTAAAAAATGGAGCCCCTTCATGGTTACACTGTGTGGCTTTGGAAACCAGAGTGGGACTTATTTAATTTAAGGAATTAGATTTATGTGAATTAAAAAAAATGTTCTTCATAAACTTACAGTGTCGACTATATTTTTAAAAAATTTTATTTATTTTTTAGAGAGCAAGGGGAAAGGAGGAAGAAAGAAAGGGAGAAAAACATGGGTGTGAGAGAGAAACATTGATTGGTTGCCTCTCGTACACACCCCTACCAGGGACCAAACCTGCGACCCAGGCACGTGCCCCAACCAGGAATCAAACCAGTGACCCTTCATTTTGTGGGATGATGCCCAACCAACTGAGCCATACTGGTCAAGGCAACGCTGTTGAATACATTTTAGTAGCTCTACTTAGAAGTCATGAAACATTACTAAACCCTGCAGAGTACAATAGAACTACTTCTGAGTTAACTTGTGTTTAAAAATATCATTTGCTTCTAGATTATTGCCCCTATCATATTTTAGCTTAATTTTAAAACTATTTTAACCATGTCAATAATTTTTAATATTTTGCTCAATGTTTGAGACTGTATCCTGGCTTAGCAGCAAGTAATGTGAATTTAAAATAACTTGCAAAAGTCAAACAGAACCAGAGACTTGGAAATAAAGAACAAACTGACAGTGACAAGGGGAAGGGGAAGGAGGATAACAGGGGAAAGAAGGGGCAAAAAAAGGAACACAGAGGACTCATGGGCATAGACAATGGGGGGATTGACTGGGGTTGAGGAGGGGACGGGGTGGGGGTGAACAATGGGGAAAAAGGCGGGAGAACTGTAACTGAACAACAATAAAATAATTTAAAAATTAAAAAAAACTTGCAAAAGTCACAAACAGCCCTGGCTGGGTAGCTCAGTTAGTTAGAGCATCATCCCAATAGGTCAAGGTTGTAGGTCTCTGTTCAGGGCACAGACAAGAAGCAACCAATGAATGCCTCAATAACAAACTGATGTCTCTCCCCCTCTCTCTCTTTCTTTGCTCTCTCTAAAAAAATCAATTAGAAAAGTCACAAACATTTGTTTTGTTCTTACTTGTTTGTGTAACTTTTTACCTAAGAGATCTTAAGAGCTGATTGGGAAGACAGAGGTATAAAAAGGAAGCATAGATAAGTGTTTGTTAACTTATTTAGTTAAGGTAAGGGATCCCAACCCTGACTTTGCATCAGAATCACTTGGGAATCTTTGGAAAAGATTGATGCTTGGACCCCACCCCGGAAATTCTGTTGTAATTGTTCTGGGGGGCCTTGAACAGCACTGTGAGTTTTGGTAGGGAGCTGGAGTGGATGGGAAGAGGCACCCAGGCGCTGCTGAACTCCAGAAGTGCCGCCGTCCTCACCCTTCCCTGCTCACACTTCCTGCTTTTCTTCGGAAGTGTTGTGCCGATTTTATAGTAACCACGTCCTTGCTTTTCTTTATAGTTTTACTACTTACAAATCCACAAATAATATGGTTTAGTTTTCACTTTTTTAAACATCATGTTAATTAAAATGTATTCTGTATATTCTTTTATGACTTTTTCTCTTCAACATTATAATTATAGTTCTTAGTTTCTTCTATGTGCGTCTGCAATTCATTTTTGTTAGAATACTAGTGCATGATTTTACTACAAGTTTTTCTGTTGTTGGTGGACATTAAGATCACTTCTATTTTTCACCACTTTACATTTGGGGGCATGTTTTCTCATGCATAAGATGTACAGTCCTCACTAGGTTTTATGTGTAGGCACGGAACTGCTTGGTCATGAGACATCAGTTGCTTTTTTTACCTTTTAGTGTTATTTTTTAATTGAACTTATTGGGGAGACATTGGTTACTAAAATTACATAGGTTGCAGGTGTACAGTTCTACAGCACATCACCTGTATGTTGCATTGTGTGTTCAGCACCCCAAGTCAGGTATCCGTCTGTCGTCACCGTTTATTCCCCCCTCTGCCTTCTTACTCCCCACTTCCCTCTGGCATGGTGCTGTCCAAAGGGACTGTACTAATTTATATTCTCTCCAGTAATGAGTGTGAGTTTATGAGGGTTGGGTGATTTATTTTTCAATCTTCCAAACTCAATTGTTTGCTAATTAAAAGGCATAGTCAAACCTTATATACGATTTATTTTTCAATCTTCCAAACTCAATTGTTTGGTAATTAAAAGGCATAGTCAAACCTTACATAGGTATGAGAATGACCCTAAATTTGGACTGAGCAGTGAATGAAATCACTTTCCTTCAGTAATAACCAAACCGCACAGCCAGTCTGCTCTCGTGTCTCAGGCACTCTGGAAGGTCCCTGGGTGTGCGCTGCATTGCACACGTCCTTCACCCTGAGAAACCCAGGGCAGGAATGGACACTTGTAGGACCTTTGGCCTTTGCTGTGACAGCCTTGTTTTCCAGGCAGAGAACCCGAGGAATGGCAGCGCAAGGGGCATGGGCGTGGAGCCTCCTTCCCTGTCTGGGGCAGATGAGCCTCTTTTTGGGCCCCAATGGGAATGTCACATAGCCTGCTCATTTCTTTTTGTGTCGGGGTGACTTTGCTCCCAGGATGACGTTACAGCTCATACCGTTTAATGTTTGCCATTAGAGCAAGTCTTAGTAATTCTGTTGTAGTTACAATTAATTCAAGTAACTAAGGCTAAAGAGGAAGATACCTATTTATTTGGGGGTGGGGAGATTTTATTTTAACTGAATACCTCCATCTCTGCCAAATTGTATAACCCCTTTCAAAGCGTGTTTTCCTAACTGCTGTTCAGAATCTGAAACTCTAACAAGGAGAATAATTTATATATGTCATGATATTTCCTGTTTCAAGCTGTTTGCCTGATTCTGCACTCTGACCTTTTATACTGAATGAGAAAGCACACTCTTAAAACATTTTGCCCAGCTTTTTATTTTTATTTTTTTTCTTTAAATATTAGAAGGTCTCTCTTCCCCTACCTTCCCATCTGGCAAGGAAGAGGGTAGATTCTGGAAGAAGGAGGGGTGGGGAGGAGGGTGAGAGTGCAGTTCTCTCTCATTGAACAAGATGTGAGGATGGAGCCAGGGAGGAGAGAGCAGGCCTGGGAGGCTCTCTTGTGGAGGAAGCGGCTTCTCCTCACGCCCGGGGGTCAGCCTCGTGCAGAGAAGACACCAGAGGTGCTCGGGTGCTCGGGTGCTCGGGGCATTGTCCCAGGGCCTGTGGGGAGGACCATTGACATGGTTGACATCATACTCACCTTTATCGATGGTATTGTTTTAAAAGGGAATGCAGAAGGTTTAGATGTTCCCTTTCGGTCCTTTTTTCTCAGAAGAAAGTTGTCTCCTGTATAACTGTGGGACACTCTCAATAGATTCAGATGGGGATCAATGACTTAGAAATCCCATCCTAGTGTGACTGGTTCCAGGCGCATGCTGACAGTCATGTTGGGGGGTGTGCGTGTTGTTACCTGACCCTAACAACCCTCTTCCTGATTATTATTGAAGAAGAAAACAAATGGAAGTGTTATCCAACATGCCTTGTTGGGAATCTGGTAAGGGTAAAAACCTACTTTCTAATAAAACAGTTTTAAATCCTTCAAAATTTAAAGGACAAAGTAATTAATGGTAAGCTATTTAATAGACAATACAACTCTTGTGAAGATATCAAGTATCTTCCAATGTCCGGCGGGGGTGGGCCACCTTCTCTGTTTTCAGACCTTTCGTCATCTCAGGTGTGCCCTTCCCGGGGCGTCTGCGCCATGTCACGCAGGTGGATGACGGGACAAAAACTTGGTGAGGTCGGTGGCACTTCACTGGGAGGGCTCGTTTACATATTTAAAGTGTAAGGCCTTCTGTTCACTGATCTAGATATAGAAATAGCAGCATAAATGGATTAAAAATGTAAGCTGAGCAGCTTTCTTTTGCATCCCTGTGTGGTAAACGCACAGGGATTTCCCGTTGGTTTCCCACTAAGGCTTTGCTGGGTACTGGCTTCCCAGATGGCGTCCCCGCCGCCTGCCCGTGAGGCCAAGCTGAGGTCGTTGTGTGCTGTGGTAAGGGAGAGCTCTGCCTCCACAGATCCTTGGCAGTGTCTCCGGTGGGTAAGGCAAAAGTGGGATTTATGGAGAACTTGAATTTTGGTTTAATGAGAGTCTTTTAATGCAGGGGAGAGGTGATGGGCAGGGAGGGGAGCTTGGTTAGGAGTGGGTACGGATCATGACATCATAAACTCTGGTTTGAGGGCTTAAAAACTGTCCGTCAAAGAGTTGGTGAGTCCTAAAGGAAGTTCCTACAGTGGACAGTCAGTCCTTTGCCTGGGTAAGTAAGTGGAATGGTAAAGTTATATTACCGCAGACAATGAGATAGTGAGATCACATTAATGCGGACAGTCAGCCATGTGGAGAAGTAGGTGGTTTTTGTCTCCCGTGTGTAAGTTGTGTGTGGGAGTCCATTTATTTTGTGGTCTGAGTTTAGTCAAGAGGCATCACAGGCAGAACTAAGAATGAGAGATGCTCCAAGTAGCAGCTGTGAATCCAAGTTGCTATAGTTACTAAAAGCTAACTCTCATGGGTGCTCGTCAGGGAAAGCCAGTGGTCATTGAATCATTCATTCAATGAGCAAATATTTGTAGAGCACAGAAGAGGTGTCAGGCACTGTGCTGGGAGGAAAGACAGACCAGCGCCTGCCTCTCAGGCCCGTCACCCAGTGGGATGCAGAGCTGTCTGGACCTCTTTCAGGTTCCACACGCAGCAACCACGTCGCTTGCCTGCAGGGCGGGTGTAACTCGGGGTGTTGCAGCGTGCCTCTTCACCCGGTCCTGAGTGTCAGAGTTTTCATGTTTAGCTGGGTAAGATTAGGCTTGTCTGAAGGTGTGTCTTGATGTCTGTGGAATTCATGGGCCTAGTTTTTTTAAAAATGTGGGCAAATTTATCCTTTTACATTTCCAAAGTAATGTTTATCATGGGCCACCTGTGTTCCAGGCACCGTGTCGCTGCAGTAGAAAAACAGGTGTACGAACTCTACACAAATCACGCGGTTTAAACATGCACACGGGACTGAGATTTTGACAGCCAGTTGCCATTCATCTCTGCAAACACCAAATGACTTCAGTTTGCCAAACAGGATGATGAGTGTTAGGAATACAAAACTTCAAGGACCCCCTTAACCTGTAAAATGATACAGTTAGGAAACAACCATAATATACAGCGGCAAACACCATAATGAAACCAGGACACACAGACCAGCCGGGAGCTGGGATGGCTTTGGCAACACTGAAATAATCCCACAGATCTAATCCCACAGATCTAATAGATGAATGAGGTTTGAGGGGAACCATAGTCTCTAGTCTTCTGGACACGTGAAGCCCATTTCTGACCCAGTTTCTCATCAGGAGACAGCACCTCTAAGGACAAAGGGCAGAAAGGGAGGCTGTTTCCAGCGTTGCCTCTGAGAGCCTGCCCAGCTGGAGTAGCACACGCCCCCCGACGGTGTCTGTGTCCACAGGGCGGTCTGCTCCGAGCGCTTGTTTTCCCTGGATGGCGTTACTCCAGGGATGTGAGTGATGCACACACGCACTGCAGTGTGTGGAAAGAGCGTTGTATCAGCCATGAGTGGACCTGCCCTCAGCACCCACTGGCTACCTGACCTTGGATAAGTCACTGACCTCTCCACATCTGTAATATGGGCTGTTTGGATTAGATGCTTGTGAGGGCTCCTTCCAGCTCTGGCATCCTTATTGCATCTAATACATGGTCTCTGATAAAATGTATGAGACAAAATTTGTAACTGAGGGACTCGTCTGTGTTTGTCTTCATTTCAGCGCCTCTTCACAGAGAGTCTCTCCTGCACCTGGCTGTGAGATGGGGTCTGCCGAAGCTCTCCCAGTTCCTCATGTGTCTCCCGGGGGGAGTTCAGGCCTTGGCTTTGCCCAATGAAGAGGGTGCCACGCCGGTGGACCTAGCTTTAAGTGGTGGACACTCCAAGCTGGTTGAAGATATCACAAAGTGAGTTTGGCTACTTGGTAGTTTCTTTCTTAATCTGTTTTTATAAAGTCTGCCAAACATGATGGAAAAATTGAAATAACCGAACCACAAGGTAATATTGGTTTACGTTCTACCATTAGTACTCATGTATAAAGTACAGATATATATGTGTGTATACATATGCATACATGTATATGTGTGTATATATGTGTGTATAGCACACACACAGATATTCAGATATATTTGGCATTAATACTTCATGTGGGAGAAGGAGTTAAAATCTCAAAAGTCTTTACAGGGAGCTGTAATTACTAATACCCCCCAACCCCTGCTTATCTTTCAGGCTTCAGCCTAAATGTCACTTCTTCAGAGGGACCTTTTGTGTTATGGTCTTTTATGATTATTAATTCACAATAGTCATTGTGATTAAAGTGATTAAAATTATTCACTATATTAATCATAGTTTAGAATTTTATGTATATAATGATTATCTAATTCATATATGTCTTCCTCCTAAATCACCTGAGGGCTACAAGTATTTCTGTTTTACCCACTGCAGTGTTCAATTCAGCACATAATATTTATTGAAAGAACATAAAATAATATTCACTGTTGAATCAATGAATAACAGACACACCCTAAAACACTAGAAAGCCAATGGATGGTTATCAGGATCTAATGAAATAATTTAAAAGAAATAAGTTGTCAACTATTAAGTTATCCATGTTGATGATGATATCCACACTTTTAAAGAAAAGTGAAGGTACTGTTTGTTACTTAGAATGGTTTTAGCTCTCTCATTCAAGTTATAAAAGGGGGATTCATATATGGTAATTTTCTTCACTTACCATCTGGTAAAAGCCCCAGATAAATGGGAGAGTACATTAAAAATCAGAAAATGCTACATTAATATTAAATGTTAGAATTATTATAGTATTAGTGAGCTGGTTTTTCTTGTTTGGCCCATGGAACTCAATGCAATTAATTTCTGGTTGTATGATACATAAGTGGACATTGGAGTAGAAGTCAGAGCTTTCTGGGTTTTTTTCTCCCTCATTTGCTCACCAACCAAGGAAAGAGCCCGTCCACAGGGAATTGCCCCCCTTTTGTTTTGCTCTGACATGACCCCACTTTCTTGGCTAAAAGGGGAAGGCAGGACTACTTCCTTTGACTTAGTCATTGTAACACTGAGGTCCTGGGAGGCCGAATGCTTCATCCGTGGTGCCTTTATTCTTTCTGCTTGGTGCAAGACCAGGGGATATTATGTATTTCAAAAGTTTGCACATCTAATAAATCCATTTATGGGTGGGATTAGCAGTAGACTGTACGCGAAATTTAGAGCTTTTCTCAATTAATAGCAATGACCGGATTGCTCAGGCTTAGAGTTCATTTGCCTCAGGGGCTTCTCCTTGGAATAAGATGTTTCCTAGAAGATTCTGGAGTCCCTGCCAATAATTAGTGTCAAGAGCTTAGGAAGACGTCTCAAATCGTAGAGTGTAAGTGCCCCTTATGAAGGTCCCTTTTGGTCACTTCATATGATGGAGATAACATGTATTTGATTGGACCTACACTGTGTTTTTCTAAAGCAAGTGTTCATTAACAAAACGAGGTCTTGGCTGAAGAGGAAAGAGGCACAGTGCTAGTTCTGGGTGGTGAGGACCCCGGGAGCAAGCTGGCGGGACGTGACAGCATGCTGAGACGGGCTGTCATCTGGGAGCCACTCACGTTCTCCTCCTGAGGCTTCTCCCCTGTGTTTATTGCGTGACCTTCTGCGCCCTCCAGAACATTGTGATATTAGCCGTGAAGCCTCCATGTAGCTAATAAATGTGTGATTGCTCTCAGCCAAAACAGAACAGAAAATAAGCTGATATTCAAGAATTGAGTTTGGGAATATTGCTCCTTTGTTTACGAGTGCATTCAAGAATACAGCACAATCAAATTTACGCAGGTTTTAATTTGCATGAGAAAATGATTTGCAGTAGTTAGCCAGTGTGTTTTGAATATCTCCCTTGTTTGTAACATCCAAACCTTGCCACGTCCCCTGGAGATCGTGTCTGTTTTCCACTGTAATCACCTAATAAACTGGTGGCTGCCTGCTAATTTGTTCTGCTACATGTGGCCCCATTAAAGGGAGAGGCGTCTTTTCAGATTGAAAGGAGAACGAGATATTGAGGTAAACTACTAGATTTAAAAGTGAGTGCTATTTCATTATTTATATAAATCTTTAACATACATAATTGTGTGAATGGCTTCTCAGTTGCTTTCTTTTCTGGGTGGGAAAAGAAAGATGGCTTTACTAGAACCTGTTTACATGATCTTATTGTCAGAAGGTGGCTTCTGAGGATTGTTCTGCCAGCTGGATTATCAGGGGCAAGGAGGGTCCTGGGATTTGGGGGCAGGTGTTTCTGAAACTGCACATGGGTTTTCATTTGTGGCGGTTTAGGTTCCAGGGCAGACGCTCCCCAGGCTTCTCCCGTGTGCAGCTCAATGGAGACGCCGTCCTGCAGTTCATTCACTCGCCGGAAACGCTGACCCTGACGCTTAACCACACAGCGGAGCATTTGCTGGAGGCTGATATTAAACTCTTCAGGAAGTACTTTTGGGACAGAGCCTTTCTCATCAAGGTTTGTGCCCTGTCATTCCAGCACCCGATAGCACATGCCTGGGGAATGTAGACAGTGCTGTCCTTATTTGGGGAACAGTGTTTTTGTCATAGAGACTTGGGGGCTACGGAATGGGAAACTGTGTCACACCATAGAATGAGGATTTTTATGTAATGTTTTGATAGTAGAAAATACTAATTTATATAATATGCTTGCTTCTTTACTTTTTATGAGCCAGCCTTGCCAGTGTTAGGTTGTAAAGTTCTAACATTGGATATTTTCTACTAACTTACTGATGACATCGTAATTCTTATCTGGAGCAGTTGCATGTAGGGTTGTTTTGCGTGTCTAACATCTATGTGTGGGTTTCTGCAGCTCAGAGGGAGTTAAGCATGTGTCCCAGCAAACAGATTCTTCTTGAACGGGGCCTAGGCCATTGAGACCTGTTCCTTTTCACAGACGTTTCCCCACCCCAATCCGGGGCCCAAAGGCTGGCATTGAGTGCTGTCATACATAGCACGCCCGTCTTGGGGTTTAAAGGTTTCATCATCATCATTTTTGTTTTCTGTGGAGTCTAGAAGAATGTAAAGAATATTTACATCTTTTAACTATTACTAAGCAAAATGTTATTTTGAATAAAAGGGCTGAGTCAGCCTAGTTGAGAGCCCTCAGGCTGCATTGGGCTCACTCACCAGATGCTCCAGCACAGCTGTCAGCAAGGCGTGGGTCCGTGGCAGTGTGGGCCCCACGAAGCACGCAACTGGGAAACTGGTGGTTATTTATCACAGTTTGTGTGAAATGTTTGCTTCATAGTATCAAAGATGTACCCCAAACACTGTCTATAAAATGAAGATTATTGTTGGGTTATTCCATATAGGGTTTTATTTAAACAACTAGAATGAAACATGTTCTTCAGAGTATGAACTGCTACTTCCTTTTGTTGGGTTTTTTGGAATTTAGTGTATAATTTTCTGGCACATGATGTTTCCTTGTTTTGCTTAAGGGTATTTGTCATTTAAAGATACAAAGACTTCTCTGTCCAGTGTGGTGCAGTGGTTGGAGCATCGTCCCTTAACAGAGAGACTGAGGGTTCTATTCCAGGTCAGGGCACACACCCAGGCTGCAGGTCCTGGTCTGGGCGCCTACGATCTCAGGTCCAGATGTGTGTGGGAGGCAACAAATCGGTGCTTCTTTCTCGCATTGGTGTTTCTCTCTTATTGGTGTTTCTCTCTGTCCCTTCTTCTCTCTCTAAAAACAAACATCTGGCTTGCTTTTTGGGAAAACAAAACAAAAAGATACTAAGCCTTCAGCCACCCCTGTGGCTTCTCACCCAGGCCCCCGGGTGCGGCTATTCCGGCTGGGCAGAGGCTTGGCCTGGAGGTAGCATCGCTCAGGGCGTGCTCTGCTCCATGCTGGCCGGTCAGAGCAGAGCTCCGCAACCTGTGTGTCCTCAGAAGGGGCTCTCAGACCACAGCACAGCACCTGAGGAGCATGGAGTGAGCTCGGGGTGTAGCAAAAATTATTGAACTTTCCATCATCAAATCCTCCAACTTCTTAGTTTGGATTTGTGATTTCTCACAACACATTCAAGATAAGAGTGCTGCCCTTGGGGAAGATTTAGAAGGAGTAAATGTAGATGGGTCAGTAATCTTTTGTGGTAGACTTACAATAACAAAGACCCCATAGAAATTGCTTTCCAGTTACTTGGAGATTTCCGTTTCACAAGAAACACTGAGAAAATGTGTTCACGGTGAAACGTCAGTAGAAGAAGCAGTTGAGACGGAATGGCCTTGTACTCCAGGTGCTGGCTCGTCCCCTTTCGTTTCCAGCCCCGGCCGTGCAGAGGCAGGGTGGGGACATGGAAAGGGAACCTGGCTGAGATTCTTTAGGGTGTCCAAAGGTGTCAATTCTTACCTGCTTGACAAAATGTTTTGATAGTATTACTGAATTTAAATTCTTACTTGATGTTAGATGTTATTTTAAATGTAAGTAGGTGGTGATACACAGGTTCTCCACACTAAAGCTTTACCATTTGGAGTAAAAAATATCGGATTATATATTGCAATGCAGTATTCTCACTTTATTAAACCTTAGATGTCTAAAAGCCTGTTTCAATATCTGACATGGCCTGAGGAACTAATTCACTGCCAGTGGGCCACAGCATGTCCTCAGTGTTACGAGGCGCCGTCAGCCTGAGGGTCCGGGCGTTGCCCAGCTATCTGCAGCCTTCCAGAACAGCAGTAAAACCATGCTGCAGAAACCTAAGTTTGCTTTAGCCCATCCAGGAGCCATTCAGGTGACCCTCTTCAGAGCCATGCTTGTTCAAAGGTATAAAGGATTCATGTTATAAGGTTCTGTTATAGCTGCCACTGGTAGACCAATAATTTATAATGATTATTAAATGTTAAACGGTGACAGGTTGGTGCTACATATGCAAACTGGCCAAACCTCAGCTATATCTTTGAGTCATGTCTCAGTTCTCTCCCTGTAGCAGCATAGTGTTGATCAGAATGCTGAGAATTCAGTTCTCGGTACACTGAGCTTAGTCACACGCCCGGGGGATTCAGGCGTCTCTGTCAGTGGCAGGGCTGCCACCCAGGTTCGCCCATGTGTGCAGTCTGGAACATGTGCTGATGCCGTCTTGGGCTGTTTTACCATTTGACTCATTAGCACATAATTCTGCTTTTCTTCACATTTTCACTGGCTGTGAGAAATCCATTTGAAAAGAAAACACGCAGAGGGTTCCAAAGAGGGCAGCCTCCCTCCAAGGCTCACAAGCTCAGTCCCAGCCAGGGACAACCTGCACCTGCGTGTCAGCCTGCAGCCTGAGGCCCGTGCTCCTCCGGGGCCCTCCGGGTGATGGTGGTCCTACCCCACTGTCTGGGCCCCCGAGATCCATGTGTCTTGGTGTGTGGGTGGGGGTTGGTCTAGGTGCACAGATGCATAAAACTGTGGCTCTTCTATCTGGTTTTAAGATTTTCTCTTCTCTGTCTCCATTTTTGGTTCATGTATCTCGTTCCCGAGAACCTTGTTGTGAGCTGTGGAAGCAGTAGAGCAGTGGGCAGTGGTCCCCAACCTTTTTGGCACCAGGGACTGGTTTTCTGGAAGACAGTAGTGGGGGGGGGTGCAGAGAGGGCAGGGGGCAGGGTGGAGGAGACAGGAGGTGAGGAGCTCAGGTGAGTTTCAGTCAGAGCCTAGTTCCTAACAGGGGGTTGGGGGCCCCCTGCAGTAGAGGAGTAATTCCAGGGACAGTTTTGGCCCTTGCCTTCAAGTTCCTCCAACATCTCTCACTGTCTTCCTGGGGTGTTGCCTATCTTTCCTGACTTCCCCAGGCCATACTTCTGGCCTGTCCCAGCTCTGAGGTCCTTGAATGTGGTTTTCATCTCCTTGTTGCATATTTGAAGCCTCAAATGGTATTCAGTGATTTTTTTCCTTGCTTCCTTAGACTCTTGAAGAGCAAGAAACGAGGCCAAAGGAAAGACCAAATATGCCCTCCAGTGCGGCAGAGCCTGAAGAAGGTATGTGTGCCCCTTCTCCACTTGGGGAAACCCGAAAGTGCACAGGACTCACGAGTGCACTGGGGTTGAAGTGCGTGGGTGCAGCAGAGCTGGAACAAAGGGGATCAGAGGCAAGATTGGGGTTGGGGGACACCACATGGGTCCTCTGGCAGTGTCAGGTGAAATATTCTGTGTTTGCCACTTTCTGTGTTTTTGATGAGCATTTGCTGAGAGCTGTTGGTCAGGTCCTGGGCCAGGTCCTCCCTGACTCCTGATCTCCAGGGCACTCTCCTGACACAGATTATTCCCTCAGTTTCTTCATCCCATTCAGTCCTTCATCACTTGCTCACTCTTTAGTTTCATCATTGTGGAGCCCCTACTCTGTGCTGGCCTGGTGGGTCCTCGGGAAGATGGAGGTGGTGAGGGTGCTTTTGTTGTCGCAAGGGTTGTGGGGGACACCCCTGGCCTGTAGAGGAAAGGGGCGGGCTGTGGGGTGTTCTGCAGGGTCCTGCACAGTGGTTCACTGTCCCGGGGGAGCATCAGAGCCTGAAGGTACAAATCCGCTGGAGGTGGGAGTCCTGACAGGAGGTATAATTCTTGTGACACATTGTCACCATTCTCTCCCACATCGTAACACATGGAGTCACAGTGATGCTGCACTTGCACATAACAGCCAGCTCTGTCCCGGGACACAGTACTTTCTCAGCTTTCCCAGCTCAGCAGATTATCTGGGCATGCGCTGTCTACTTCCATTCAGGTTCTTTCCTCTTTACAGATGCAGTTAAGTCTGATTTGTTAGCAAGTCCTTGTAATAAACACAAGTTTGATCCTAGGGAGCATTCTCACTTCTGTCCTCAAAGGGTCCTGTAGTCGTTGTGGGGAATAGATTCTGATTTTTGTTTGTTTTTATTTTCTAAAACACAGTAGTTCCAGGAACCTGATATCATTATGTCTTCTAGGATAGTTTGACAAAGGTTTTATGTATTGAAATACATATTACCTTTTATCAGTTTCCTTTTGCTTTATACATTAGAGTATTGTTTTTATTTTTGAAAGTATATGTGAGGACAGGGTTATACATATTTGGAAGTAGGGTACCTTATCTCTGCAGATCCAGGAGAGTGGAGGGGGCATCACACATGGTCTGTTATTGTGAAGGGATGAGAGTCTGATGGGCTGAGAGCCACTGAAGTTGGGAGAAACAATAGGACTGGATCTTTGTCCCTAAGCCACCAATTGTGGACAGCTGGTTCATGCCTTTGACTCTTCTTGCAATTAGCAACAAGTAGTATAATCTTAAACTCTTTGTCCCCGTGTTTGTTGAAAAGTCATCCTGGAGAAGGAAGATTTGTGGCGACTTGTTGGAAGTCTGAGAGGCGCCCCCCACATTGCACATGGTCCTGGGTGAAGTGACAGCTGGGCTTTCCACCCAAGCCTCACACACTTGGGCCCCTGTGGGAATGCCCACTATTTTCTCCTGAGCGACTGCATTGAGGGAGCTGCAGCTTGCCCTGCCTGCCCAAGGAGGTGGTGGACAACTTCATGCTTTCCTTTGAAGACTTGTAGGGAAAACCTCCTCTGGTCTCATGTGAGGAATGCTAGCTTCTTCTGAGCATTTGGCTTGCTGTACTGCTGTAACTAGAACTGATCAGGTTTCTTGCTTCTAGTTGGCTGATAATAAGTTGGAGCTAAATTTCTGGCCAGCCAATTGTAAATGTGTAGGGTGCTACTGAATGCATGTTTGCATTGCCTTTATTTCATAAGCCTTCACCTGTGCTTTTCCTTTGTTTATTTTTTAAATCAACTTTTTACTTTTACTTAATGTCTTGTATCTTTTTATTCCCATGTAATACACCTTCAAACTAATTTAGAACAAAGTGAAATCTAAATAATATACTTAAAGTCTAAGCTTCTGCCCGGACAGGGCTAACAGTTTGAGATCTGGGCAGGAAAACAAGCTGGCAAGGAACTGGAGCCCACCTGACAGCTCCGGGCAGCTGCTCGAAGTAACTATGGCCACCTTATTATTCTAGGAAGGCCACTGTGAGAGTGTGGAGAATGGGTTGGATGGGCCAGGGGCTGCTGAAAGTCGTGCAGAAGGGGTCTGCATCCGAGGAGTGTAATGAGTTTGGGCAGGTGGGGACACATGGGTTCTGTGCCGAAGGTGCGGTGTGTCAGGTGGGCGAAGAGGCGATTTCTGGTGTGTCCCTGGGTGGAACAGGCCTCATGGGAAGTCAGATCATGACAAAAACTGTACCCAGTTTTAGACAGGTTGAGTTCGATGGGCCTAGGAGATAGGTTAATACACCTGGCTGCTAGTTGGACCGAAGTCCCTCAACCAATAGGCAAAATAATTTGGACAGAAACTCAAGTCCTCTAACTCCCAATAATGTGTGTACTTTATAGATCTGCTAGACAAAATGCTTTTATTCGAAGATGCTTGTTGGACATTAGAAAGTGTATGCATGTCCCAGCAGAGGGCAGTATTCAACTGAAGTGAAAATGCTGTATTAGTTTTCGTCCGTTCATAACCCTGGAGTTGAATGGACTGGAAGAACAAAACATTCTGAGGGTGAGAGCTTGCTTTTCTTTTCCTTTAAATTCCAAAAGCAAGCTCTCCCTTTGACATCTACCAGAAGATTCTTAACAGCTCAGGTTTCCCTGCTCCTCCTGCAGCAGTGGACAGAGGGGGATGCTCCATCTAAGCTGGTGGCAGTAGCTGACATTGATTAAAAAACTGTAACAACTTTAGTCGGAAATTTACCATGCTGTTCTTGTTAGTGTGATAGATGGTTTAATTATTGTCTATCAACCAATAATTTTTCTATATAGTTTTATGATTGTACCTGTACTCCCAGAATGATAGGAAGTTATAACAAATGAGTTAAATGGCCCAAAGTCATCTCATTTTTAACATGCTGAGATGAATAAACTATTATTACTATTTGTTAATCCACCAACATATTTGTCCTTGTTTTTTTTTTGTCCTTATTTTGTGCCCTATTATCCTACTCTAGGATTTCCAAAGAGCGTTATACAGAACACCAATCTTGGAAGATGTTCTGAGAAATAAGGGCTCTTTGGCCAGAGAGGAAGAAAAGGCTGTATACGAAACCCCTGTGTTGGAGACAGAGAATACATTTAATGTTCTGTAGTTTCTAGTAAGTCTTGTAGTCAAGAAACCTAAGGATCTCTTTTTCACAGTTCTCAGTATCTCATGGAAATAGTGTGTGGAACGGACTTTAGAAATACTGCTCTTCCTCATTTTTACTGATCCTGTCCTTTCCAGACCTTTTTCCTCCTTTTCCATGGTCACCTGGTCTCCATCCATTTAGTACAGTGATGCTCCCTCTGGGACAGAAGCAGGGGCTGACTCATGGTCCTTGTGAATTTCCAGATCACCCCTGCCTTGCCGCATGCTTTCGTGTGTGTTCTTTGGGAAGCTGTGGTCTGCCTGGAGTTCGTGGGGCCATAAAACAAGGAGAACCGCCCTGGCTGGTGTAGCTCAGTGGATTGAGCGCGGGCTGTGAACCGAAGGGTCACCAGTTCGATTCCCAGTCAGGGCACATGCCTGGGTTGCAGGCCAGATCCCTAGTGGGGGCCATGTCAGAGGCAACCACACATGATGTTTCTCTTCCTCTCTTTCTCCTTCCCTTCCCCTCTCTCTAAAAATAAATTTAAAAAATTAAAAAACAAAAACAAAACAAAGAGAACCATTGCAACACCATTGACCACTATGTAAATGTCTTAACTTCTGTGTCAACCAACTTCCTACTTCGTTAGTTTCCCCCCATTGATTATCTTCCACATTTTCATTATAAGGAAAATGGAGCTGTGATTGGAACATGAGTTGCCATCACAAAAGGGAGAGGGCAAAGGCATTTCCTTCAGGGCTGAGCCAGTGGCTACATGCAGGCCCCGAGGGGTTTCCTCCCCGTGGTCCTTGTGGGAGGTGGGAGAGGCTGTGGATCCAAATGCAAGACACAATCTAGGCAGACAGATGGGAGTCCTGTAGGCTCCTTTACTTATTCATTCAATAAACATTTACTGAGTGCCCACTGTGTGCCAGACACTGGTCTAGGTGCTGGTGATATAGCAGCAACCGAAAACGCAAAGAGAAACTACCCTGATTTCAAGGAGTTGACTGTCACTTAATTTCACTCAAGCACTTGTTGATTGCCAGGCACTGCTCTCCATGTGGGGGCTTCAGCTTTGAGCTGAGCGAAGTTTGTATGTTCGTGGAGTGTGCATTGCAGTGGTCGTGGAGAGGGATGTTTCTGGGAGTCAGGAATCCATTTTTCCCATTGTGTGTATGAGGAAGTGGCTGCACAGAGAGGCCATATAACTTGCCTGAGGTGACACAGCTTGCCCAGGCAGTCAGAACTCATTATACTGTAGAATACTCACCACCCTTATATAACAGAATATTTACCTAGTCTTTGTGCTGCTGACCTAGGGATCTTTCCAGCATTTGTGTGATGGAAATGTGCAAAATTAAAATCATTGCCATGAAATGAGCTCTCTGTCACATGGCTGGCCCGTCTCCTAAAGTTCCTATGACGGGAGATTTGTGGCCCACAGGCACAGACATGTCTTGGTGACACACACCGGCAACAAGCAGACTGCTAAATACCTGAGCTCTGCCACAGACTGGCTCCTGAGCACCGTGCAGGTGATGTGGCTGTGTTTTCTTTTGTGGAAAATGGCAGAGCAGCACTGTCATGTAATACTTCCTTCACAGTGAGGCTTACAGGAGAAAATAAGGATAGAGCACCTTGACCAGTATCTGACAGCTGGCCAACTCTCTGTCATTGTGAGTGCGAGCTATATCACATGGCCAGGGTGGCCTTAGTGGTGATTACGTATGGGTTAGGACAGCAGGACACAGCTCTTTGCGTTGCAGTGACAAGGTGACATTCTCTAGATGGGGCTGCATCACTTCTCTGTGTTCTCCGAGTGAAGTGTGAAGAGGAAGTTGCATAGTGTACTGTGTTTAATCTCCTGTTAGATATTATCGGGAGAACAAGAGGGCTTTTTTTCTGTGCAAAATTTCCTTTCCAGAATTTTTCATTAAGTATTCTAACTCGATGCCTTTTTAGAACTGTTAAATATGGTTGTGAGGTCTTATCGAGATGTAGATGCTTCACACCAGGCTAGCCAGGGCCTGAGGTAGTGGGGCCGTGGAACAGCATTAGGAAGGCTGGTCTGCAGGGGGATTACTCCATCGGGTGCTCAGCCCTTATCTTAACCCTAGTATGGAATGTCCATCCGAGGACTCTATTGGTGTGATTCACTGAAGAGTCAGGAATTTTGACAATTTCAAGAAAATTACAAATCATATTCAGCTGTGGGAAGTGATGTGTGATTGCTTTTTCCATTGTACAAAGCAGCTCAGCCTTCTCTGTACTTTCTCCAGAGAATGACTTTGCCAACCCACCTTCTCTTGTCCACAGGGAAAAAAAAAGTTTCACCAAGGACACAAATAGGATGTTAAGCTGATATGATACTCATTTTGTATGTTACTGCAATGATACTAGTATTTCTTGCCACAAAAAAGAAAAATTCTCCTTTTTGTCTCCCCCAGTTTATCACAGAATTTAAAAAAGTCATAGTTTGCTTTGGAAAGAATCTGAGGAGATTCCTCAGAGCTCACCTAGATACAACCGTTTCTGTTCACATCTGCTGTGGGTGCATTGTTCTGGCTGCGTCAGGCTTGCAGGCTCAGCGGGAGGGACAAGCATTAAGTAAGCATATCAACTAAGGAGTCTAATATAATCAAAATAAGCTTTAGTTGAAAATTTGGCAAAGGTTTTTTTTTTTCATGAATATAAGTAGAATCTAAGTGTCAAGTCTTAGGGACATAAAAGTGTTCCCAAGGCAAAACTGAATCTTGTTTTTCTTTGAAAGATGACTTTCCTCATTTTATTCAAGGAATTGAATAAATTAAAAAGATTGCATCCTGATCTCAATTTGAAATGTAATGATTTAGAGCTTATGCTTGGTTGCAACCAAATTTGGGGGCTGAGGGTACCTTTTTTTTCTCTGTGAATAAATTCTTTAATTACAGTCCTAGAGATATGCTCAAGGCAAATGAAAACAAACATCCCCATAAAAACTTATGTGTAAGTGTTCATAGAAGCATTATTCCTAACTGCCAAAAGGTGGAAAAACCCAGATGCCCGTCAGCTGAGGAACAGACAGGTACAATGTGGGGTACACCTAAAACAGAACGGTGTTTGGCAATGAAGAATGAACTGCTGATATGTTACAACATGAATGAACCTTGAAAATACTATGCTATGTGAAAGAGACCAGTTACACAGGACCACATATTGTGTGATTCCATTTATATAAAATGTCCAGAATAGCAAGTCCCTTCGGATAGAACGTGGACTAGTGGTTGCCGAGGATTGGGGTGAGCGTGGGGGCGGTTGAGGAGTGGGTGCTGATGGGAGTGAGGTTTCAAGAGGAGGTGATAAAAATGTTCCAGGATTGATTGTGGTGATGATTGCACAGCTTCAAGTATATTAAAAATCAATGAATCGTGCACTTTAAGTGGGTGAATAATATGGTTTTGAATTATACCTCAATAAATCTCTGACAAAAATATATGTATGGGCAGGAAGGAGTATATACTAGAACATTAACAGTGGTTTTGTTGATTACTTTTTCGTAGTCTTTTTCAAATTTTCTTAAACAATTATGTTTTTGGCTCAAACATGTCACAAATAATTTTTTCAAAAACAGTATTTCTGAAAAGATATCTTAAATCCTCTCTGAAAGGAGGCAGAGTACAAACCCGAGAGTTGTATTGGAAAGGAACACACGTCCGAGTTGCCGGAGCGCAGGGGTTTCTTCGCTCACCTGGACTTGCCCTCCCAGACTGCTGGTGCTGCAGCCCCCTGGGGCCTGGGTCAGCCTGTGGAGTCAGATGCAGTGCTGGGGCTTGTGGACTGACGGGGCTCACACCACGTCTCTGTAGGGGAGTGACTCATTGTTTCCCCCAGTCCATATTTATTCTTGCTAGAATCCCACTTTTAGGGAAAAATATCATTTGGGAAACTGAAACAGAAGGTCAGCATGTTGTGGTAGCCTCTTAAGAGTGGTAGTTTCTCAAATTTGTTCCCTTCACCGTTTTGATCTTCTGGCAGTCGTGAATCAGATGTGCACACTAGGCTGAAACAGTAAAGGGATGCGTGCAAGTGAATTCATTATAAGCGAAGGGCCATTGCGCAACAGAAAGCAAGGGTGGATCTGGTCTCACAGGGGCGGAGGGGTGGGAAGAAGCAAGGGGAAAGTCGTTCATCCGTCTGATCCATCTGGCAGTGTAGGAGCTGTAATAACATAGTGCTGGTATTGGCAGTGTTTGAAGTAGGCATTCAACTTTCCCTTACTTGGCTTCCCCCCAGCTCGCCTAATGATCTACCACATCTCTTTAGCTGTTTTGGGCCATCAGGTCCAGGTGGAGAAGAGGAGCATTTATTCAGTACCTGTAATGGGCTAGGCACTTTGTTTGGCACTGGGAATATAAGTGTTGAACCAAAATCGATTTGGACCTAGCTTTTCTAGAACTCACAGTCTGTTGGGAGAAAGGATTCAAAAGACTGTGAACTACCCTCAGGGTTTCTCTGGGCATGTGTAGAGTGGGTGGAGTAAGCCGAGAGCATGGCCCTTGTTTCCCGTTGTGCTTCTGTTGCTGCAAGTCTAACCCAGTGGTGCACTGGACCATGGACAGCTGAACCTGAGGGTAGGGATGAAATGGCAGTAACTGTCTAGCTGGCTCTGATCATGATTCTTCTTGCCTCCTTCCTGGGGGTGGAGTCAGATGGCACAGCAAATGGTAATGAAAGGAGAATACTGCACACTTTATTTTCAATGTCAGCTTTTTTTTTTTTTGCTTGAGGCTAGCTTCTGTGGCCCCATTTTTCAGATGGAAACAGGTTTGTGCTCAGAGTTGCAATCTGTTAGGCTAATCTGTTTCTTAAGACACTGAAATTAATCTCACAGCTACTGAACCCTGTTTGGAAAACCCTGTTCTCTGCCGCAGTGTCTCTGGTGAACATGATTATTACAGAGTATTTCTTGTCCCATTGTATTGTAGTTTGGCAATAAGTATGTTTATGAAGTTGATAAGTCTGATTTAGAGGGGGCAGTCCTTACTTCTGGGTGGGCCTTGAAGGTGGGATTAATAGGTCTTTAAAACAGAGTAGCCTGGAGTTACTGATAGCATTATCTGCTGCAGGTTGCTATAGCAATGAGTGGTGTGATTGCACGGTGCGGTTGGTGGTACAGTGGGTGAGTGTAAAAGGATCGTAGTAATTTAGCAGAAACTCTCCTGGAGCAATTTAATTAAACCCCAGTAGAATGAGTGCCAAATTCTTTGAAAGCTCTAAGATGTAGTTCCATATAAACCTAGACCAATTAAAGATAACATTATTTTCCTGTGTTTACATGCTGTCACAAATATCTTGATGATTTTAGGATAAAGGTTTTATAACTTTGTAAGTTAATCTTTTAAATGATGGAGTACAAATTTTATGAAGACTTGTCTATTTTAATATAGTTAGTATGAAAATGCAACAAAATTACACTAGATGATACGGAAAACCATGGGCTGGCAATGTACAGAGACGAGCTCTCTGGGAGCCGCAGGAAGCTGGAGCGTGAACGCACGGTGGGGTATGCACTTCTTCGTTATCACAGGCCAGGGTGCCACAGTATAGCCTTCCTCCTCAGCCGTCTCCAGGAAACTGTGCACTGTTTTTCATGACCTCTAATGTGGGTAGAGAATTCTTAGAAATAGAATCAGAATTTAAGAGCATCAGGTCTGAAATGGCTTTAAAGGAATACTCTGTGATAGACAGAATGAAAATGCATGTGACTTGACGTCTGTGCAGATGTATCTGTTGAAACTTTGGTTCTGGTTACCGTCCCTTTCTTTTTTAACACTTTGGGGGTATCTTCCCCACTTACCCAATTTTTAATAAAACCCCTACTATATTATACACTATGATACACATAGTAGGTGCTTCACATCAACTTTCTGTATCTGCACAGTGGGGTGAAAAGCTTTGGACTTAGACACTTAAACAGCAGGCTTTTGAAGGGTCAAGTTAGCCCAGGTGGCACATTGCTGAATGTGCTGGCCTGCAGACGTTACTCTGCTGCCACCTGGAGGCCTTGCCTGGGGTCTGCATTGAAAGGTAGGCGGGGGTGCCGGGAACAAAAGCTGCACGGCCATTCCTCAGCCACTGCTTTGTCCTATCCCCTGTTAAGGTCAGTTGACATGACCACACAACATTGAAGCTATTCCTTTTTCATTTTTCCTTGTAGAGTTAGTATAAATTCAATATCAGTACACTATTGTGGAGTGTAATATCTTATTACTTGTTTGATACAAAGCAAATTCAAAGTTTTTGTTATGTAGTTTTTTAAAAACAACCTTCCTGTGAAGAAGTGGACTTCCCTGTTCCATCCTTGCCTTAAGGTATAAATGAATCCCGTATACCTCTTCTAAGCAGAAACATGGGTGAGAACTCCTGACATTGTGGCCAGGTCGTGAGAAGAGCTTGAAAAATCCACTTGGAGGTTTGAGGCCTCAGGTGACTTAACAGCCGTGGCAAAGTAAAGAAAGGAACTTGTAGTTAATGCACCTGCTGGGAAAACAAGTGTGGTTTCCCCAGACTCAGCTTCCAGACTCAGCTTCAAGCAGGGCCATGGGGCAGGGGAGCTGAGGGCTGAGGCCACAGAGCCTTGTGGCCCACAATGCTGCATGTTAACACAGATTCAGGGCCCAGATTCTTAGCTGTCTGGCCTTGCTAGGACTGTCTCTAACCCTTTTACTTTCCCTGGGCCCAAGCTTGCCGTTGGTGGTTATTTAACAACAGTGGCTCTTGTTTACTGGCAACTGAGTGTTTGGGAAGAGAACCAATCAGTCAAGGCACAGAGAAAAATACCCCTTAAGTGAACCTTCCTGTACATCCCAGAACATCCTGACCCCTGATATTTCCAGGAAAGACTTGATTCAGAGTGCGGGCATCCGCCATGCCTGTGGCTTGTCAGTGCTGAGCCTGCCGCTGCCCAGGTCAGAGTCGAGGCTGTGCTGAGGTCCCCGACTTTCACCCGTGCCCGAGGGAAGGCCAGACTTCCCCCAGAATGCATGACGCTCTTTGGGAACAGGAAGTCTTTGGTATTTGAGGAGTAGATGTGCAGGGTTTCCTCAGGTGGGTACCAGTCACGTCTGTAGAATCTGTGCTATGTTGAAGAGCCTTCCGTTGGTGAGTGGCCTTCTTCCTGAATCAAGGGCATTTATTTACTTAACGATCATTTTTTTCCCTCAGGATTTCCTGTGAGAGCTCCCGGGCCTGTTTACATCTCTGTCCACACGAATAATAACACCGGAGGGTGGGCAGTAAGGGTATGAGATGCTGTTTTCTGAGGAGAGTGGATTTTTAAGAATCTTAGTCTAAAAACCCAGCTCCATGCAGACGGCTCCTGGGAAATTCATTTATAGGTGTCATCTACTTTCCCTTTTTTTCTCCCCTTTTAAACAAAAGCTTCTATCAGCAGATCCTGATGAAAATTATTCTTTTTGCAGAGATTAAGAATTTGGTGTCCAGCAGATCATCACCTGAACAGGAGGAGGGAAAGGTAATGACTCCCTGCCCTCTGCCCTATTTCCTCTCTGTTCTTCTCTCCAGAGTTGAAGTAGAAGTGAAGATCTAGTGGTGCTAAAAAAATTTTAACCCCCAAACCCCCAAAGATGTTCCCCAAGTCATATCCAAAATAACTTGAAATTGGGTTTTCCTCACTGAATTTTCTCTCTCTATTGTCTATGACCATACATAGCTATCTTTCTAGGTTGAAATTTTAGATGCAAGATGACTTAATACATTTTCCAAAACAAATTTGTACTTCGGGATTGATAACCACAGATGCTTGCCAATAATGGGATTGCTCGAGTAAGCCTGGGAGAGATCCTCTGAGAATGAAATAGCCTGTGGGTGGCTTGCAGTCAGGTCTCAGCTTGGGACACAGACTTCTCTTGTTGTTGGGCTTTAAATAATGTCAATTAAGGACAAGCCTAGTTTCCTGTTCGTGTATGGTGATACATGTAATGTGTCTGTATTGATGTTCTCTGAGGTTGTTTTTCTAGTTTACAAAAATAACAAAACATGAAGGGGGCACATAGTAATTTAAAAAAACCCCACAACCTGACTTTATCTTTCCCAGTGTGTGAAATGCCTGACTCAGCGGGATGAATGTGAAGACCAGGACAGCCTGGAGTCGGGTAGGTTCCAAACCGTCGCTTCCCTTTGCACTCACGGGGGTACCACAGTCCCGGGAATACAGAGGGTGAGAAGAAAACATATTGTAGAAAGAAAGTCTTCCTTCCTGGAAGCCTTGTGTGTTTCTTAAAACCCACTCAGATAAATTTTCTTTGCTGCATCACTTATAATACTATGACCAGGGGTTGAATCTCCATTTATAATCTAAAAAGCAAAACAACTGAAACAAGGCAATGAAAGCATTTCCTGAGCAATGTTACCCTGAGCCAGCTCTGGCCTGGGGCTGGTCACATGCTGCTTCGTTATTCCTGTGAAGTGGGCACTGCCAGCGTCAAGTGAAGCGACTGCACCGGTGGAGAGTGGGTGGTGGAACTGAGACTCATAACCTTTTTCCACCTTGCCCTGGAATCCCCAAGCTTACTGCTATCCCATTTTGATACCCAGTGGGACACCTTTGGAGCTGAGCCTCTAGGATCTTATGCCCTGGACTCAGGAAAAGGCCAGATGCTTGTCCTGGGGCATGGCTGTGATGGGAGTGTCCTTCAGAGGAGCGTGGTGCCCCCCCCCCCCCCCACGGCGAGGCAGAGGCAGTTCTCCCAATGGGCCTGGAAATTCTTATCTGCTCACATGCAAACTCGTTCACAGCTGCCTGAGGACACCTCCCCAAATCTCTTCCCCAGACACTTTCTAGTTCTTTGGCTAATTTGGGCCTGAGACTCCTCTTTTAAGATAGAGACTGGTGAAGCGGTTGGGTTTGAGCTCAGCTGGCTGCCTGGAGGGTTCATGAAGGTCTCTGGGCGAAGTGGGCACAGACTCTCATAGTTGGTTTCTGCAGGCTCAGCAAAGCTGAGGCAGTTCACATACCTGGAAAGTACAAGGGCAAAGCAGTCTGAGGAGCTGCGGAGGGTGAGGTGGTGGTGGCAGTGGCAGTGGCAGTGGCAGCGAAGTGCTCCAGCTGATGTGAAATCCGGGAAAACCAAAACAATGCCCGGGGTGTGTTAAGGAACAGCAGTGGGTGGGCCCGCAGAGCCTAGCAGTCAGGGTGCTCCCTGGAGGCCAGTGGCATGTTATGGATGCCTTGGCAGGCACTTGACAGAGCAGTTCCAACAACTGGGAAATCATGGAGGATGAAGCTGGGCGAGGAGGAAGCGCTCTCGGGGGTGGTTGGCTGTGCTGCTGGTAGCTTGGCCACAAGCCAGCAGTGATTTGCTGGGGCTCCTTGCGTGAGGTGCCACTGAAATTGGAACAGAAGCTGAGGCCATACCCAGTAATATGTACACCTTTAATGTTTCTACTGTATGAGGTAAGAGGAAAAATTGACTTTCAGAGGGGGAAGGGGAAGGGGGAATGAAAGCCAACATCTCCGTGTGGATGAGTCTCGCAGCCACCAAAGCTAGGAGCATGGCCCTTGCTCCCGTGTAGAGGATGCCTCATCTGTAAATTGCATCATGCTCCCGGGAATGTTAGCTCTGAAGAATGTTTTACCAAGACGAATTACTGGTGGGGGAGGAGTGTTGGGTGTTAAAACTATGAAATGCCAGGATTGTTTTGATTTTAGGCTTTAAAAACTCATTTCATTCTCAAACTGGTGTGCTTGCTGGGTAAAGAAGGCACATGTCAAAGATGTTGGAGTAGCCTGAGCTAATCCAAGTGTTTTGTCGGTAACATCACTGTGCCCGAGGAGAACTGTAATGAAGGATTTGAGAGGGACAACCTTGTATGGCATTAATCCAGGGGTTTATGAAAGGGCTGTGAATGATGGTTCCCTGTGCCAACATTTGCTTTTTTGTTAACTTGAACTTTTTTTGGATTAACGAAAGTCACCTGACTTTATGCAAAGAAAACGATCATCGATTTTAAAAGAAACCTCTGAGACAGAGAAAGGGGCAATAGGCAGGGGACAATAGGCAGGGAACAATAGTCAGGTGATAAGCTGGAGTTTGCAGCTGAAAATGGCTTTTCCACGAGGCCATTTCTGAATTGTTTTGCTCTTTTATAAGTGCTTGTATTCTGCTCGGTCTCTAGGGACAGGCTGATACATGTGGGGCCAAGGTACATGTCTTCGCTGACTGGTATTGTTAAAAATGGCATGGCGTGGGTTTGGTGT
The DNA here is from genome assembly GCA_004024845.1 of Tonatia bakeri. Taxonomy (NCBI): domain Eukaryota; kingdom Metazoa; phylum Chordata; class Mammalia; order Chiroptera; family Phyllostomidae; genus Tonatia; species Tonatia bakeri. Next base: position 114,002 of record PVIA01001489.1, read on the forward strand.
GATCTCAGAAACTGCATCAGTGCTGTCCCAGTAGGACTCTCTGTGATGGTGAACATGTTCTGTGTCTGCACTCTTCAGTGTGATCTCCAACAGCCACATGTTTATAGAATGTGTGATGTGTGACGAGTGTAACTGAGGAATTGACTTTCAAATTTCATTTCATTTGTTGCACTGAAAGTTAACTTTATATTGTTTTTGTTAACCCATCAGAGCATCAAGAATCATACTGGCCATTAGTTTATACACCAAAAATGTTGGTTGGAGGCATGTTTCAGGTGGATAACATTCAGTAAGCTCATCCAAGCCAGTGCCCCCAGCCACCTCACTGGGTAGCGATAGTAGGGTTACAGTACATTTATGGTGAGTCAGCAGTCATGGCCCCACTCTCTGCAGATGCTGTAATGACCTGGTGTTTTGCTCAAAGGGCGAATATCAGTGGAAGGGCTGGGATATGATTCCGTTGCTGTCAGTGAAGAATGGGACTCCTCAGTGTATGATTCCTTCACATTCTTGGCAGCTAGCATGGGAGGAGAGGACACAGCATTTGCGGGAAGTGGAAAAAGAGAAGGTAGGTGAAATGGAGCAAGACAAATTAAGAAGGAAGGAAGGGTCCATTTGGCACAGGGTCCATTTAGTCCCCGATAGAAGTATGGAAGCAGAGGGGACGAAATACCGTGTAAAAACAGAAGCTCAGTAGTGGGCAGCAGCAAAGGCTGTGCCTGGGAGAAGGGAAGTGAACACCTGGCCGGGACGAGTAGACGCCCGTGGGAATGCAGTGGGATGGCTGAGCTTCGGCTGCCCTGTTGGAATCCCGAGTGCAGACCAAGATTCCTAAACATTCGGAGGATCAGCAAAGCTGTGAGTGGCTTGATTTGTTGTTCTCTTGCAAACTCTACTTTTAAAAAGTTGAATCTGAAAATATAAAACCATGTGCCTGGTTAGAAATTAGTATATCCAGTTAAAAGTTAAGTGCATGCTGAGGACTGTGAAACAAGAATGCTGGCATCTCAGGTGAATTACCGGAGCTCCCAGAGGGTGACTCCTGCTCTCTCGTCCAGTGATGTTCAAGGGTGTGAGCGAGGTTGTGTGTGACAGCCAGATTTAGTGACACTCACACTGAGGCTGATTTTCTGGTAATAATTTATCAGCCATGGCTGCACTGGACTAAAGATTATTTGAAACATACTTGGCTAAAACTGTATATTGTATTACTATTTGAATGGAGGAAAAAAGATGTGAAATGGACTTATTAAAGTAAGAACTGTGTGAGCATATTTTTTTCAAATTTTTAATTTATTGATTGATTTTAGAGACAGAGGAAAAGAGAAAGAAAGGGGGAGGGGAAAAGGAGAGAGAGGCACATTGATTTGTTGTTCTACTCCTTGATGCATTCATTGGTTGATTCTTGCATGTGCCTTGGTGCCCTGAGTGGAAATCAAATCAGAGACCCTGGTGCATTGGGATGACACTCTAACCAGTTGAGCTACTGGCCAAGGCATGTGTGCATGCATCCTTCCTCATGGGGGGAGGATGGAAAGGAGGTAGGGAGGGACGCTAGGGGCGTGGTTATTGCATTGGTTAGCATCATCCTTTTTGCTTGGGTAGCCCCAGTACCCTGAAACTCTGGGCATGAGGCAGTGCTGTATCTGCTGTCCTAGGTTTGGCTGGTAGACAGTGGGCTTGGCACAAATGCCAGAGAAGACTTTTAAACATAATACCTTACTAAATAGCTTTATGGGAAAAAATAAACTTTTTTAAATTATAGAAGTAATAAATGCTCATAGTAGAAAAATCAGAAGTTTTAGAACAAGTAAGAAAAAAAGAAAAATATCCCTATAATTTTCCCCTTCCAAAGCATCTACTATTAAAATTTGGTATATTTCTTACCAGTGTTTTATCCTATGCACCTATTATTTACATAGTTGTGATCATGTAAACAATAGAATTTTGTGTCCTGCTTTATCCATTAAACATTATATACTATAAGTATGATCCATTTCAGAAGGTAGCTTAAAATGACTCTGCATATGTTTCTATAAAAAATATGAATTACTTTTCTAAGAAGAAAGAGAAAATATCATAGAGTCTTCCAAGAAATATATTTAATATTTATGGGCCAGAACCACCCCCTTTTTAAAATAATATATATTACTTGATTTTATGGAGTGGCTTGGTTACTAGTACATGCTGAGGCTCGCACCCAGTTATTCTGTAACACTTTGGGTCACTTCATTGCTATTGTTGTTTGTTACTATTACGAGATACGAGAAAAAAAAAAAGCCTCTCGGTGGTGCTGGCACTGGGAGGATGGGCACAAGGGAGACAGATTAACCAAAGTGGGCTGTGGAAGGAAACCTCACTTGATACCTCGAACTGCGTCCAGACCAATGGGAAGAGAAGGAAGCAGAAACAGACAGAAACAAACAGTAGGAAGTGAGGTGCTTCAGATTGCTCACCCGACGTGACACAGACCTTCCGCAACTCTAGACCAAGAAGGAGAAACAAAGGGCCCACACAGGAAGCTTAGGAAAACTTCAGCAAAGGGAAGCTGGAAGGAAATGGCTGGAAGATGCAAAGGAACAGCCTCTCTAGAACAGAATGTTGGATGTAGTACAAACCCTCTCCCAGATCTCCATTTATGGATCTATCTGGGGAGCTCCGGGCCCATGGAGCTCAGTGGTGAGCTGGGTGGAGAAGTGCAGTCAGTAGTCCTAATTAGGTTACTGTTTCCTCTCTTATGTTAACTAAAAGTTTTGAAATGGAATTAATGCTATTAAGCTATAAAAGCTTATACAACAGTGTTTTTAAGTTGTTTGTGAAAAGTTTTGCTATGGCGCCCAACAAGATCTTAAGTGTGGAATCTTAAGATCTAGGAGCTGGCCCTCTATTGGCTATTATTTGATAACACATGTGTCTATGTTGAGATCTCAAGGATGTTGGATGAAACGTGAAAAAAATAAAGTAAAAAAGGGAGAGGGAACCTTGGCAAAGTTCCTACCCTTCTGAAAAACAGGTTTTAAAGCTGAAGTTTTGGCAGATGTGTCTCTACGTCCCAAGCTACAGAAGTGTCTGTGGATTCCCCCTTTTTTCATTTTTTTGGGGGGAGCAGGAAGGGGTGGTCATTTCTTTAAAACAAGCCAAAGCTTACCAGTGACTTGGTTTTGAAATCAAGGGGCTGGGCCCAAATGCCCATCAGTTGATGAGTGTTTAAAAAAGCTGTGATACACTTACACAATGGAGTGTTATTACTCAGCTGTTAAGAATGAAGGAAATCTTACCTTTTACGACAGCATGGATGGACCTGGAGATTATTATACCAAGTTAACAACCCAGTTGGAGAAAGATAAATACCAAATGATCTCACTTAGATGTAGACTCTACTGAACAAAATAAATTGGATGGACAACATAGAAACAGAGGCATGGATACATGGAACAGACTGACAGCTGTCAGAAGGGAGGGGTTTAGATGTTTGGATTAAAGAAGAGGAAGAGATTAAGCAACCCCCCCCCCCAACCCATATATATGACACACAGACAACAGTGTGGTGATAGCCAGGGGAAAGGTCGGGGTAGGTGGAGGTGGGCAAATTGGGGACCAGAAGAAACTTTGCTTGGGGTGATGGGTGCACAATGCAGGGTACAGATGATGTTTTGTTGAGTTGTACACATAAAACCTATGTGGGTTTTTGAACCAGTGTCATCCCAATAAATTTAATGAAAATTAATGGAACAAATAAAAATAAAAAGCTAAAGGAAAGGAAGGAAGGAAGGAAGAAGGAAGGGAAGAATGAAAGGAAGAAGGAAAGAAAGAAGTCAAGGGTCTGGGGTGGAAAAATATCCCAAGGAGACCAACGGAATGCAAAGTTATCCTTAAAAATTGACTCAAATTTTATTCCTTTTGTTAATTAACTTCAGTGAAATTTTCTTATTGCAGTTGTCAGAGTTTTAAAAACTGTGTTTGGTAGAAGAAATTCCTGACTTACTGGAATTCTATTGAGTATTACAAGTGCAATTTTGTTCTCTTATCATGAATGTCCTGCCTTTTATATTCGTGGCTTCATTGTTTGGATAAAATTCCCCTTGTGGAATGCAAGTAAAGCATTTTTTTAAAATTAAATTAGACAATTGGAGTATTTATGGGCAGACTTTTATCCCATAAATTAGAAGAAAGAATTTTTGGAATTTTTAGGTTAATATATACTATAGACTAGGGAACATGAAGAAACCAAAGCCTTACTGGAAGTGTGTAGTCCATCATACTGCCTTTTTCCTGATTAAAGAAAATCCTATCTTAAATTATAATTTCCAAGTCCAGGAAGCAGTGGTGGGTGGGCCTAATGTCCTACTTAATGTTTGCTAAGGTTTAAAAAACAAAAAGCCAAATGAAAGTGAGTTGAGAGGTGCTAATCTAAGCACCCAGTTATCCTGTGGTTCTAAACTCTTCAAGTTTTAATGTCAGTGGAGTTACCATGGAGCCATAATGATACCGGAGACTGGATCCGCCCCTAGCGAAGTCTAATTTAATTGGTCTGGAGTGTAGCCTGCACTTCAAGAGTTCCAAAGGCACCCATGTGATTCTCAGGTGCGGCCCAGGTTGACAACCACAGACAAAGTTCATTAACTTAAGGGAACTTTGCTCTTCTGAAATCACTCCTGACTTACTGGATTTTCTATATTTTTGGAATTTAGATTATAAGAGCAATTAATGGAAGCCAATTTGTATTAAGTTTGCAAACTTTTAATGATTATCACCATTGAAATCATTGTAGATCTGTGTGAACTGTGAAAACTTTGGGGAAAAGTCATTGAAAAACTTTCCTAACTACTTGAACCTTAATGAGATGATTGACTTTGAGGTGTGCCAATTGGGATGAAGGGAAGTTGGGTCTACACTAACGTTATAAGGGCTTTACGGGGATGCCTGATACTTTTGGCATTAGTACCTGCAGCATAGTCCAAATCGCCTTTTTCATCTCACTATCCACCTTAATTTCTAAACTGTAATTAAGGGAGGGGAGATGGCAGTTTTTTTCTCTGATTTCTAAATTTTTTATTCTCCAAAATAATATCTTCAACTCCAAATAAAGAAGCTTAGTGAATAAGTTAATTCCACAGGTTTCATTTCTAAAGATTCTATGTTGATGTTTAAATCAAATGATTAGCTTATAAATTTCAAACAGCTATAACATTTTAGGAAATGACAACTAATTATGAAACAAATGAAAAATAGGAACTATATTCTGAAAATAGCATTTATAAAATTTTTATGTGGAAAGTTAAAATTCCACTTAGGAGTTGTGTCTCTCCTGGTGTTGCAACATTTCAGAAACCCTGTGCGTGCAGACACGTAATGAAAGCACCGCCCTCATGGAGGAATCCCGGGCCGTGGGCCTGATGGCAGTGTGAGTGTGTTTATGTGCGTTTGGGCCTGCTTCGTGCTGAGTATCAGTGGTTATTCCCTGGAAGGGACTTGAGGACAATTAAGATTCTGGCTAGCTTTTGTGACAGGCAGTACAAGCTCTAACAATTTATTGGAACAATTTGCTTTAACTTTCAGAGTGGCTAATTTAGAAGGCATTTTTATGAAACACAGCCCCTTCCTTCAGGCATAGGCAAGAAAGTCAACAGAATTTTTTCTCTTAGTGAGATTCTGATGAAGAATATGTGTAGCTAAAATACAGAGAAGTGGTGCAATTCCAGGTCAAATAGGATATCCAATAGCAAATAATCTGTTGTTTCTTTATAATATTTAAAATCACAAAAGATCAGATTAAGGGTGAAGTTAAAAGTATCTAGAACTTGACAGGAGAACTTCAAGTGAGCTAGCTGGGTATTCTTGAGATTTGTCTGCCAAGAGCATTGCTGCTGATCTCACTGGGATACACTCATCTGCCCACAGGTGCCACATGCGAGCTTCTCACTGGGGTTAACTCTTGGGAGCTATTAAGCCCAAAGAGACACTATTCGTTTCCAAAAAATGAAAATTATTTTCTGCATATAATTAATTTTTAATGTCTAATAGTTCCCTCAGAGTTACATGGTAACTTCACTTAATAAAGTTATGCAAAAGGAAATGGAATTTTCTGCTTGACTCAAATTCTATGCATCTGACTAAGTGATGCAAACATTCTTTTAACATGAATTCCAAACATTTAAGCAACATAGATTCTGTGGTTTTTGTTCCATACTTTAAAATTTTTAAACTTTATTTTTTAGAACAGTTTTGGATTTACAGAAAAGTTGTAAAAATTACACAAAGAGTCCCCATTTGCCCATTTCTCCACTTCCCCTGTTTCCCCCCCATTAACATCATATATTATTATGCTGTATTTGTCGACAATAAACCAGCATTGATACGTTATTGTTGAGTAAAGTCTACATTTAGACTTTTGAAAGCTCTTATCTGACTTCCTTTTCTGTCCCAGGACACTGCATTGCCTTTAGTTGTGTGTTTCCTTAGGCTTCTCTTGGCTGTGAGAGTTTCTCGAACTTGCCTTGTTTTTGGTGACCTTGACAGCTTTAGGAGTCCTGCTCAGGTATTCTGTAGAATGTCTCTCAAATGGTGTTTTTCTGTCACTAAACCGGGGTTACGGGTTCTGAGAGGAAGCCCACAGAGGTCATGTGCCATGTTCATCACTTAGTATCGGTGGCACACTCTTACCACTGTTCATGACGCCCTCATTGCCTGGCACAGGTAGGGTCGTCAGGCTCCTCTGGAGCTGGAGACATTGCTCTTTCCCACCGTTCTTTCTGCACTGTGCTCTTTGGGAGGAAGTGACGCTGTGCCTCAGACTTCATGAGCAGGAAGTCATCCATATACTTCCTTGAGGGTTAAATAGCTACAGAAGCTATTCAGAATTCTTCTGTATGGGGGACTTGTATCCTCCCACTTATTTCTATTCCATTATTTATGTCAGTGTGGATTCATGGGTATTTATTTTACACTTTGGGTAATAGTCTAAGACTACTTTAATTGCTGTTCAGAATGCTTTTGCTTTGGCAAGGGGAACTCTTTCAGTGGGCTTCTGGGTCTTTCCTGCGTATCCTGTCATTGTGGGTGTTGGTTTAGGCTGGCGAAAGTGTTCTTATGATACTGCAATGCTGGGTACATGACCCTGCATTTGTCAAAACCTATAGAACATATGGACATAGGAAAGGTTCATGTGTACAAATAAAAAAGATTAAGAAGTTGGAGGATCCTATGATGAAATGCAGAATGTGACAAAAAATCTAACCACTAAAAAGGTGTGAAATATCTTACTGTAGGGGGTGGGGGGATGCAGACCTCAGTGCCTGGGGAAATGAGTGGGGTCTGTAAGAATCAAGGCAAAAGAAACTGTCATCTAGGCAATGAAGTTGTTTCCCATGAGGTACAGGTTAACAATTCTGATCCACTATCAATGAGTACAGGAAATGAACAACCAAATAAGTGGATTATGGATAGTAGGTGCCAGATTTTTCGTTCTTGTTGTGGGAGTTTATAGATAAGCAAGGGGCAGAGACTAGAATGACTCATGTGCTAATGAAGTGGCATTGTAGGCAGCAGTAGGCACTCATGATTACTTAATGTAGATATGTGTGGTTCTGTAGAGAAATATTTGTAGATATGTGTATATTCACACATGTATTTCCCCGCCCTGTTAGTTGAGAGGACCTAGAAGCAAGACCCTTCCATCCAGTAGCATATACAAGATGAGCCGTCCATTACATGTTGTGTGAATTTTGGCTTCAGAACTGCATCATTGACAGTTTAGAGTTTATGTTAAACTATTTAAATCCATTGCTCATTTTATACCTCATAGTTCACTTATCTACATGTGAATAACCAATGAAAGTCTACAGAACAAGTTTAACTGTGGATGTTAAAACTAATAAAAATGTTTGTGGATAAGTATGTTAGAAACATTTTCGGCATATTTGGGAAAGTTGGAATTGGAGCATTATCAGAATAACCCTAAAATGCAATGGTAGATGTTGCTGTCCCTAAGTGTCTTGGCTCTTCCTACCATAAGGAGTTGTTTCTCCTTAGACCATCACAATATATGTTCTGACTCCTTCAGCACTTTCTCTGTCCAGACTTGTCACTCATGTCCTTGCTTCTCCCACTGCCAGGGCCCCTCACACCCACTATCCTCAGCTGCCTCTCCAAGATAATTCCCAAGTTCCTCATCACTTATTGTTCAGAAAAACTTAGCCAACTTGTCCTAATTCTTTTCTTTCAGGTTATGCCCAGGAACTTCAGTGTTTAAAACAACATGGTATTCACCAAGGATCTTTTTCTCTTAAGAGAACCATCTGAGTAGGGCTAGTATCTATAGCAATACAAAATGTTGGTGGGAGCTGTGACAGTGTCATTCTTTAATAGGTTGCTCCAGTCGGAAAATCTGTTATTTTCCTGGCCTGAAGTGTTTTCAGTATTTGCATCTTATACTACATGCAGGTATACCATTATACAAGTGATGTCCTCTTGCTGGATTTCTAGATCTTATCTATTTTTTTCTTAGACAATAGAGTGATATAAGGGGGCATATTGGAACCTCTGAAGCAGATGTAGGTTATTTGTTGAAATAAATCAAGGTAATAAAGGTAGATGAGAAATAAAAAAAAATCTTACTTTAAAAGTAAGGTGAGTAAGGGTTCCTTTTTTTCCACAACCTCTCCAATTTTTTACTTGTCTTGTGGATAATAGTCATTCTAACAGGTATGAGGCATTATCTTATTTTTTAATTTGCATTTCCCTAATAACTAGTAAAGTAAGCATCTTTTCATATGTCTGTTGGCCATTTGTATGTCTTCTTGGGAGAAATGTCTGTTCAGGTCCTCTGCCCATTTTTCAATTGGATTGCTTGTCAAAAAAAGTTAAGTAAAAAGTATGATTTCACTTGTATGTGGGATATGAAGCAACAAATGAATAAACACGAAAAAAAACCAAAACTCAGACACAGACAACAGTGTGGTGGTTAAGGAGGGAAGGGGTGGGGTGGTGAAGGGTAAAGGGGGTCAAATACATGGTGATGGAAGATGATCTGACTTTATCATAGAAATGCATACTTAAAACCTAAATAACCTTATTAACCAATGTCACCCTAATACATATAATTTGAAAAATTTGAACTCCTAAAAAAATAAAAGGAAGGCGGTATTATGAATGGCGGAATCCCAGCATTCTAACTTACGACCACAGTGGTTGCACCGAGCTCCCAATTCCTGTGCGATGTATGTGAGTTCAATTTTATGGGCTCTGTTAAAAATATAAAACAGGATGGGGAGGCAGGGAGAACAGTAGTTTAGACCTCGGTTGGCTCCACCCATGTTTGCACCCAGTGAGCCTACTGTCCCCGTGAGAGGGTGACACTGGGGATGTGAGCGTGCTGCTCCCGCCGCGCTTCTCGTGAGGGACCACTTCCTGCCCCACAGATGTGAGTCATGCTGGCAAAGACCCTCATGCTCCATATGCCATGGCCCTCCATGAAAGCCAGCCACTTCACTGGGTGCCCAGCCGAAGTAGTGCTGTTCTTCAACGAAGAATTGCTTGTGTTGAACTTCGATGACATGGTGTCCTTCTAACAGATTTTTGAAGGAAGCTTTTGACCCTCTCTGGAACATGAGCCTGTATTTAATTGTCACTGGACCGGCTGAAGTTATCCAGGACAGGCTTGTCCTGGAATTCTGGATCTTGCTTCCTCTGGTCTGTACTTATTATGACTTTTCCAAGAGTGGTGTCTAGCTGTGTTAAAAACTGTGGTCTCTGGTGGTCGAACGAGGGAACAGAGAAGAAAAACAAATCCTCCTCTCCTCTTCCCACCTGGTCTGATATTTTTGGAACTTCTTTCTACATTGCCATGTTTCAGTTTTGAAAATCAAGCTATTCTGAGGTTAGGGTAGGGATAGGTCAGTGTTTATAGTATGGAAGAGAAATATAATGAAAGAGACACTTTAATATTTAAGCTAAAACCTACTGAACACTTATGTCAAGTTCTTTACAGTTACCTCCTTTGATCCTCACAAATCTTTGAAGTACAGCCGCTGTGGCCCCACTTTGTATGACATGGAGCCAGTACATGAGCCCAGATATATAGATGACTCCAAAAATTCATGGTTTTCTTTTTGGCCCATGGCTCCTTAAATATATGATTTATGACACCATTCTTACCCTCTAGGAATTTGAGGCCTAACAGGAGGATAAAAAAACTGTAAAAATACTATAATTCAATCAAAATATAAATAACCCTCTTAGGAGATTTAATTTTATCAAGGTTGAAAGGTGGGTTACCTGTTTTCTCGATGAGGAGAATCAAGGGAAGTCCCTCTCCTACACAGCTCTTTCGGAAAGCTGAACCTTCAAGGCGGCAGCATGTGTCCTGGGTGGTTGTAACCGTATGGAGATTACTTTCTAAGTAAAGGGTTTTCTAACTGAAGGAGGCACGGTAAGGCTGATGAAATCATTCACACTCGCACTGTAATGGTGGTTTGATATTTGGTGAGAGAGCGGCCTTGGGGATATATCAATGAACTCTGCCAACTGCAATTGCAATCAGCCAGAAAGAGCAAAGAAATTAACCCACTGAATATGAATGAGATATAAATAACATCTTGAATTAATTTAAATATTGGCACAATGGAAAAAAATAGTCTATTTCTATAGAAAATGAGGATAAATGACCTACAGTCAGGAGAAATTTGGGGATGAGCAAGAGAAAAGTTGGCCATAAGACAAAAAGGGCTGTAAGGGCATATGTTAAGTGTGTATGGCTTGTTAGTGGAAATCATTTCATTCTTTAAAAGGTGTTGATAAGTATGAAGGCAAATGAGATTAGGAAGCCATTTCTTGTCAGGCTTTTCACATGTATTGGTGGGTGCTTCTAGTAGTTTTATTGTCAGGTTAATTTTCATATCAATAATCAATTGATATGCAATTGATCAACAAGGACTGTGCTTTGGGGAAAGTTATATTAAGATAGAGCTGTCTGTCTGGAATCTCAAATAATAGAAATGTGTGTTACAAAGTTTTTTCATAGCTAGCTCTCTTTGCATGGTCTTGAAGTTCTTACCTGTTACTGATGGTCAGGAGAGGAGCTGCCTGCTCCAGTAGCTGTTGACCTGGCATTTATCCTACTTAAGTAGCTCTGAAGCTCCACCTTGCATGAGAAAGAGAGAAAGACAATAGTGTCTCCTGGTCGGACACTTTGCTTTCAGTTTGGTGATTGTCTGTACTGGTGGAGGTTCCCTTTCTTTGGTCTGTGGGCATCTCCAAGTAGCCCAAGGGCAAATGGACTGTGCACACCCCAAGCATTGCCTGGAGCCTTAAAGAAAAAGGGTTTTCTCCACCCATAGGGCTTTTTTTTCAAATATAGATGCAGTTGTGATGAGTAAATACGGACATATATACATTTAAACACTTCAGAGTTTAAGCACTTAGGAGTTCTTGTAGCCTTTTGTCAAGATAAATGTTTACAGTAAGGGGATATCAAACATTCTACAGCTGTTATGTAAAGATTATCACCCACAAGTTGAGATAAATAAGTGTAAGTCATTCATTCATTCGTTCATTCATTCAGCAGATGCCTACAATGTTTCTGGCACTGTTCTCAGTCCTAAAACTGAGAGTGAATGGGAACACCTATCTACAAGATTTTATCTGTTTTCTCATTAAAGATCCATATGGACTAAAACTCTGTTACTTAAGGGTTGAGAGTAGTTTATCATTACCATTGTACCTAGTTGATGAATAGGAAATAGTACATAATTATTCAAATCAAAAGCCACAAAATAGAAATGTATTAATGTTTATTTTTACATAGTTGTAATGCTTGCAATTTTTTAGTTATATTTTGTTCTAGCTGTGTTGTACATAAATGTAAAAACATATAAAACCATATAAAATCATAAAACCATATAAAAACACAATGGTGATTTTTGTAATTGTGATTTTGATTTGAATTTGAAATTAAGTGGCTTCTCCCCTTTCTCTACTTCTGTCTGTGCCCCTCACCCAGTATCTGTCCAACGGAGAGGGTTATGAAGCGGGTTATGCATCTCTTTCCTTACACGGCATTGCATGGTAGTGCCAACAATTTGGGGAGTAATTGAGGTAAAGAGATGCATTTAATTAAGACATATATTGTCATGTTCTCAATCTGCAGGATCAAACAGGTCCTCCTGTTACTTTCACTGTCCATTAGTTTATTCGGGTGTCAGATGACTTCACAAAATAAAACACAATACTCCTTGCTATTACTACCACTAAAAAAATGCTTGGAAGAGACTCTCTTATGAGACTGGGGAAAAATTTTTTTTTCCTACCACAAGTTTTTGTTGCTATACTTGAGCTTATTTGGGGCACGTGTATCTGTGTGCTTCCAGGGAGTAGGGAAGTAAGTTTGAACAGTGTCACAATTTATGGGGAGGCAGTAATGGGCTTCTCCTGAATGCTAATTACTGGAGAGTTGTTCAGGGAGACTGCGTAAGAACCGTTGGTCTGTGGTAAATTAGTCACCAGCTCTATTGAGACAAAACACAAGTTTAGAGCAGAGCTATACAGGCACCCAAATCCTTATGATCAACAGCCAAGCTTGGTGACAATTTAAGAAAATACCTCAATTGTGCTAAACAGTAATAGATGACTTTGCCTGAATTTAATGAGAGGGCTACAGTTCTGTGTGAAATGTAAAGCTCTCCATCACTTCAGGATTAAAAAGGTAGGGAGACTGGACGCTAACTGAATGATCAGAGCTGCTTTGGCTCTTAGATCTGAAAAGCTGCCAGCCCTGCCAATGGCATGAAAGAGTGGATTGCTCTAGAAAAATCCTTGTCTGAGTGTGATGGCCTTCATTTGCCCGTGAATGGCTCTTCCTGGATGTCCACCCATATAAACCTCAACCTTTATCTAATTCTGCACAGGATGGCTTTTCTGAGAAATGATACTGGAGCTCCAGATCAAAACAATCGCCTGCTTTTGGAAGCTTTTCTTGAATCACAAGCAGCTCTTTCAATTCCCAGTTACCTTTCTTCTTCATTCCCACTTCCAGCAACCAGAAGAGGGGAGTTAATGATTCATTGGCTCCCAACGACCTTTTGAATAACTGGACTGTGATGTACCAGCGCGACTCTTAGCTCCCTCTCTCTCTTCCTTTTACTTCCCTAGTTTGGCTTTAATATTTACAGCCTCCTTCTCGGTCTACATGCCTGAACGCCTGAAGGAAGCAAAACATTTATTGCCTCTCCCTCCCCGTGTTCGCCAGCTTTTCACTCAGCCCCATTCCTTCCTTTTACATCACATGGGAGACTCGCCTCCTGGCTGGGACGCCCGAGTTCTTCCTGAGTCCCTACTGCTGAATCTGTCCATTTCGCCAAGATAAAAAGATGGATTCTGACTCAGACTCACCTTTTAACTACTCGTGGCCTTCCTTCCCCAAAATGAAGATCCGACGGAGGGCGTCCAAACAAGGTAGACTACGGGGGCTCCCTTTCCTCCTCTAGTGCCAAGCCAGGCATCTTTGTACTCTTACCTTTTTCTTCCTTATTCCTTTGCCAGACTGTTTGCTGATGAAGTGCGTGTTTATACTCGTCTTTATAAAACTCTCACTGTGTAAATACGTGTAGACTCCTGAGGTAACCCTACTCCTTCTGCTGTTTCTCTCGCTTTGAGTCTACCTTTCTGCTATTTTGTGCATGTGTAATTCTCTTTGAAAAAAAAAAGGAAGGGAGTTTAGTACCAGGCAGAGGTTTTGGATTCACTTAATCAGAGTTACCTTGACAGTGAAGAGTCCTGTTGATTTGAACGCACTGGCCGCCTCGGGCACGAGGAGAGCGACACCGCGTTTGATAGCCAGCTTCTGCGTCTTCCGTGCTTGAGTTCTCAAGTGTGTGTTAATATTGTAAAAAATATTTTGTAGCTTAAAATTCTTCTTTTTTAATACTGTTTTATTGATTTTATAGATGCTCTAAGGAAGGGACTTTATGAAACTAATTTCAAAAAGAAGGCTTGTCTATCTCCAGGGGATACAGTTATATATTACAAAGTTTATTAGCAATAATTACAAAGTATGCAAAATCCGCTACCGCATGGTGTGGGTTTACACCAGCTGTTTTCCCTCACCTGCAGCCCACTCTTGTGGTGTAGGCCTCGGAAACCGAGGGGGCCAGCTGGTGTCCGGGAGTAGCGAAGGTGCCTGGGGACCTGCTGGCCATCCTTGCTGGGCTCAGGGGTTTGTGACTGATGCCTTCTGAGATTTACCAGAACAAGAAGAAAGGGAGTCCTGTGCAGGGGCTTATGTGGTTGTTTTTAAGGAGAAAGGAACATTTTCATGAGCTTATGAGCAGAAGAGGTGTTCCTGAAAGTGGGTGTCATTGTTATTGGGGAGCAGAATGACTTACTGCATCACCCCATACTTTTCCCAGAGGAAAATGGGGGCTGGCAGTTGTCAACACACCTGGTTCTCTTCAAGGATCATTTTTTCCTCCCTCTAAAATAAAGGGGTGTGTGTGTTTGTTTGCTCTTTGGCTGGGATCAAGGCCAGCCCCAGCGGACGGGGTGGGGGGGGGCAGAAAGCCTCAGCCTGAACAAGTCTCCCGTGCTGCTCCGCTGCCATCCTTGAAACTCTGTCATGGGAACTTAAAAAAATTACACAATATTCTATTTTCCTGTTATGCTGGTTTAAAATTTAATTTCATCTTTTCTGGGGTAAAGAGACATAATGTATACAACTTGACATTAAATGGTTCAGAGGGAAAATATACCTGTGAGAGAGAACAGACCTACACATGGAAAAGCAAGTATGAGCTCAAGTGGAAAATGGAGTGCAGTGTTGAAAATAGGTAAATCTGGGTCAAAGTGTAATATATTGGTGTTCTTTATGCTCTTCATATTCTTTCAGCCTTTCTGCAAGTTTGAAATTATTTCCAAGTTATAAAACATTTAAAAAATTTTAAGTTACCTCTAAGAGGGGAGATACTGAGTCAGTAATACTTTAGAGGGAGCATTGTTGGTTCAGGTGCATTGAGAACTTCCGGAGGGCAGGTACCATGTCCTGTAAGACTGCTACCTCTTTGTGCTATTTCCAACCCAGTTAAACTGGGGGGGAACAATTTGCTTAATTTGTTTTTGTGTTTACATTGCCTGGCTGGCTGGCTGGATGCCTATGTTGTTGGGGGCCTGGGTAGCCTAACAACTGGAGAGACGTGGGGTTAATGATTAGGAGACCAGTGAAGAACCTTGAGAGTCCAGTGGAGTTGGAGGGAATGCATTAATCACGCTCTCCTTTGAAATCCAAAGTTGGAGCCCAGCCACTTGGAGCTGCAACAGAAAGTCATAACATAGCTATGTGTAAATTAAACTCAATTCAAGTGAAAGCAGGTACCGGAATATGAAAATGATTAACTATTAGCTGCTAATACAGAAAAGACAAGTGCAAATAAGGTTGGTTGCAGGGAGTTGGGGATCATCAGACAGTGTCCTTTGCTTTCCAGTGGTCACGACCTAATTGCCAAGAGGGGGTTTGGTCATGCTGTAATGTTAGCTGGACAGGGTCCCAGAACCATAGTCTCAGACATGACCTGGTTCAAGCACTGCATTTTACAGGTGAGGGTGTTGGGGTCCCAAGAGGAATTGTTCACCTGTACTACAAGCACTTCCAGAGTTCCAGGCACCATCCTGGAGGGTGGGGCAGCGTGGGAACCAGACAGATGCCGTCCTTGTTTGCAGGGGTCTTAGCATTGGGAGTGGGCCCAACCCCTCCCAAAATCCAGACATGCCACCTCCATGTGGCAGAAGAAACACCAGGAAAGCTGATTTTTTTTTTTTTCAGTGCAATGATCAGTTTGTGAAGAACTATTGTCTCTTGTCTCCTAGAGGATGGTCTAATTATTTTAACCTTTAAAACTAGGGTGACTTGAATTTCTTTCTCATTCTTTCCTTCCTTCTAATTGTTACCAACATCATTCTCAGAATGTGGGTTCTCATTACCTGGGAAATCATGAAGGAGGTTTTGTGGGCTTGGAATTTCTAATTTATTAACAAACCTCTCATATTTGGTCAGAAATATTCTCTTTTATTTTCTATTACTCTCCCGCTGCCCTGACCTTCCTTGTTATGTTATATTATCTTTCTGTTAATAACCCTTCTGCTCTTATTATTGCTGTTCTATGATGGACACATACATTCATACCCATAACTGGCTTGTTTAGAGAGACATGGAATTTAGAGGGTTTGGTGATAAAAGGAGATCTAGATTAGCAGAAACCCACCAATACTTATATATCAGCTAAAAAGTGAATCTAGTATATTCTTACTCTTACGCCTTGAGAAGAAAAGAAAGCAGGCTGTAACTCAGAAGCAGGGCCGTTGGAAATGACCGATGCCTAGAGGAGAATGTGATGTTAGCAGGGGATGAAAGCAGTGAGACCAGGCTGCCTCAGACCTACTCCTGGGTTCCCAGAGGTGCCCTTGGCCATTTCATGGGCAGCCCCGGGACAGGCCGTGCGGGGGCCTGGTCAGTGACAGGAGTGGGCACACTCATGACTGCTCTGCTTCAAGGACTCCAGGAATGCTGGGATTTTTTTTTTTTGTCGGAGGTTTTGCTTTTGGTAGGAGATTCCACCAAGAAATGTATATTAAAGATTTAAAAATATCAGGATTAGACCTTATCTCAGTTTCCCATTATTATCATTCAGTCTTTAAGATGAATTCTTTAATATAAATCATCAGGACCCAGGGAATGTTGAAGTGTTCTTGGTGCCTTTCACCTACTGTGTGACTTCTTGTTGTCCCCTCCCCCAGCCCCTGTCATCCGCCTCTCTCGTGACACACAGTGTGACACAGTGCTTTTTATTGCTTGTCTTTTTGCTGGTGCAGAACTAGAGTGTGGTTGCCGAAGGAAGGAATGACTATCAGAATGCTTAACAACCTTGAAGTGCCAAATTTTCTGTAGTCAGAGTCAAAATGACTAATGTTTATGTGGTATTTTATTAATCATAATAACCACTGTTTACTAGGCGATGGTACTTACTTTACATAAATGATACATAACTCTGTAAGAGAGATACTATCTCTGTTTTACATGGGAGGAAACTGAGTCTTTGAGAGTTTTAAAGTTATAACTAAATGCATACCAGGAAATTCAGGGAATAGTACTCATGGTAGAATAAGGAAGGAGATGAATGAATGAGTCACGTGTGTGTGAGGAATTTTTCACATGTTATCTTGTAAAAGACCTGTATGTTAGATGTGGGTGTCATCTTCACTTGTTATTGGGAGGCTGAGGCTCAGAGTGGAGAAATGAGTTGCCCAAGATGGAGAACTAATAAATGATAGAGCCAGGCCAGCACCTGGGACATGGGGTTCAGAACTTTTATTCTTCCCAGTGTGTTTCACCACCTCTTAGTAGAGGTAAGGGAGGGTAAACTTCAGTGGGAAGCTACCTTATGTTCAAAGGTGCCAGTGTGTCCCACCTTCTTAGCTTTTTCCTGTCTGGTGAATCTTTGACCAAGATTAGAGGAAACTCTGGAGGAGCAAAACGGGAGTGCTGTTTCTACCTCTTGGTGCACCCAAAAGCACGGGTTTCACGTACCGACACACATCATGGGTTTGGGGAGGAAGATGAACAGATGACTGGAGCTCTGGGTAGTTGGCTGAGGACAAATTGGGGGAAAGATGGGAGGGGAGCCCTTCCAGTGTACCCTGGAAAGTTCCTGGCTTAGTCCCAGACGGAGAGGTAGTTAGAGAGACTGAGTGCACTGGGAACGAAGATGGAAATCACGAGACTGCTGTTTGGGCCTTTTTCATGGGTTCGAGTGTTTGGAGAGCAGGTACATAGTCTGAAAAATAATCCCTGACACAGTAGGTATTAAAGGAATGATGACATTTGAGAAGGTTTAATGATAACTTTTAGAGATGAGTTACGTTCATCTCATGAATTTATTTGTTCTCTTCCTCTTCCCTGCCCTCCCTTCCTGCCTCCCATGAAGTTCATTGCCTACCTCGTGCACTTCCATGTGCTTATGTGTATTCAATTCAGAAACTCCCCCAAGGATACCTGAGCACCGGAGGAGGAATAAGTCGCCACAGAAAGCCTCACTAAGGAAGAGAACCATTTTTGTAAAGGTGACTTAACCTGCTGAGATCGCATTGGCTCACAATGAAGATAGTGTGTAAGCTCACATGAACAGTTTCAATTTCAGTCTCTGCCTGGCAGCCTACCTTTGTCAGCAGAGGGAAGGAGGCCCATTATAAGCTTCTTGCCAAACCACATAGCTATGTATTCCTTTAGTTAAACAAATACTTTGCCAAATATTTGAAACTTTTTTTTCTTTATTTCAGGCTACTTCAAATTCTTAGGCAAGGTATGTTTCTACCTTAATCCCTGCAAATGGAAGGGAGGTACCATTCCCATTCATTACCTCCTGTTCAGGAGACTCCTCCCTGCCACTCCGTTTGGGGGAAGGACCAATGGCTGTTTGTTTGGGTACATTAAAGCAGGAAGTGATAAGTCCCATAGGACTCCCATAGGTCAGGACAAATTACTGTTGAAGTTCAGGGTGAAGAGACCAGTTCAGCCTGAGGGTATCATGAAAGGGGTGAAGGTCAGGTGGTCCCTCCAAGCAGATGGGGAGAAGCATACATACATAGAGTGCATCGAGGCGATGGGAAGTGGCCCAGCTGTGCCCTGGGGACTCACGGTGATGCAGAAATGGAGAGTGGTGCCAAACGCTGCATTGTCCTGGGTGGCCAGTTCTGTCAGCCTAGCACCCTCATTTCAGCTCTCACGTTCTTTCATGGGTGGTCCTCCCACTGCTCTGGCTGTGGGTCCGAATGCTGCTGTCTCCTTCTCATGTGACCTTGCCTTCCTGGATGCAGTGGGTTGGGCATCTGACCCAGGTGGGCCAAGCACAGCACCCGTGCTGCCTGGCCACAGCTCTTGGTCCAGGGTGAGCACATGACCCAAATGTGGTGAATCAGAATTCTTCCTTGAGATTCTCCCAACTGGAGTTTGGAGGGAGATGGCTTCCTTCTTGTGTGGCAGTGCTGGAAGGGTTGGAGTGGGAGCAGTTAGCTGGAAAATCCTGCAGTCGTGCAAACAGAAGGCATCGTGAGGTAGGGCCCTGCCAGATTCCGGGCCCTTGTTCCAGTCTGTGGGGCTCTCTTGCTGCCCAGGTGCCTCCCTCTCAGGGTTCCGACGTTCAGTTCCTTCGGTTCTGTGGGCTGCCCGCACATATCTCCAGCAAATCTTTCCCCTCCCCATTTAATTTTTGTTTTAGCAAATTCAGATAAATATTTCTTCCAGCTAGAAATCTCCATGTCGTTCTTGAAGATTTAGCTTGAGGGTCCATGGTCTGGAAGCCTTCCCTGTGTTCCCTCAGAGTGCCTTATTTTATCCCTTGTGCTGGCTCGTGTATGATTTTGTACTTGCCCTCTCATTACTGAACTGCAGCTGTCACTTAATTTCTCTCACCCCAAGACACTGCATTCCTCAGAGGTGGAGACTGGCTGACCCACCTTCACAACCCCCTGCCCGGACGGCACAAAGCAGGCGGCGCATGGTGAAAGCGCACTGCGATTCACTCACGCTACACTCAGATTCTCCTCGGTTTGTCTTTCTGTCTCTGTTTTGTCTATAATAGATCTGGTTTTTGTTATGAAGTCCTACCTTCTAGGCAGTAGGAAGGAAAAATATTTTAGTCTAAGAGAAAATTTGGTCCTATGCAATAATGAAAATAGTCATTTTCTGTAACTGCTCAGTCTCTTTAAGTAAACTGTCCAGTCTCTCACATTTCGTCTTCCTCCTCCCCTTCCTTGCCAAGCTGGTATTGAATGTGATTTCCTGGTGAGGGTGGTGGGGAGGGAGGAGGCCAGCCCTGCTCTGAATGCTCTCTGGGTCCTGATGGTCTCTGCTGCAGAGCTGCTGGCTGGGCTCTTCCCTTGGCCATGATTCCTTTATTCCCTGGGTTCTGACATCTGTGACCAGGGTCCTGTGGTCGTAGCCTCTCCTTGGTGGTGGTCAGGACCTGGTGATTTTTCTTCACTGACTTAGCCTCATCCTGGCTCTTACACTACAGAAATCTTAGACTCTCTACCCCAGACACTGGCTCAGGCGCTCCTCTAAAAACCCCTTCTCCCGGGCCCCCTCCTTCACATCATGGTGGGCCCCGTGGCAGGCCATGAGTGCTTGGCTCAGCCACTTCCTGCTCCTCTCAGAGGCCTATGGGATCTGAGGGACCCATCCTCACACCGAAATACCTAGGCCGTGCTGCCCGAGCTTGCTCTGCGCCCAAGCCTGCTTGGCGGTGGTTGTCCTCATGCTGGTGTGAGGCAGCCTGCTAGGTGAGCTCCTTAGGAGCCCCAAATGGAAAGCGAGAAAAGCCCGCCCACCCTCAGAGTAGCCCTTGGCTTACTTCTCACTGCTCCGCACAGGCAGCAGAACTGCTTGTCCTGTTCCTTTGATCTCCTTCTCCCTACCCATGAGCAACTCTGGTTGTGAATTGTAATGGATCTCTTACCCAGCTCTCATTCATGCTAGCCTACTTAGAGATGCCCAGAGTTGCTCAGGATAATGGAACAAGATTTCGGAACCAAGTAGAGTTTCCAACCCAGGAGAAACCCAGGAGGAATGCCTACAGTGCTTGGCTTTCATTATTTATTCATTCATTTATTCAAATGTTTTTGTTGAGAACACAAAAAATAAGTGGTGGTTGTTTGGAAATTGCCAAGAGAGTAGGTCTTTGAAGTTCTCATACAGGAAAAAAAATGTACCTATGTATAATGATGTACAATTGTAACTATGTGTGTTAGACTTGCTCTGATCCTTTTGCAATATGTGCAAGTATTGAAGTATCATGCTGGATACCTAAAACTAATATGTTCTCTCAGTTTTACTTCAATTAAAAAAAACCCCAAGTGAGAGAATTTATGTTTCAATGGAGAGTTCTTTATTTTGCCAGTATAATTTCCTGTCTGTAGTAGAACTCAATTCTGTTTAGGACATTAAGGCGGGGGGTAGACCTGCATAGGTCTCTGGAGACAGGTGCTGGAGAATTGGAGCGCCTCGTGACTTTCGAAGTGGACAGAATCTTTTCTATGTGCCCGAGTCTTTCCATAAGGTTATGCAGGATTTGAATTATTCATAGGATTTCTTGTAATGATGACATCTAGTTTGTTTGCTTTTTTGTTTAGAATTCCCTGAAGCGGTCTCGTCAGAGTCCTGCCACTTTATTTGAGGTCTTTCACTTCTGTCCTGGTGTTTGTATGATGTTAGTTTTCTTCCCCTGAATTTGCCCATTTTTCCTTTCTGCAGATTAATTTGCTTTTGGCCTTGAGCACTGCACCCAGAAGGAAAGGAATTGCTGATTAATCCTAATCACACCAAAGTCTGCGCACCACACATGACTGAACATCTTGATAGCTCGGGGGAAGCAGGGGCAGGAAAAAAGTTGTTTATACATTTAAAGGTCCTTCTTTTTCAAACAAACAAATATACCCTTGAAGGCTACTTTGTGCTACTATAATTAGGAATGAGAATTTGGGAAGATTTAGGAGAAAATGGTCGTTCTCTGAGGACTATATTTTCTCCTCCCTTCCTTTCTCCCCTTTCCCCAGCTCCTTTTCTTCTCTAGTGCATTGAGAGGAAAGCCTTGTTTTCTTTGTCAATAACTTTGATAATTAGGTCTTTCAAAATAGCAGAATAGGACGTCCTCTGGGATCTGACTTTCCAGTCGTGAGTTGTTTTGTAGAAGGGGTTTAAACTGCCGTTCTGAGGGGGAGGGCCAGAAAAAAACAGCCCTCCTCCGGCACCTGTGGAATCCCTTCACGTTCAGCCCCAGCTGTTACTGTTGTTAACAGGACTGGTCAGGAGGCCGGCAGACCTCCTACCAGGGCTCCCTTTTCCTTTCACAGGCCCCCAGGAGGGTGAGGGGAGGCCCGAGGGTAAATTGGACAGTTGGATTGATGTCAGGGACTCTCTAGCTTGGTAGACAGTGATGCCCTGGGTTCTCCCAGGTTCATCGTGGGGTGGACTGAAATATTCCGAGTCCCTTTAGCTTATATATGACCCATAGGAAATTCCCGGACTGAGGATAATTTTGGGATTTGAATGGTTCCTCTCTGTAACCTCAACTCTAACTCAGAAGAGTGAAGCCAAGAGATTTTCCAGGACACGGCTAACATCAGGAAAAGCCTAAGAGAAACTTAGAGAAGAACAGGCAAGGAGGTAAACAACAGTTTACCGCTGACAGTGCTCCCTCTCACCTGTGAGGGTGGGTTTCTTCCTTCTCCTGCAGCACACTCAGACCGCTGGTGAAGGACTGTCTGTGCATTTCAGAACATGGCAGGGTTTCCCTTGAACGTGGGGACCTGGGAGAGAGTGCGCTGCAGTGCGAGGGGATGTCTGTGTCAGCGCTGTGTCTGCATTCCTGTTCCGTCACTTAACAACGTCGGCAGGTTTGTCACTCCGCCTGGGCCTCAGCTTCCTAGTCTGCAGAATGAATGTGGTGATGCACCATATGCTTACGAAGCATAGGGCTGGCAAATGGATAAAAACAATGCTATGTATTCTTGGGCAAAACATTTCCAGCTATTACACTTATGTATATATAATCTGATATAGTTGATTTATTGATAATCTGCCATTTTGCATGAGATTCCACAGCTGTTCCTTTACAAAGAGCCAAGTTTTAAATACATGACTTTTTTTTACTCTTCTTTTACTCTTATTTTAGATATAAAAATGGTTATTGTTGGAAATCTAGAAATTACAGAGAATAGAGTTGAAAATAAAAACCACCTGTAGTTCATCACCTGGAGATAGCAGTTAACATCTTGATTTACCTTTCTAGTCTTTTCTCTTGATTGTTTTGTGTGTCGTTGTGTGGTTAAACAAAACTGAGTCACATACTTACCGTCCTATGAATGTTTTTCAGCAAGACTCACACTGCTGTATTCCAGCAGGAAGTCTCCTGCGGCGGGTGACACAGGCCCGGGAAGTGAATGAACACACCTGGCCCAAGTCACACTGTAACACGCTAATGAAACTTCCTAATGGGAAAATACCAGGCATTGCTCAAATGCCATTTTCTTTGGCTCGAAGTAGGATACCGAGTAATGCCAGTGCTTAAAAAATGTCCTTTGAGCTACGTAGCGGAGTGCCTACCTGGAGCTGCCCTTTCCTAGTTGTGTGGCCTTGGGAAGTTAGTTAAATAGCACCACAGTCCCACGGAATAAGTGTTACAGCTTCAAAGGGTTGATTTGGGGGTCAAATGAGTCCATGTCTATAAATCAGACTGTGTGGTTCACAGTGAGTGCTGGACTCATCTTAACTGTAATAGGCGTATTAATCCAGAATCATCACTCAACACGGAACAGGCGTTCAACACGGAACAGGTGTTCAACAGATACTGTTGGAGTGCCCAATATTTGCTTCTACTCTCTTTTTAATGTTTTGTTTTGTTTTTTCTCAATCATCTTCTTCCCAGAACCTTTACTTTTCAAATCTATCAGGTCATCCTATTATTCCTTTAGTAAAAGAATAACTCAACTGATATTTTAAAGATATTAAAGAGTATATTCTTGGGCTGCTGCTACCAGAAGGCATCCAGATGGTGTCACACGGGAAGCACTTAGCATCTGTGGGGTTTTGCACGATGGGAGAGTGTGTTTTTAGTTCAGACCCTGACTACGAAGTTACTTGTCCTACCAGGAAGGGCAAGAAAAAACTCCCTTTCACCCTAGTCTGTTGAAGACACAGGACAAAACACAGAGGGGACAGGCAGCTCAGAGGAAGATGACAGCCTCACTGTTTAGGGAGTTGTCACAGGCTTTTCTGGGGGAATAGCCCAGACTGTGCTTTGAGGAATTTTTAATGAGTCACAGATGGAAGCTGAGGGCCCTGGGCAGGCCCAGCAGGGAGCACAGTACCTGGCAATCAGTAGATACTCAGCACATGTTGAAAAAGAGAATGAATGGAAGAATGGATGAGAGAAATAAGAGATCGGTACTCCCGTCACAGCCTGGGGTAAAGCAAAATAGCTACGGGATCCATAAGGACGCCTCTAGAATCTGAGGAAATTATCAGACCTGAAAAGACTAGTCTCTTAGTTGTGCCTGGCACAAGGAGATTCTTTTCTTCTTAAGAGAGAATTCACTCCTTCAGGGAATACGTCCTGAGTATTTACTAGGTGACATGGTCCTAGGTATTGGGGATACAGCGAACAAAGCATTCAAAGTTGTTCTTCTCATGGAGCTTACATTCTAATAGAAGGAAACAGATACTATACAATAGACACAGTGTGCAAGGTGATGGTATGTGGTGTAAGGGAAAGCAGAGCAGGGCTTAGGAGGTTGCTATTTTATATGTATAATGGTCATGGAGAGACTCTTTGATAAGACAACATTTGAGTAGAGAGCTAAAGTGAAGGCGGGAAGACCTCTGGAATCCAGGGGAAGAGCAGCCCTGGTAGAAAGTGCAGCATGTGCAAATGGCCCAAGGCATGGAACAGCAAGGCCAGAGTAATCAGCAGCTTCAGAGAGGCTGGGTGAGGAAGGTAAAGGAGGGCAGGTTATGTTTAGTGTGATATTGTGATTTATAAGAAGAAATGCGTTTGGTCTTTGTTCCCATTTCTGGCACAGAGCTCCCCAAACCCTTGAAATATCTTAAGTGATGAGGGTGGTAATGGTGTCTTTTGTTATGTTAATGAGATGACTTTTGTACTTAAGGGTGGGTGTTAGTTGTCCAGAGAACCAACCTTGTGTTTAGAGGGTTGGAATTTTCTGTCCCACTCTCAACCCCCAGAGAAAGGACAGAGGCTGAAGATTGAGTTCAGTCACCAATGCGCAAAGATTTAACCAGTCATGGCTATGTAATACAGCCTCCATTGAAAGTCCAAGAGGAGAGGATTCAGAGAGCTCCTTCTCGGTGAGCACGTGGAGGCACTGGAAGCTGGTGTGCTCAGCGCGTGGATGCTGTGCGCCCCTCCACACATGCCCTGCCTTGTGCGTCTCTTCCATCTGGCTGTTCCTGAGTTATACCCTTTTGTAATGAACTGGTATTAGTTAGATCTTTCTCTGAGGTCCGTGAGCTGTTGGTAAATTAATGGAACCCAAGGAGGGGGCTGTAGGAGCCTTTAATTTAGAGTTGGTCAGAAGTATAGATAGCAACCTGGACTTGTGATTGGCATCCTGAAGTCCAAGGAGGGGGTTGTGGGAACCTCCAATGTGTAGTCATTCACAAGCACAGGTGACAACCTAGACTTGCAGTTAGTGTATGAATTTGAGGGGTAAGAGAGGCAGTTTTGTACGGCCAAAACCCCTCAATCCATGGAATGTGATGCTATCTACAGGTACTGTCACAATTGAGTTGAATTGTAGGACACCTAGCTGGTGTCCAAGAATTGCTTAGACATGTGGGACCCCCCTCCTGCCCCCACTAGAACATGCAATGCACATACACACACATAGGAACTGGGTCACAGAACCATTGGAGTAAAGCACTGTAGGTTGTAGGAAAGTTTGGTTTTTACTCTAAATGAGAAGGAAAGCCATTGGAGAATTTTACAGAGGCATGCATGATTTGATTTCCTTTGTAACAGGATTGCTTTGTCTACATTGTGGAGAGTAGGCTATGGGGGGCAGAAGAGTAGAAACAGGGAGAACAGTTAGGAGGCAGTAATCCTGCAGTAGTCTAGGCAGGAGATGGTGGTGTCTTGCCCTGGGGTGGCAGTAGGAAAAGGTCAGACACTGGATCTATTTGATTGTGAAAGAGATTAGTCAAGGTGACTCCAAGGAAAGATAAGAGTTGCCATTTACTGGGAGGAGCAAGTCGGTGTGGGAGAGAAAATCGAGAGTTCTGTTTTGCATCTGTCATGCTCGATGTGGCTGCTGGACAATTCAGTGGCACTATCCAGGGGATCGCTGTAATTCAGGAGAGAGGTCTGGGTTGGAGACGAGGAGGCATTATGTAATGGTATACAGTGCCATGTTGTTAGATGACCCGTGGAATGAGGGAGACAGAAAGAGAAAAAGAGGTTTGAGGATTGGCCCGAGAGCACTGCTACCTGCCAAATCTAGGAACTGAAGAAGACTGAGAAGGAAAGGCTGGGAGGAGAGAGAGTGGTATCCCAGAGGCTGAAGGGGAGAAGGAGCAATCAGCTGTATCAAAAGCTGCTGGAGGTCACGTGAGATGAGACTGGAGCACTGGCCACTAAATTCTGTAGCAGCAAGGTCATTGGTGACTGTGATGGACACCTTTAGTGGAGTGCTGGGAAATGAACTCTCAAGCCCATAAATAACATATGATTTCACTATATCTGGAATCTAAAGAACAATAAAAACAAGCAAAATAGAAACAGACTCAGATACAGAAAACAGATTGACAGCTGTCAGAGGGAAGGGAGGTTAAGGAACTGGGTACAAAAGATGAAGGATTTCAGAAATACAGATTGGTAGTTACAAAATAGCCTTGGGGCTGTACAGCACAGTGTGAGAGAGATAGTCAATAATATTGCGATAACTGTGTATGGTGCCAGGAGGGTACTAGAAATGTTAGGGGGAACACTTTGTAAAGGTTATGATTATGTAACCACTATGCTGTACACCTGAAACTAATACAAAATAATATTGAATGTAAACTACAACTAAAAATAAAAAATAAAAAAAGTAAATGTTTTACCCCTTTTGTGGTGGATAAGACTAAATCCTGCTGTGTTCATAAACTTCTAGGTTTAAAACAAAACTGAATGAATGAATGAATGAATGAAACCAAGCTTCTCAGCCATTGTTAAGAGAGATCTGGACTGAGAGGCCCTCGCTTGAGTTTCGCAGGCAGGAGCCTGGCGCACAGAGTGGGCCAAACCAGGTCAGCAGCAGGTTGCAGAAGGCTGCCTTCGCCGGGTTTGTTTATGTCTGGGTGTTGGTCTCTTACATAACCACTCAAGTAGGCCACATTTTGCTGTAGCTACCAGGCTCTTAGCTTCTTGAGGGAGAGTTGGATTTCATTATAAGTCAGGTTTCAGAGGCCCCGGGCTGATCTGTGCTTTTAACTGTTTCCTGCCATACTCGGGGTAGTTGTAAATGTCAGAGGACAGGGAGGTATCTGCACCTGCCTTTCTCTCTTCCCCGTTACTCGTACCAATGTCTCTTCATTCTGTCTGTGAAATAAACTTACTCTCCGTTGTCTCTCCGGTGTCATCTAACTAGAGCCTCCAGTACAGCAAGCAAGTGCTAATGGAAAATGCTGCTTCGGGATGTCCTTGTAGAATTCCACCGATCGCATTACAAAGCCTCGAGAATAATGGGAGTGGGTGAGCTGGGGATCCCCTCCGAGTTACTGTTTGCCCTCCAGGCACTTGGCAGTGAGAGCCTGGCCCCAGTCCATTTTGTCATGTTAGAACGCCGTCGTTTCTGAAACCCTGCCTTTGTGCTTGAGAAGTGCAGTCATTGGTGGTTTGACTTCATACTTTGTGTGTCCCGCTGTTAGAATATCTCCTGTTTCTTGAGACCCCGCCCTGGAGTCGCTGCATGTGACTCTCAATGAGTAGTCTGACTTTGTTTTTCAGTTAGCATGTTCAGGATGGACTTTTCTTAACGTGAGCTAAGCCAGAAATAAAAGTTACAACATTTTTAAATCTCTTTGTGTAGCAAAAGGAACATTTTGTGAATTCCAGTTCCCTTGGGTTGGTTCTAAACATGTAAAGTTATAACCACGGTTAAAATCATTTTTTAAAGAATTAAAACTGTATAAAGTATCAAAACTTTATTACCTCATTTATATACACAGTAATATCAAACATTTACCTAATGCTTACTTTGTGTCAGATTTTATTCTAATCACTTGAAATATAAAGCATTTAATCTGCTTTATGCTGAGAGATAGACCTAGTACCATCCCTATTTCACAGATGGGAATGGAGGCACGGGAAGGTGCTGAGGTGCCCAGGGCCACGCAGCTGGTGGTGATGGAGCGGCACCTTGAACCTGGCAGCCCAGGGCCCATGCTCTCAACTACCACAGTGCTCTTCACTAATTTAAAATTCACAGCTATTTTGGATAGGAGTTAACTGTTTACAAAATAGCATTAATTTATTTGTTTTTACTTTTTTATTGAATTTATTGGGGTGACATTGATTAATTAGAGCTGTATAGGTTTCAGCTCTAATTAATACCATGTACAATTTTACCATGTACAATTTTATAATACATCATCTGTATATTTTATTGTGTGTTCCCTACCCCAAGTCAAAAAACAGCATTAATTTAAGATAGAGACCTAATTCTTACTATAAATTATTTCTACAGGCTCATTGAAAAAAGAACCTGAAGGTCTTTTTTTATGGCAATAATTTTTCACTTAATTACTTCTAAAGTGGTTACATATGGAAGCAATAAAGTCATATCTTGAAAATCTTGAAAAGATCAGATTTCTTAAGAAATGAAACGATTGTAACTGTTTTTCTGTAATGGGCTGACACAGCACAGCCATTAGCCTCTTTAATGTAGGTAGCTGATATTTACTTGAAAGTACTTTTAAAGACTTTTTCACAATAAACGTTATTCTGCTGGCCTGGAGCCCCTGATTTGCGGTGGTTATTGTTGCAGTCAATAAAGATGTGGGGGTCTTGTAAGCCTGTCATCTTCTGATTGTCGTGTCTGTTCCCTTCCAGGCCCTGCTATCTGTCAGTGTCCTCTGACAAGTAGAAGCTACAGCTGCCCTAGAGAGTGACAGTGAAGGGGACTTATGGGCCAATTTTATAGACAGTTGCGATGAGTAACCCAGCACATCCACACGGCAGGTTGTGGGCGACCGGTCTAGAGAGGAGACGGATTTCCCCTTCCTGCTGCTGTAGATTCATGTGCCCCTCCACCCCCACAAGACTCACTGTCTCAGTGGAGTTGTCACCTCATTGACAGGATGATGACATTTCTAGGCATGTTTTCCAAAGTGTAAGGTAAATTCTTCTGGGACCATCAATCTTGGAGACGGTATCCCAACCTAGCATTAAATGACATCGAGTTACATAGTAAAGGAGATACTTCTCTTTCACTTTTCTCTTGACCTTCCCGCTAATTCAAGGGGAAAGTCAGTTTGCCACCACTGCACCTTCAGCATCTCTTGAGTCCTTCATAATCGCCCTCTATGACAAAGAGCAGGCATTGTAGATGCTGAGCTTTCATAGGCAACTATTTAGTCCAAAGGTAGTTTCATTGTTTTGTTTTTATTATTTTAATTTGTATAATTCCCATCTATATGTTACAGGGAATACTGGCTTTCTGTTTATAGTGGGGATAGGTATTTCTCTGAAAATTGGATTTATTAAAGAGAAAAAGATGGGTCAATCTAAAGACGAGTATTAGAGGGTGTACTAATGCAGGTGAGATGCAGACATGGAAGTTGTGAATTTGGTAGGGGATTGGCAAAATCCTGGTCTAATATCTTCTGTGGTTAATTTTGTGGAGATGCACAATTTTTTCTTTGAAACTCTTGGGACCAGATTTATTTCGGACTCAGGAAGGCTCAGATTTTTTGGTGTAGTGCTTATAAGGTATGTGATATGACTTCCGCAGGAAGCGCTGGGGCGGTGCCATCATCGAGCAGGATGGCAGCTCTGCAGCGGGGTGTGCGAGTGTGCACACCGGAGAGGGGCAGACAGACTGCGCGGCCTCGTGTGCGCTCAGGTTAGATATTGCCACCAAGTATGTTTTAGAACCAAACTCAGGAAAGAAAGATGTGAGTTTTAGAGCTTTCTGGATTCTATGATTGCAGATAAGAGATTACGGACCTGTTTTTGTAAATGAATTAATCATTTTTAAAAAAAGAAACACTGATCAAATTAATTATGTGGAAAACAAATTAGATTCCAACTTGGTCAAAATAACTCCGCCACGTTTGAGTTTATTTTTACCACCTGGCTACGATCTCCTGTAGATTCTGACCTGCTGCATAAGGCCAGGTAGATATATTTGTGAAAGAAAAGTTGAATCCAGATGACTTTTACCTGCACACATGAGAACAGAAGTAGTTCCTGGTCCTGCTCACCCTTGAGTAGACATTTGAACACAGAGCTTGCTCTCTGGGAAGTTCGGAACATGGGTGTCAGGTGACAGGGCAGTGCATTCATGGGCACCAGATCATTTGGGGCACCATTTCATTGGGCTCTGTGTTTCAAAAATGAAATCCACAAATTGTTTGCAATTGTTTTGTTAAATATCCTGCTGGTTCCTTAGTGGAGTGATCAGTGCAGTGTAATTTGGCAGGGATGGCCGCTGTTGAAGGGGCCCCACCAGACTCCCGTGTGCGGTGGCAGATGTGCCAGGTGCTTCGCAGTCTGTGAACTTGCAACACGAGGGCAGTTAAACTGGATTAATTACGCTTCAGAGGGCCTTGTTGAGTTATTTATGGTTGTTTTTCAAACATTCCGTAACATGACAAACGGGTGAGTATTTTCTAACTTCAGAACACGTTGTAAGGGTTTTGTCAGGTTCTCAATGTATAACCTTGGGAACACGCTATTATTTTGTGTAATTAGGAGGAAAATGTACACTAAATTGATCATAAAGTGTTCATGGGGTCTGTGTGTTATATTGCCAGCTATTAAATAAATTGATAAAAGAAGACATGATAAATATAAGAAGACAGTGTTTTACATTTACATTGTATATTTCCTCAAGGGGTTTAATAAAAATCTTCGTTGGATGTTCTGTGGGGAAGAGAGAGATTCAGATGCAGAATCTGAAGCTACGGCCATTTGGCTCACACAATCTTTGTAACTTCTCTCATGTCATGTAGAAACTTCCATAACAAGAATGTTTTATTCCTAGTACATCGGCCTGAGAGTTACTAATTTAAAAAAAATTTTTATTCACTCCCATGGGTTTACCCGGTTTTTATCTATGGAAGAGGTGAGACAGGTGGTGCGGTAAGTGATTTCCGGTGGAACGGAGGCAACGCTCTTGGTCTTAGTCACTTGCTCAGGAAAACTGACTGGCAGGTCAGGGAGGGTGACATTTGCTATGGCTACATTGTAACTTCGAATCCATCCTGTTAAAGTCATTCATAGATATTGATCATTTGTTATGATAGCACCCTATGGTTAGTATTAATAACTCTGTACTGTACATTAAAAATGATTAAAATAACCACTGGTAGTTATAAAATATAATAATAGTGACTATGTTTATCAAGCACTTACTAAGTACTGTATTTTGCTGTGTATGGTGTGCACCTTTTGCTCAAATTTTTGAGGGAAAAATAAGGTTGTGTGTTATACATGGGTATAATGATTGCTTACCATGGGTATAATAATCCCATGTATAATACACACAAAAATGTGGGTGTGCATTATACACGGGAGTGCATTATGCATGGCAAAATGTGGTAATTAGGCATGTATTAAGTGCTTTACATGTCTGAACTAATTTAATCCTCATAATTACACAATGAGGAAGCATATTAATAATCTACATTTACAGATGAGGAAACCCGGTAAAGGTATCTGGAAATTAAGTAATTTAGCCAAAGACACAGGAAATGAGGTATTCTGGCTTCACTATGTTTTATTGTCTTCAACTTTATGTTCCCTCCTTACAAATACAGTAACACCTCTGCTCTCTGGGACTTAACCTGGAGCAAGCTCACCCATTTGGAATGAAGCTGAGAACATGGAAGCAAGCAAAAACATTTCTGTAATTGAAACAGAAGCAGAACCCTCTCTGCATGGGAGTATGCGTATTCACTGGGCCGTACAGAACCAGAACTGCTAGGCTGTCGCTGTCTTGGGTCCTTCAGGAAAGTCTGGAGCCCGAACACATCAGTGACACCTGAGGAATCCCATGCCCTCACTCGTGCTTCCGAGTGATTCATAAAGTGAATTTTGGTTCAATCTATTGGGAATTAAAAGCAAAAGTCTCGTTGATTTTATAAAAATCTGTCATGATTGGAAAAATAGTGCTTGAAATGGGCATATACATATATTTAGAATGATACACTCTCTATGATGATTTTAGATAACTGAGAAGGTTTAGATGTAGAAAATAAAATACTTCCATGTAGTTCTGAATGAGTGAAGATAGAAAAATGCCATCTTAGAAAAGGCAACCTTGATTTTTTTCTTATAGTTTGATGAAGAAGATAAAAGTTAACTGTAAAATAAATTCCTTCCACTTTATTTCTTCTGTTTTTATTTTTCCTCTAGATCGCTCCTTTGATGTTCTCAAAAAATCCAAGCAGCCCCCCACGCTCCGTGCTGCAGGCCGGCTCTCTGACATGCTGAACGGCGGCGATGAAGTCTACGCTAACTGCATGGTAATAGATCAGGTAAGGCGTCCCTGACGTTACAAGGCGGATCTGCCCTCTTTCCAAAGCCTGAGCACGTGGGAAGTGTATTCAGCATTGTTGTGTTCCTCTGAAAGTTTTAACCCAAGTGCAGCACCAGGGTCACTGCAGTGGAATCTCACCATGTGAGCATTTAACCGAGGTTCTTCCTTCAGAGCACGGCACACCCTACCTACCAAGGCACACCACAAGAGGGGTCTTTTGACACTGCCAGATGACAGGCGTGTGAGAGCTCTTCAGTGGGGCCAAAATAGGAAATGATAGTGGGGATTCTAGTTTCTTCTCTACAGTTTTTCAAAAGTAATATGCGCAGCAATCTGCTTTAGCAGTATTTGCATTCAAATCCAGCAAGAGCTGGATGAACAAGAGTTGGGTGGCAACCCCAAACGATGCTGTCACATAAATTACTTGTTTAATCTTTACAACACACCTACTAACATGTAATAAGGTTGTAGAGCTTTAATAGTAAAACATAATGCTGTCATGTTACAGGGAAGCTGGAACCTTTAGAATTCCCCGCCCATTCCCTGATAGAGATTCTTGAGTCAGACCTCGTAAAGGCAAGTGGTTTGTGCATCTACGTGTGGATTTGTCCTTGATTCTTTTCTCTGGCTAGCGACCCTTACATTTTAATACAGTATTGTATTGTATGATTGTAATACAGTTGTATTGTATTGTAATAACTAATGCAATACAAAAATTAAAATATGGCTTTAGATCTGAAGACTTTGGCACACTCTAATTTATGGGAGATATAAGGGATTCAAGGGTAACTTGGACAACCCACTTTCTGTCTTACTCACTGACTTTAAAACCCAGTCTCCATATAAATGTACCATATATATGCTCATTTAGCGATAAGGTATTTTACCCTTTTTTTTTACTGTCATTAGTACGCATATATTATATCCTATTACTTATAGATATTTGTTGATATATCTAACTTATGTATCTAACTTACATCTAAAAGTTTATGAACTTTTTTCTGTCTAGTGGATCTCAATTCCATCCCTTTAGTTGAATATCCCTGCATTTTCTTTTTGCGTTTTATAAAACACTGTTACCTCAAGTGCATTGTGTAAATGCATAGGTTGGGATGATATTCAACATGACGGAGGGGTGCGCATCAGGACGTGGACGTCAGTCCATAAATAGCTGGTGTGCTTTTTGGCATAAAGCAGCTGAATGTGAACCCTGGTGATGAAATCTAGGATGAGGCACAGAGTTTAAGGCAAAGTGGGAGTTCTGGGACATTCTTTGAAGATACAGGCTAATTGTTCTGATTTTAATGGCTTTATTCTGTTGCCCTGTTTTTTAAGCATTTAAATGAAATACTTTTTGAGTTCATCATCTTGTTCCTTCTTCCTTCTTTCTTCTCCTCTGAGCCTCAGTGGATACTGTGACATTTTCACTTAACTCAAGTAGCTAACATTCTGCGTGACTGGAATTTTGTAAGGGGGAAACCATGTCTTTATGTGTTCTAAGATACATTCAAAATACAAAACTTTACAAACTAAAGATGAAGTTAGGATGTCATTTGTTTGGGAATGTGAGAGCAGCATTGCTTTAACAACGTGAAGTGGACATTTAAAGGGAGCTCACACAGGTGACGGAGAAACCACAGTGGAGCCGCAGATCGCTAAATGTGTGCAGTGGAAACAGAGCTGAAACTGACAACTTGGACACAAATCACAGAGTCCACTGTATCAGTGTGGTGCCATTACTATGTTGTTTCTCTGGCTGTTCCCCCGTCCACTGTGATAGGAAGAACAAGGAGTCCAAATTCTGCATATTTAAAATAATTTCTAGCAATATCTGGAAAGAATCTTATCTAATTTCCTTCCTTTCCCTCCACATGGCACAGAAACCTAAAAAAGATTGCTAGATTGTTTGCAATGCTGTTTCTACTGAATTCTCAACGTTATCTACCTGCCTGATGGGGAAATTCACATGATAAAACTACTGTGAGAATGTCCCTGTCACATAGGCTACTTAGGGAAAACAGTGCTATTTGGACATCATTTCAGGCCCACGTAATCAATAGAAAGAACCCCTGTACACTCTTTATCAAAACTCCCCAAATAGTAATATTTTACTTTGTTATCCTTTGAGTATGTGTTTATATGCACACAAATGCTTAAGATAGAAATAATGTATATTATATGAATATATATATATATATATAATATATACCATTTGAGAGCAAACTGAGAATATGGTACATCTATACTCTTCAGTCTTTCATGGTGTATTTTCCTAAAAAGGGACATTTTCTTTTTTTTTACATAAGCATGTATAGTAATCAAAATCAGCAAACCATCGTTGATGCAGTATTATTAGCAGTGTACAGGCCTTTTTCAATTTTAGCCAATCACCTCAAAGTTCTCTGCAACAAGAGTAAATTCAGTTTCCTGTGTTGGGTTTAGTTGTCACGTCTTTCTTATCTCCTTTAATCTGGGGCAGTTCTTTAGTCATCTTTTATGGCATTGATAATTTCACTAGCGATGTAAGTAACTATCTTTAAGTATCTGCAGGAGATGGTTTGAGTCATTAAGTACCCTGTTACTCATCTGACTTGCCCCCACTGGTCTCAGCATTCCTCAGCATTTTTGCCTTAGTGGGTTATCACGGTGAGGGTTGATTTAGGTGCCTAAATTTTCCTCTTGCTTCGTTCCCCCTTCACCACAGTACATCTAAGTGGTGTCATTCTTGTTCTTCCTCCCCACCCCCCCACCCCCGCCCGTCTTCTCTCCCTGAAGCAATGCCTTTTGACGCCCGCCACCTCAGGCCACCTGTGTTTTTGAGCCCCTTCCTTAGGCAGTGCTCTGACCAACGGGAACTCGCCCACACGTGCACTGTCTCTTCCCAGACTGGCTCTTCGATTGGTCTCAGGCCTTCTGCTTCCCCGGTGCTCTCTGCCCTGCGGGCTTGTGCCGGCTTCCCTCTCTCTCTGCAAAGGGTTGTGGCAGGAGTATGACAGGTGGTTTGGTGTGTGTTTCATTATTTCCAGGTAATTTAAAGTTTAGGGCATTTTCTGTGCTCTAGTTATGCTACGTCCATCCATCTTACGCAGCTTTATTCTTGTTTTCGTTTGGGGTGTTTCTGGGGAGACTCAGATTTATGTGCCCACCGCCACCTTGTTTACCCGAATCCCTATACACTACTTTAAAAATGAAGCTGCCTGCTCTTTCGTCTTTTTCTCAAGTATTTAAAGCATTTCCTCTCATTTTGAGTCAGTGGTTCATAAAATGTTAAAACGCTCAGTTGGTCGTTTTCCTTTTGTGAATTTTGGGATCGCAGCCAGCTGAACAAAAACATATCATGAAAGAATTCTCTGCTTACATAAAACAAAACAAAAGCGAGAACAAACAAAACAAAAAAAAGATAAAGTGGGAAGGTTTTTAAATTGGGCAACTTTTATTCTTAGCTAAGCCAATGTGTCCTGCTTTTGCTTAGCAAATATTTTCCTTTTGATGACCAGGTTGGTGATCTGGATATCAACTATATAAACGTGGAGCGAATCGCTGCAGACACCTGCCCCGACTCCATGGGTTCTGCCCTGGGCCCTCAGAGCTGCAAACACACCCCTGCTACCGCAGCCAGCGCTGGCGCGCGCCCATCCAGTGAGAGCCAGGAAGTGACATCCAGCACCGACGCCCCGCAGCCCTTCACACCAGCATCAAGCTCGCACTCCTCCAACTTAACTCTTTCTTTCGGTCTTCGTGGAGTTGAAAAGGAACAAAGTCATCTAAAGAAAAGAAGGTAAGATGCTTTATTTTAGAGGAACAATGTAGAAAATCATACCTTGTAGCCTCAAAATGTAAAAAGTTCGGACCTTGTAGCAGAAATTGGAAAATTCTATTCCATTTTCTGTTGTCTCTATCATTTTTATCTCTATATAAAAATGTTGCTTCTTTTTAGGCCTCTATATTCCTTGTTTTGAAAGTAAGACAATTAAGAAAACTGACAAAAAGAGGAAAACCACAATTAGATGCTTTGGCAACACTGTATTTTAATGAATATGCAAACCAGCAACTCCTATTATTGTTGATAGGAGTGAAAATTATATAATAACTTTGGAAAATAATTTGGATATGAATTTTATGACCCAGCAGTTTTACATCTGTGTTTTAGGAGACATATACATGAGTAGTTATAGAGCAGGAAATAACCCCGATGGGGCATGAATAGATTATAGTATACTTACACAAAGAAGTGATATGCAGCAGTGAAAATGAACTGGCTACATCTACATACAGAGTGTGTATCACAGAAACATGAAGTTGAACAGAAAAGTAAGGCACAAAGTACTTTAGTTAATGATTTCATTTTTATAAAATGCAGAACAAAACAAAAATCAAACAATTTATTATTACAGTGCAGATATGTATGAGTTTGAGCTATTAAACAAATAAAGCAAAATAACAAAGAGGGGAAAAATCCCCAAATTAAAGATCATTACTGCATCTAGTGGGGAAAGTGGGGAGTGGGAATGGAAAGGGTCTCGGTGGGGTGGCCAGCACTTACATTTCAGGCAGGGTGGGATCATAGTTTGTTTTATTTTCGTGTTCTGTAACTTAGTTTCCTTGCACATACTGTCTTGTGTACACCAAGGTGCTATTCAAACAGCGGTGTTGGTGTGATGTGATGTGTGTATTTATGTGCGTATGCATATGTATATGTGTGTGTATGTTTGTAGTTTTGTATCTGTTTGGTATCCATCTATCCTGTTTTCTTTAGGAAAAAGGCCAATTTCTGCTAATTTCGTCTTATTGTGCTGCCCACTTTCCTTAGGTAATAGTTTATCCCCCTGCCCCTAAGCCCAAGCCCAAGACCTCAGATTATATGCTCATTTTCACACATAAAGTCTGAATCAAAATGAATGTAGAGTACAGAGATGTGTGTGTGTAGTTGTCTGTCTAGGAATGAACATCCATGTAGGTAAGTAAGTGTTCAGCAGAGATTTCATTGGTCAGAAAGGAGCAAGAGGGAGGAGAGGCAGCCGTCCCTGGGTACCGCTCACTGTACTGCGCTGTATGTGGATGCCCCACCCCTTGAGTCTGTAACACATTATAGCAGGTATTGGTACCAACAGTGACTAGTGTCTGATACATAAAACAATGAAAGGTTTTCTTTAGATTTGTATTTTTTGAATTATGGTTTAAAAGATGCTGAGTGGACATGGCTGTACATTAAATTGACGGGACATTTTGAGCGCTCCATCAGGCAAGAGTGTATACAGTTCTACAGAAACAGATTTAACTGTGTTACTAGTGCATCCTGGTAGGATCTTCACGATCTGTCCAGTTTATGACCCAGGTCTCAAGAGGTGAATGGATTCTTCACTGCGGGAATAGAGGGAGAAAAGGGCACCAATGGTCTCTCTGTTCTGCTTATGCAAATATCCTCAGGCATTCTGAATTATCCTTTCTGATGATGACCTTGTTCTGAGATGTTTAAATATCTCACAGCTGTAGCTAGAATTTTGCCATATTAAAATATAAGAAAAACTATCCAGTTTGCATAAACATAATTAGATATAAAATCTAATTATCTGTAAAATGTCACAGCTGATAGGGGGTGGGATTGGGGGCAGGGAAAGGAAGGTGTCCTAAAAGAAAATCTTCCAGCCAGGCCTGCAGGCCAACTTTATCTCCTGCACATTCTGTCTCCTCTGAAATATGTAGGAATGAGGGGAAAGGATTCCTGATCCCCAGAAAGCCCCGTTTTGACTCTGGGAGGACTGTGGGACCCTCCCCTCAGTGGGCGTCATGGTGGGAGTGAGTAACACAAATTGATAATGAACTTGAAGTGAAATGCACCCAATTTTTAAATAAGCAAATCTTGGGCTGAGAGGCTAGGAAAATTCTAATGTGGGAAAGATTTGGGAGTGCACAATGAAAACTAAGGTTAACACAGAGTTAACTTTAGTTAGCTCCCAGGCTGACTGGGACCTAAGTCCTAAATTTTCTAAGGTTTAAAGCAATGTTTTGGTAAAAGTAAAATTGTATGTACAATATGTAACCATTATGTTATTTCAGCTTAATAGCTATTTTAAGAAGTTACAAAGGGGAAAATAAGCAACACAGCATTTATTTTAACAAATTATATAGCAGAAAACTAGTGGATAGGAGATGTGTTTGTTCTGTTCTAAAATATATCTTTAAATCCATTTTTTGTTTTTCTTCAGTAAGAAATGCTTGTCACACCGTGAACCACTCCTTCCCTCCCCTCCCCATACACATAAAATTTAAACATTTTATGAAATAACATGTGAAATGTATTCTAATACCTTTTTTTACTCTATATGATTTTAAAATTCTGGTTACAACCTAGTAAGTCTATTTGATATCCCACTAATGGGATCTTGAAAAATGGTATTATCAAATGAGAACCTAGAGGTAATTCATAAAATATTGTCTTGTCTATAATATTGAATATCCTAGGTTAATAGCAAAGAAAAAGTGTAGCCCAATTTGAATTAACAGAAAAAGAAATGTTTTAAAGTATAGTATGCAAAATAAAATAATACTAATACTTCTAGGGTGTATTCACAGTGATGGAGAGACACTGTATGTAACCAGGAGGGCTTGTGTTAAAATAGGCTATTCTTGCAGGCAGCCAGCTGTTTGAACTAATTCTCATTAGTACAGAGATCACAAGTTGAAAGACAAACACAGCGGCATAAGATATCAGCAAACCTTTGACCCCCCACCCCACCCCCAGATCTCTTTCTACCCTCAGATTAACGATGAATTAATAAAACTATATAGCACTGTAAATTATCTGTAATTATGCTAGTGTAATGTTCATAGCTCCAACATTGACCAGAAAGGTTTTCTTTAACACTAAGCTTTAGTTTCTCATGAGAAATAATTTTTTTACGTACTCCTACATATGTGAGTGTTGAACTAAAGAAAAATGTGAAGTCCACTTCCAGTTTGTCCTTCCCGTCTCCATGCCAAGGCAAAGGCTGTCAGTGTGCTCGGTAAGGAGAAAACCCCACTTCAGAACCTCGGCAGTGCCAGTCCCGACCTTCCCCTACTGCCAGGTTTGCTGTGGACAAGTCCACGGATTGCAGACTAATCTAAAAGTTTGGATTGGAGACACATATAAGGACCAAGTGTCGTGTCATTTATTAAGCTGACATTCAGTGGCCATCGAATAGCCTGTGATTTTTCAAGAAAAATACTCCAAGTGCGTTACTCAATGTTTTATTTTTTTGGTTCTCTACATTCCATAACCAAGATGGTTTCATTATATTGTTTTTAAAATTTTAACTTCAGATCTGTAACAACCAAAGAAAAAGGCATTTAAAAAAGCAGTTTGTTTGCTTTGTTTGTTCATTTGTTGCTTTTTGTTTTATATACAGACAACAGAAGAATAGTTACTGGAGGGGAACGGAGTTGGGGGCGGACACAGAGTGTAAAGGGGGGGTGAAAATGTATGGTTACGGAAGGAGACTAGACTCTGTGCCTGAGCATGCAATGGAGTATTCAGGTCGTGTATTATAAAGTTCTACACCTGGAATTCACATACTGTTATTAACCAATCTTCCCCAATAAATTTAATTTAAAAACTCACTGTGCAATTAACATACCTGTGAAAGCTGTTGGCCTCCAAGGGTGAGTGGTTTAAAATGTAAATATTAAGGAATGAGCCAGGAATGTGGAAGGTCAAATTCTTTCCTTTAAATTGTATGGTTATCAAGGTTAAATAAGGAAAGAAAAGCATTAGTAGTTAAGCAGAACTACTTACTACCTGCTTCTGAGATGAGTTTCTCATGGGACGATTTTTTAAAACTTCTGAACATGATAATCTAATAGGACGCAGTTGGGACCTCACTTGATTCCTGTCTGACCTGCATCACAGCACCAGCCTGGGGTGGACCTCTGTGTGTCTGTCCTCACCTGTGCCGCTGCCCTCCTCCTGAGCCTTCTGGCCAGGGAAAACAGAGAATGTCACACCTCGTGTGGTCACGTGCAGGTCTCCGCCTCCCCAAGAACTCAGTGGCTCTATTTTGTCTGTGTTTTTAATACTTGAAGGGTAACTATTTAGGGCTCACAGTAATTACATTTACAAAACAGAAATTGGGTGATACTAACTCAAACCAGCTTCTGTATCTCAGAGTACCTGACATGGCCTTTGCTAGGTAGAAATGTGCACTTGGGGAAGCACAGTTTTGTTGAAAAAGAGGATATTTGGGGGAAGCAACACCAATAAAAATGACAAATAGAAATTTTATTAGAAATTAATTGAACACCCATACCTCACGCCAATGAGGAATTGAATTCGGAGGCAGAAACCAGAGACTCTGTTTGCGGCCTCGGTTGTTCACGGTTGCCCGTTTTGTGCTTCAGCTCCAGCCTCGATGCTCTGGATGCCGACAGCGAAGGGGACGGGCCTCCGGAGCCGTGCCACCCGTGTTACCCGCCAGCGTCTCAGAGTCCCTCGGGAACTGGGGTTCCTAGTGGGGACGAACTAGACTCTGTTGAGACCAACGCTGGACCAGATTTTAACGTCTCCAGGGCTGAGTCACTTTCTCTAGCAAGTAACCTGCAGTCAAAGGTATTCTTGTTGGTATTAATGTGGTTTATTCTAAGTGGGGAAAATGTGTCGGCTGAGTATATCCATCTCTGGAAGACAAATGTTTTATTCACATATATAAACTTTTTTTTTCTTTTAGGTACCCATGTGCTGACTGGTAAAGTCTGTCTTTTTAATCTTTCCCACTCTAATTTGTATATTCCATTTTACAAGGGCTGATTTGTTTTCATTAATTTGCCACTAGTACATATAATCTTTCACATACTTGGAAAATTTGACCCTCTTGCACAATAATTTCTCCCATCTTCCCTTAAGCAAAAAGAGAAAAACTGGTAGTATTCAGTGGGTGTAAGTGATCAAACTTGTTTTGCTCACATAAAATTTTGCTTGGCCTGGGTGACGAGGTGAATGTCACCAAGGCAGAGGTGATGTTTGTTATCCTTCCTGGCTGCATGAACTAACCAGGAACACCATAAACTTGTCCGTTTTTCCACAGGAGACAGATTTTCTCTCACTCGTCCTCTCACATGGGGGTTTCATTTTATTGTGTTTATTTTTTGAAAGATTAAACCCTTCCAGTCTTACAGAGAAAGCCCTTTTGTGTTTGGATGCGTGTTTTTCCTTTTTGATTTGTGTTACTATATCCTTTTTTCTTCTTCAGTTGAGTTCATCGCTATGAAATAGCGTGTGCCCTGTCCAAATGGCTCTTACCAAGAACACACAGCTATTGTGATGGTGCTTGGGTTTTGTGGTATAATCTGCAGTGTCCAAAACGTGTTTCATGTGTGTGCAGCACGCATAATTACATCATCGCTCACCTCGGACATAGTCGTGCCTTTATTTTAATTTTTGAGCAGAGGAGGCTTCCCAAGCTTGGCGAACAGGCAGAACTCAGCGCCGGGCCTCTCACCACAGACCTGGAACCCTTTCCCTCGGCTGGGAAGCCTGTGGAACTGTCACAGTCTTTTGAACCTAAAGATCATGTGATATTTCTGGATAATATATTTGTTGATGTAGATCCTCCTTAGTTTTGCATTTTGGATGGAATTATGAAACTCTCAGCATTACTTGGGATGAAAAGTAATTCAGTCTCTATGGAGCAATTCAGTGTTGCCCATTTTTAAGAAGGATCTGCCCTTTAAAATATATCTTCCTTGCTTCTGTCATTATCCTATGTAACTTTTTACCTGAGGGCTCTGGATAATTTTCATAGTCCTATTATTGTGCAAAATGATCCCCACAAATGACTTCAGTGCAGAGAATGGCATTCGGTGAGGGCCCTTTGTGGCCAGCTCACTGTGAGGGTCATAGGCCAGCATGGGCTGGCCCTGCTGACATGCTGACCCAGAGGGTCCTCCCTAATAAGTCAGCCAGGGGAGCCACAGCCCAAGCCCCTTTGAAGCAGGGTCAGGCATCTGTTTTCAACTTTTCTCCAGGCTCTTTATACCAATGAACATCGGGAAACCATGTGTTTTCACTTAGGGGGAACTGAAGGGACCAGCGCTTGTGAGGGACAGTTGCTAATGGCTTAATTTTAGTAGTAAATTTTGCATTGCTTTATTTTAGCCCTAACTTTAAGTGCTATCTTACAATTGGATGCGTGGAATGAATCCTAAGGCCACCAGGCCTCTGTCTGTTGGATGGGAGTTGGGTACCATAAATGGCTTTAATGGTGTTCTATCGCATATTCATTTAAATTTGCTAGATCATGTAAGAAAACCATGTTGTAATTATCTTGCCATCTTACATTTTAATATATGTTGCAAACATTATAACAAAAATAGTATATAATTAGAAAAACAGGAACAAAGATGGCAGGTCATTTAAAAGGAATGAAGGTCCATAAATCAGTGATATTCAAACATCATCCCAGGAATGGCTGGATGGAAAGTCCACGAAAAGATGAGCACAGCCCAGGAAGATTTGTGTGGTGACCTGATGTGTACTTCCCTAGAGGCTATAGCAAACATCAGAAACTTACACAGCTCTTTGGAAGTTTTAAAATCTCATCATTATGAATGACTATCCCTCTACCTTTTAATAATCATTAAACATAGAGATATATATTAGTATAGAATTTGCTTGAATACTACAGTGTAAAATAAAAATAACTGATAACTCTGGTGAAAAAAGTCAGACTCATTGTTAAATATACAGAGAAAAACTCATTTGATTTAATTCTTCACTTTTAACCAACTTGGTTGGAATGTCATAATAGCACCTAAAGTATCTATAGGAACTAGTCCCCAAAGCATTAAAGAGACAATACAATTTTAAATTGTAGAGAGGCAAACAGAAACAATGAGATTGCATCAGAAATTTTCAGGTT
This sequence comes from Tonatia bakeri, assembly GCA_004024845.1. NCBI lineage: Eukaryota > Metazoa > Chordata > Mammalia > Chiroptera > Phyllostomidae > Tonatia > Tonatia bakeri. The sequence goes on from PVIA01001489.1 coordinate 157,189, forward strand.
GAATCCTTTTACAAAGATGCTGATTTAGTAACATTCGGGGTGAACATATACTTTCAAGTCTTATGTAGTATTTTTTTAAAAAACATTATTCTGATCTCCTTTAGGAATCATTGCTTTCTGGAGTTCGCTCACGTTCTTATTCCTGCTCATCGCCCAAACTCTCTTTAGGAAGAACTCGGCTGGTGCGCGATTTCACCGCGTACAGTTCCAGTGAAGGTGAGTGTTGTTTGCTGTGTGTCTCAGGAGGCGCTGTTCCGGGCGGAGTTTCGGTCGGGAGACTGCACAAAGTACACTTCGGCAGCCAGCACGAGTGTTCGAGTATATTTTCACAGCGAGTTTTTCTAAGCTTAGCAAACTCTTTTTCTCCTAGATATCATGCAAGTTAAAGATTTTATTTTGATGAAATTACAAATTTGTGCACTTATCTCTATTGCTTTATTCTTCGAATAAAAGATCTTCCTCAAGGACAGTGTAAACTAGAATTTATTCTAGGCTCATTATTGTGAGGGTTTTAGTGGATTTTATTGAAGTAAAGTATAAAAATTACTTTTTTCCGATATGTAAGTTGTTGAAATAATCTAACCCCTCAGAGGCAAACCACTGCAAACTAGATTTCCTTTCTTTATTGAAAAAAAGAAAGTTGAAATAAGGGAACTATTTGAAACATGAATAAATGTATCTCAACATTTTTTGTGGCAATGCAAACATTCAGAAGTGTAAATTTTATGCAATAAAATTTTAACTTAAATATAGCATACCTACAGAAAGAGGTACAAATTATAAGCATATAGTTTGATGAATTTTTTAAAGTGAATTCAGATCAAGAACTGGAACAATTTTGGGTGACTCTGAGCTGCCTGGTAACCCCTCTCAGACTCTGTCCCCATTTTCAATTTTACTTTGAAATGTAACTATTTCACACTGTCTTCATGTACAATATTATGTAATCATTGCATTTCAGGGTATAGTTGGAAGTATTTGTGCTACTCTGTAATATACAGCATTATAATAAAATTTTTGTCAGTGTATTAGATAATAACATTTTTGTCTCTTATCCTTAAGAGTCTTAAAAGACTCCGAAAATTTGAGATGTGCTTAAGTATTCTCAATTTCTTAGTGTAGACCATTTAAAATAGGCTTTCATTTTTTTCTTCCCTTTTTAAAGTTCTTGCTTTATTACGTGGCTACTTTGTATTTTTATGCTATGTGGAACAACATTGAAAGCATAATCTGTGTGCTTAGATCTTCCATCCTAAACAGTGACTTATGTATGGGAGATACTCAATAATTATTTGTTGAAAAATATTGTTGTCCAGATACATCAAATACAAAACAAGAGCTATTTGGTGTGTCACCCCACCTGCCCCCATCCCCGTGCACTATCTGGGAAGTCTTTTGGAAGAGGAGAAAACAAGACTACATATGTGTCAATTTTAATTTTTGGAATGGGAAGAAAGAGAAACAGACTAGAGAAAGAAAGCATACAGTTACCTTTTAGGGGGCAGGAAAAAAAGATGGATTAAATTTTCCCTGTAATTTTTTTTTTCATACCCTGAGTATTCCTGAGATCTCCAGCTTTCCCCAATCTTAGTTGAGGTTGGGAGTCCTTTTAGTGGCAACTTGACACCTTTTCACTCACAGTCCTGAGTAACGGATTAACTTTATACTATAACTATTTGGAAAATACTTTAAAATCTTCTGTAAAATGTGGAAAATGGCGACCTTGCCCTTATGTTTGTAATATCTCTGATTTTTCAAGTCAGTTCTGAAATTTGAAATTATTGAGCAGATGTCTAAAAGGAAATTGATTATTTACAAGGGAAAACAGCCCTCACTTACACATTCTTCAGTGAATAAGGCAGGGTATCTTTGCCTAACATACAATCCTTAACTCTGCATTTGAGTTAGAAAATACAAAACACTGACATCCTTTGTTTTTTCTGTGAATAAAAGCTTTTCTTTAGACAGTATATTTTAAATTGTTTAGTTTTTTTTATTTATTGATGTGAGAGAGAGGAGAGAGAGAGAGGCATCAACTGGTTGTTCCACTGAGTTATGCACTCATTGATTGATTCTTGTGTGTGCCCTGACTGGGGATTGAACCTGCAACCTTTTTTGCATTGGGACAATGCTCTAACCAACTGAGCTACCTGGTAGGCCAGGGCTAGACAGTAGATCTTAAAACAGTACTATTTGAATGAAGTTTGATATTCTCCAAAAGGTAAGAATTACAAACAGGTAATTTAGATTGAGGTTACACACTAAATGTACAGATCCCAACAGATAATCCTGTATAGTTGCAAATCTTTGGATTGGAGCCATTTATCATAGTCAAAACTATTGGACTATGGAGAATAAATTAATTTTTTAAATCATTTTTTATTATTGTTAGAATACAGTTGTTTCCATTTTCCCACCACCATGTTCCCCACCCCCACTCCCAGCCCCACCTCCCACTCTCAGTCCTAGAAAGAAGGATTTCACCTGTGTGTGATCAAAGCACAGGTGTGAGAGCTTGAGTAGTTCAAAGGTATATTCTAATATTTCATTGTTTAGTTTGCATAGATTAGTCAGAGGTGAATTGATATTTGTGCTGCTAGAAATCCTCTCTCAAGAGTTTTGAATAGTCCTAAATATTTTCTTTATTTGAGTAGACTCCAAGTCCCCTTTTGCCCCAATGGAAAACTCCTGTATGTGAACTGTCATACAGATATACTACGATATGATGGTCTTTCTGTCCTTTTTATTCTTACTTGTGATCTCTCTTACTTGTCACTTCGAAAGGGTTACTTACTGTCACGTCTTATTCTTTTTTTTTTTTTTTGAGCCTACAATAGTGGCAACTTTATTTTTTAGTGCTTATGTATATAAAACACAATCCAATCCTATATATAATTTTCTTTGTTACATCATAGGCTTAGGGAGAAAGAGACATTATCAATATTGAGGTGGTAATTATAACCTCACCAAGATGGACAAAGTGTTCTGTATTTAAGAACTTGAGGAGTGCAGTTAATGTACTTTTGAAAATTATTGCTCACTATTGGATGGAATCTTATTAGACTTTGTTCAGTTGCCTTATTAGCTCAATAACTTTGGACAAGAGGCTTTATTCTCTTGAATACCTCCTGAACCTCAGCCTATTCACAATAAGGATGCTGATTTCTGCCTGAGACTTAATCTGTGGAACATTTAATAGCAATGAAACAAAGCCTTCAAATTCTTCAAGTTAGATTTTCTGTTACCTGTAAGATAGTATTAGGCTCAACACTGATAGTTACACATTTCAGGGGATGTGTACTTACTGCTTTTCCTCCTTATATGTCTGGCCCAACCTTTGCAACCTAGTTCTGCTGAGTCACGCTTCTGCGTTGTAATGGTTAAGGATCTGTCCCTGCTCTGTACACGGTGTGCTCCCCAGCGGCCGTTCCCTCCTTCCATGTCTCCCACTGTCTAAATCAGTGTCTCTGCTCCAACCCATAGTAAGTACCCCAGTTCCTTCCTGAAACAAGGAGGGCCCTGAGCAGCTTGCTGCACCTGCCCCTTCTGCCCCCACCCCCTCATAAGTCCAGTGGGACAGGTGGTTCTCCCTTTCCCCATGAGCCATGACGCACATCTCCGAACTGGCTGCTGCTAGGGTTTTATACAGGCACTGCAGCTCTACTAAAACAGATTCTGCCTTAGGATGGACTTTTCTTTTGAGCTTCACTTAAAAAGCAGCTAAGATATTTATTGATTCTGTATGTGGAGTAATTAGTGTTATGAGTAAGGTATGAGGCTCTGGTGAGAAATATCCAAAAAGATAGAACAAATTTTCTGCACTTCTGAAAATACTCGCTATCCCTTGCTGATGCTAACTTAGTTCATAAAACCATTACATGTTGCTGTGTTTTGGCCTCTTCTCCATTCTCCCCAAACTAGGGAGAGTAATAAAGATTTCCAAAGCAATGCCCTACTTATATAAAGTGACTTATTTTTTTCATAACTGGTGGTACATATAGTGAAGAAAAATGGTTGAGCGCATGCCTTTCAAACTAATATACAACTGCTAGTTTGTCTGCCTTAGTTTTCATTTTATTCTGTCTTGTAGAGCAGCAAAGAGCTTACAGCCTACCGGAGTCACCAGGAGAAAAAAGGTACTTTAACTGTTCTGAATTTCCTGAGAGACTGCTTGATCCATCTTTGGAAATGTGTGCACCTCACGTGCGATGTTTAATAATGTGTGAGGCTTCTGTGTGATGAGCCTGCTGAATCCCTTCCTTCCCGTATGATCTGTAGCAGCACAGGTTGGCTGGCTGCTCCTCTTGGTCCCCAGAGTGCAGGCTTCCAGACTGGGGGCAGAATATTCTGTTCTGGGTTATTGTCAAAGCCAAATACTTCCAACATACTGCTCACAAAGGGAGCAGTGTGAGGACCACCTGCTTTAAAAAGGCATCAGGGTCTGACTAGGTCTGTCCACAATGACCAGAAGCTTTTCTGCGACAGCAGGCCACTGACTGGTCAGTTATCCAAATGCCTGAACATCTCTGTGACCTGTCTATATGGAGAGTTGTTTAAAAGAGTTAAGTTTGAAACAAAGAGTAAATGGTGCAGAATGTACTTAGGCATTATCAGCCTTCTGACTGATATGGATTTGAAAGTTTTATACCTAGGCACCTCTTTTCCCTGGAAGGTAAGACTGTCCCTGGAGCAATGTTTGGGAAGCTGATGGGGGAGCCCGCGAGACTGTTGAGTTAGTTCTCTTGGTCTTCAGCACTCACTGCTCATGAGTCACACTGTGAAATAGCCCCAGGGTTGTCAGAAATGGCAGAGATGCTTGGCTTTAAGAGACCATGTGAAAAAGAGAAAAATGGTTTTAATTTTGGTAATGTCAATATTAAAACTCTAAAACCTTTTAATGTATGGATCAAGGTGGGCTATTATGCTTTAAATCTTGGAATAAAAGCATTAATAAGGTGACAGAAGGTGGCTTGACTTTGGGTGGTGGGCGCACAATGCAATAGACAGATGGTGTCATAGACATCTACACTGAAACCTGTATACTCTTATTAACCAATGTCATCCCAATAAATTTAATTAAAAATCCATTAAATAGCTCATATGATATTGGCTTCATAAAATAACGTTGGTTATATTTTCCATGTTTGTGGTTGTTTTCCAAATTCCAGAATATTTTGCAAAAAAGTTAACTTTCATTTCATAAGCATATTTTTAACTTCTAAGTACTTGTTTCCTGTCCTCTGTCTATTCCTTCTGATAACATTGGACTCTTATTTTATAAATTAAACATTTTCTATTTCTTGAAAAAAAGAAAAGTATCAACAAGGAAAAGCCTCCTTTTGTTTATTCTTATATTTTGAGACTGGAATAGAAACTCTGAAATTCGAAAACCAGAGTAAGACTGAGACTTTCCTTTAAGAGTAGGAGGATGTTGCCGATGACATTGTGACGATGACAGTGTGACGATGACAGTGTGATGATGACAGTGTGCCGATGACAAGGATAGCAGGAGCAGCAGGAGCTGACCATTGTCGGGTGATTTATAAGGTCTGCGATGTTTTGAGCTGCTTACATTTATTACTTAATTTAAGCAATTTAATGACTAATTCTGGGATTTGTTCGTTGTCCCAGTCATCATTTTGACTGGCATCTTCTCTCCGCCATCTTCCTCACAATTGGGGAAGTCATGGGCTGATTGCCAAGATCTTTTTTAAATACAAAAATATTTATTTTCCATTAGGAGAGGGATTGAAGACTAGAAAAACCAGTCATAATTGATTAAATATTAACCTATAAAATGCAGTAACTTAGATAAGATGTATAGGGAGTGTCCTTCTCTCTCTCATTTCACATTTTCTGTCATTCTGGGCTCCCCCCACCCATTCCTCAGTCTCCCTTGGTCTCCATCAGTCACCCCCCACCCCCAGCATACCTAGGAGAGGAGATCTTTCCCCTCACCTCTTCTATTCCTGATATCTTGTTGGGCCTGCCAGGAAGAGCCCGGCCTTGCCTGTGCTTGGCTTTGGTCATATTGTGCATGTTTACTTGAGGGTCCACCTGCACTGGAATTTTTATTTATATTAATCACTTAGTTTCCAGAAAGGAATGCAGCCAGGTGAAAGGGGCACTCACTCTGGGCCTTGCAGGCTCGTTTCTGCAGAGCAGACACGCTACCTCTTCCAACTTCTTAAGCATCATATGGCTTGACCTACGTACTGTATTGCCACCATCTGTCTTAAATTTTCTACATCTGTTATCATCTATTAAAAAATATTTTGAGCATCTGAGCCTTCAAAGAAGTCTCATCATGTCAGTTTTCAATTTGGATAGTGAGAACTTTTTTTTTAACATTTAAATGCCCAGTCTTTAAAAAAAAATAGGTTATAGATATAATAAATTAAGGATTGGGATATTGAGGATACATATTCTTAAGATATTTTAAATATCATTTGCCTACTAAAAAGGCAATACCAAGAGAGTCTCTGAAGAATCAGAGGCTTGTAAAACTGTACTCTGGGTGATTCCACTGGTCATCAAATCGATCAGAGCTTAGGCATTCTTATTCTGGGATGTTGAAAAGAATTTAAATTAATTTTTTCCAAATTCTTATAAACTGAAAAGCTATTTAAATTCTATTATATAATCAGTTGGGGATTTTTCCCTTCTCAGTTCCTCACTATAGTACCTACTTGTCATATAAGTTAATGCCACACAGTGAAATTACTTTTGCAACATGGAATCAACCAACCTACCTTTGCCCAAAGGCTGCACTGTGTTACCCATTTTCACAGTATGACACTGGACCATGTCCATGGTATTCACATTTCTACAAGATTGGATGGTTATTCTGATTTAATATCTAGTGTTTCAGTGTTTTTTTGTTTATATTACCATGTCTTAGATCCTATCAGCCATTGAACTTAAAAGTTAGTGCTATAATTTTATGTAATTTTTAAAAATATTTTATTTATTTTTAGAGAGAGGGGAAGAGAAGGAGAAAGAGAGGGAGAGAAACATCAGTGTGTGGTTGCCTCTCACATGCCCCCAACTGGGGACCTAACAAGAACTAACAAAAAACAACAACATCATCTTATCCACACTTATAGCTATTACAGCCTTACTCAACTTATACTTTTATGTACGTCTAACATACACAACATCACTAACAATATTCCCCACAACAAACACTACTAAAATTAAATGACACTTCAAAACCACAAAACAAATAACCTATTTACCTCCACTAATCATTATATCAACAATAGCCCTCCCACTAACCCCTATCATAGCAATCCTGTATTAGGAGTTTAGGTTAACCCAGACCAGGTCCACAAACCAGGCATGTGCCCTGACTGGGAATTGAACCAGGGACCCTTTAGTTTGCAGGCTGGCACTCAGTCCACTGAGCCACACCTGCCAGGGCAAATTTTGTGTACTTTTGTAGAAATATATAGAATACATAGTAAATTGTGGTGTATGTGTACATTTTAAATCAAAACTGAAACATTGTTCTTGATATTGTCTTCTACAGGAATTTGGAGTAGAGTTGAATAAATAATTTCATTTTTATTTGAAAGAGTTTAGTTGTGTTCCTGCTGGGAAGTAGGGGACAGGACTTCTTGACTTGGAACCCACATGGACCTAACCATCCTTTGATTCTGAGGTTTCCTCTTCTCAGCCTGCTGCTGTCCTCTTAGACATTGAATGGCACCGTTGTTCCTCAAATGTGTTTTTTCCTACTACCAAAGTGATCCTGTTGAATATTATGCCATGAGTTTTGAAACTTAAGATGCTTAGGACATAAGAGGTATGAAAATTTACAGATTATATTAATCAGTCAGTTATCTAAGGAGGTGGCTGTGGGAATAGAAAGGAAATAAGAGGGTCTGAGTTCCTTTTTGTTACTCTAAATAGTTGTAGGATACCTTCACTTCTTTTTATTCTAATTTAAATATATATTTTATTGATTATGCTATTACAGTTGTCCCATTTTTTTCTCCCCTTTATTCCCCTCTGCCCTGTACCACCCCTCCCACCAGCACTCCCCCACCTTAGTACATGTCCATGGGTCGGACATATAAGTTCTTCAGCTTCTCCATTTCCTATACTATTCTTAACCTACCCTGTCTGTTTTATACCTACCATTTATGCTTCTTATTCCCTGTACCTTATACCCCTCTTTCCCATCTCCCCTTCCCCATTGACAACCCTCCATGTGATCTCTGTTTCTCTGATTCTGTTCCTGTTCTAGTTGTTTGCTTAGTTTTTTTTTTCTTTTTTATTTTTAGGTTCAGATGTTTATAGTTGTGAGTTTGTTGTCATTTTACTGTTAATATTTTTGATCATCTTCTTTTTCTTACATAAGTCCCTTTAACATTTCATATAATAAGGGCTTAGTGATGATGAACTCCTTTAACTTGACCTTATCTAGGAAGCACTTTATCTGCCTTCCCATTCTAAATGATAACTTTGCTAAATAGAGTCATCTTGGATATAGGTCCATGCCTTTTATGACTTTGAATACTTCTTGTCAGTCCCTTCTTGCCTGCAAGGTTTCTATTGAGAAATCACCTCATAGTCTTATGGGAACTCCTTTGTAGGTAACTATCTCCTTTTCTCTTGCTGCTTTTAAGGCTCTCTCCTTATCTTTAATCTTGGGTAATTTAATTACGGTGTGCCTTGGTGTGTGCTTCCTTGGGTCCAGCTTCTTTGGGACTCTCTGAGCTTTCTGGACTTCCTGGAAGTCTATTTCCTTTGCCAGATTTGGGAAGTTCTCCTTCATCATTTGTTTAAATAAGTTTCCAATTGCTTGCTCTTCCTTTTCTCCTTCTGGCACCCCTAGTCTGGATCTTAGAACATTTAAAGTTGTCCCAAAGGTGCCTAAAACTCTCCTGATTTTTTTGAATTCTTATTTCTTCATTCTGTTCTGGATGAATGTTCCTTTCTTCTTTTTGCTCCAAATTGTTGATTTGAGTACAGGCTTCCTTCCCATCACTGTTGGTTCCCTGTGTATTTTTTTTTAATTTCACTCGCATAGCCTTTACTTTTTTTTTTCTATTTTGCCACCATACTCAGTCATTTCTGTGAGCATCCTGATTACTAGTGTTTTGAACTCTGCATCTGATAGGTTGGCTATCTCTTCATCCTTTTGTTCTGTTTTTAGAGCTTTGATCTGTTCTTTCATTTGGGCCTTTTTTTTTGGTCTCAGCAGGCTTGTTACATAGTAAGGGGTGGAGCCTTAGGTATTTGCTAGGATGGGACAACCCACATCACGGGGTTGTGGTGCTGTATGCTGTGGGGGTCAGAGAGGGAACAGTGCCTCTTGCCTGGCTCTCTGCGGGCTTTCAGTTACTTCCCCTGCTACCCACAAGCAAATTGGGCCCTTGTGGTGCTGATTCCCGAGTGAGTGGGTTTATGCATGTTCTAGGACCCTGTGGGTCTCTCCAGTGCACTCTTCTGTGAGGCTGGGAGTTCCAGGGGGAAATATAACTTTTCATAGCCAGGAGTTACTTTTTTCTCAAAGAATTATTATATGAATTAGAGAAAAATAAATGATCAGTGTGTTCATGGATTGGGTGCAGTTGCTTTTATCTTGCCTCTTATTTGGGGGGAGTATCCACAGTCTTCTCCCCCTTACAACCCAGAAAGCTTCGGGTTGCAAATAGCCTGATTGGGTTGGGCGAGACTGAGCGGAGAGGCAGACCACCTGCTTCTTGGGCTGTGCTGCAAAGGAAACGTGTGTCTGCTAAGCATTATCTCTGTGTTCCAAAAATAAATAAAATCCAGTTTTATGTTATTGGTTATTTGGCTTTTCTTTGCCTGAGGAAAATTCTATTAGTATAATAAACAGGGAGATGAGTGTTTGCAGAATAAAATTGTAAGTTCAAGTTGTCCTCTATTTCTCTAATATTTTATGATGAAACATTTAAAAGTATACAGAAAAGTTGAAAACATGATATACTGAGTGCCTGTCTCTACCCCTTAGATTCTGTAATTGTTGAAATTGTGAGATAGTTGCTTTATCTAACTGCCTATCTCTCTATAAGATGTATTTTTAATAACTTCTATCTATATCTTAGAATAACCATTAAAACCTGGAAAATGTGTGTAAATATATATGTATAAAAATACATGCATAAAACATATGTATTAAAATATGTATATATGTGTATACACAACTTGAGTGTGCTGTATGTTTCTCCCTCTTTAAGTCCTAGAAAACATAACAGATTCTGTTTCTGTAGAATTCCGGAAGAAGAATGGGATAAATATATCATTCCTGCCAAATCAGATTCTGAGAAGTACAAAGTGAGCCGAACTTTCAGCTTCATCATGAACAGGATGACGAGCCCTCGGAATAGATCTAAGGTAGTTATGGTTTTGCGCCTGTCGACCGTGACACATAGGCGGCTCGGTTTCTCAGTGGTCAGTGTGGTTTCCCCTCCTTCTCTAAAATCACTTACCTCAGACTTTATCCATACATATTTAAAAACCTTTATGTTTTTTTATGGAATATTGTCTAAGTCAGCAATTTTCAACTTTTTTCATCTCATGGCATACATACTAATTACTAAAATTCTGCAGCACACCAAAAAAATGTATTTTTTGCTGATTTGACAAAAAATAGGTATAATTTTGATTCATTCACAATGGATGGCTATTGTTGTGTTGGCTGTTGTCATTTTTTAATTTGATGATCTTAGGGAAAAGCGTTTGGAGCCCTTGACTAAGCAGTCAGGTATGGCATGTTTTAAAAATTCTTATGGCACACGGGTTGAAAATTGCTGGGCTGTCATCAGCAGGGACAACTACATCTGAGCAACGTTACGTTTTGGCATTATTGCGCCTTTGTTGTGCGGTCCTTCTGTTCTAATAGAAAATGCAGAGACTTTGTTTGTGTGACTGTTCTACCATGGGCTGGCTCTCAGCATCTCTCTTCTCTTGTTTTTCCCCATTTTTCTGCTATGGATCTGTCTGCAGACAAAAAGCAAGGATGCCAAAGACAAGGAGAAACTGAGTCGACATCAGTTTGTCCCTGGAACATTCTCTGGGGTTCTGCAGTGTTTGGTGTGTGATAAAACGCTCCTGGGGAAAGAGTCGCTGCAGTGTCCCAGTAAGTTCTTGGGCCTCGTGGGTGTCCTCTGCGTGCTTTGCCCCTGGAACCTGGGAGGTCCCTGAGAACAGGGTCATTGCTCAGTGCGCTCGTGTGGGCTTTTGTTTTGGTGCTGCACTGACCCGTGAGGGTTCAAGTCAGAACTGTTCATCCACAAACCCCCGGAACCCAGGTTTGTGCACCTCACTGCCAACTTAAAGTCTCCACGCGGGTGTCTAGAAAGTTCTCAGATGTTACATGTCCAAAATGGAGCTCTGTCCTCCCCCTCCTGTGCCCACCTGTAAGTCGTCCTCCCTCTTTGATGATATCCTCCTCATTCCAGCCAGACACTGTGGTCAAAAGTGTTGGAAGATTTCTGTGTGCCTCTTTCTCACATTCAACATCCAATTCTGCAGCAATTCTGTTGGCTCTATCTTGAAAATACATAGAAAAGCCAACCAGTTCTCACTCCTGTCACTGTTATCCTCACCCAAAGCCAACATTTCAATAGTTTGTGATTGGTTTCCCTTCCCTGTGCTTTTACCTCTGAGTCTGTTCTCAAAGCATCAGCCTGAGTGAGCTCACTAAGGCATATGACCCTGTGTCCCAAACCCTCCAGGGGCTTCCTGCATCTCCCCAAGTAAAAGCCAGTGCTCTGCCAATGGTTGTGAGGCCCCCACCACCTGTCCCCTTGTCTTCTCTCCCGCTTGCTCCCTCAGCTCCAGGCCCTGGGAGTTCTTTGCTGTTCTTTAGACATGTCAGGCATGCTCTTGCCATAGGCCCTTTGCTGGCTGTTCCTTCTATCTGCAGTGCTCCCGCCCCCCACCCCAGAGCTGTAAGGATCGCCCCTCCCCTCCTTCAGGTCCGCTCAGGTAACAGCTGCTCAGTCAGGCCTGTCCTGATCATCCTGTGCTTGCCTCATTGTGTCCCCCTTTCCTGCTCCCCCCCACAGCATTCAACTCCGTTAACTTATTGTATGTTTTATGTACTGATTTTATTGTCTGTCTCCTTCACCAGACTATACATTCTGTGAGGCTTGGATTTTCGTCTGTTGATTTTGTTCTGTGCTGTATCTCAGTGCCCAGACCGATGCCTTGTGCATAGCAGGGGCTTAGGAACTATTTGTGGAGTGAAAGAATAATTCAGAGCAAAAGAATTCAGGCCCAGGCAGGTGAAATGTCTTTGATGGTATTTGTTGGTGGCCAGAATTGGGGGGCCAACTGGGGATGTGATGGGGGCACAAAGAGAAAAAAAGAGCAGGGGAAGGTTCCATGTAAACTCCACTTTAAATTGATAGGAAATGATTCAATTAAAAATTGAACTGTGTTGATAGTTGTACATCTCACGAAAATACAATTCACCCATGGCATTAAAGGTCCATTGCGTTTTCTTCTTATAGTTGACACTGTCTTTACTAACACCAGCTCTATGCGTGTTTAAACTTTGCTTTTCCTGGAGACCTGATTTCTTAAAGATTTGCTGTAAGCATTGTTATGGATTGTTTCTGGCTAAATCCCTGCAACTGTTCCCCCAGTTCCATCCGTGACCTTTCTCTCCCCTCATTTTAAGATACACCCCTCCAGTGGGGTGATCTCCACTCACCATGTTAATGCCTGCCTCTGCCACTTCTTCTTTAACCGTCTGCATTTTGTCCTCTGCCTTTACTACTTAAAAAACACCCTAACCCTAACCCTCTAGCTCTTACTTTCTACTTCAGTATTCCCAGTTGCCTAGAGAGGCTGAGCAGTCATGTCATTTGTGGTACTTTGGAGAATATGGAAGAACTACAGGGATGATCAGCCAGGACGGTCCCAGCCACACTGGCCCAGATCACCCCTCTCTGCAGGCAGCACCACGCAGAGATGTCCTGACTCCCAGAGCAGTGCGGCCAAAACCGTCCTGCACGTGCACGAGCAACAGGTTGCCCTTCTTGCTGCACTAATGGTACAAGCTCGGACCTCGGGCAGCCGTGACTCCGCTTGCCTTTGGAGCCCCCATGGGTGTTGTTTGGCCGCTCGTGGTTCCTGTCTCACTAGAACTGCTCGGGTGCAAACTGCACTAGTTTGTCTCTCTGGGTATTTTCACTTACAATTTATTCCGAATACACTTACCACTTCAGTCTTGTAACACACCACTTTCATCAGCCCACATGCAGTTCAGCGCTTCTCTCGTTTGTGTTTACTGGACTGAGCCAAGCTCTTCAGATGCATTTGGTTCCCCGTCTGCGTCCCGCTGACTGGTCCTCCAGTTAATTCCCCTTTCAGCCTCTCAACCAGAAGGTGTGCCGGGCCTGCTGACCTCCTCCCCCTCCGTGTGGGTTTTCCTGCCTCTGTTCCTTTGCTTAGATAACAATCTCCCTTCTTTTGGTTTTCTTCTCTGCACCAGTTCACATGTCTCCTTTTGGGAGTTCTTCCCTGACCGCTGGATCCTGACTCCCTGCACATGATGTTAATGACCTGTTTTTCCTATTCTGTCTAATACTGGGTTATGCACAGCCTTTTTTGTTTGTAACTACTGAAATAGTCTTTAGGTTCTTTAAGGACTATCATCATACAGTTCTTTTATATCCCCTATAGCAGCTGTCATCAAGATGGGCCCTTAGTTGCTCATACATAGTTAATATGTAATTAATAATATGTAGTTAGACACTCATATGCAGTGAAAGTAACTTAGGGAGTTGAGGGTCACTGAAAAAGTAAAATTTTGTAATATGGAATATATTGTGTTTTTTTTTTTAAAGATTTTATTTATTTATTTTTAGAAAGGAAAGGGAGGGAGAAAGAGAGAGAGAGAGAGAGAAACATCAATGTGCAGTGGCTGGGGGCCATGGTCTGCAACCCAGGCGTGTGCCCTGACTGGGAATCGAACCTGTGATGCTTTGGTTCACAGCCTGCGCTCAATCCACTGAGCTACGCCAGCCAGGGCTGGAATATGTTGGTTTTTACTGAGTTGGTCATGGAAGATGGAAATTGATGAAAGTACCTAGGGTATGTTTACTTTTTAAAGTAGTCATTAACTTTTTAATAATGGAATAGAATGAATTCATAGAAGACATGGGTTTAAGGAGAACCTTAAAATTACCCCAAATTTTACCACCTGGAGAATATTGCTATTAATATTTTGAAGGAATTCCTTCTAATAAAAAAAAGTCAACTTGTTATGCTCTGTTTTATTTGATGATGCTGTCACATGTGTTTAATTTTCACTTAATATACATTTGAGTTTCTCCCAGTATAATGTTGCAATGAGATTTCTTTTGCACAAATAACTGTCCATATCTTTGATTATTGCCTTAGATTAAGTTCTAGAATCAGTGTGAATATACATTTGATTTCCTCTTTAAACCATAGTTTTTTTTAGAAGAAGTTTTAAGATTTACAGTTTTGGGGATAGGAGAGTGTTTGGAGTTTTAAACTTCATATTAAAAAAAAAGTTTATATTTTATTGTTTATGCTATTACAGTTGTTCCATTTTTTCCCCCTGGCCCCCTCCACCCAGCCCCCGCCACCTCAGATAACACTCCCACTGTTGTCCTGGTCCATGGGTCATGCATGCATGCTCTTTGGCTAATCCCTTCACCTTAAACTTGATATAAGCATTAATTTTTGTTTACATTGGATAAGAGAATATGACATGTCCCATCTCTGCTGTTTTTAATAAATGGTCCTTTTTCATGGATGTATTTTTGTTTTCAGTTGTGAAGGTTAATATTTCTAATTGTAAAAATATGTGAAACAAAGTATGTGAATATTCAAATTCCTGGTGTGTACATTTTTCTTTGTTAAAGCTTGAGTTGCTAGTTTTTCACTGAAATTGTATTTCTGTGAGATTTTCTTTGTTTATAAATAGATGTCACTACTTATATTTGGATGTTGCATTATTTGGTGCACTGAGGCTCACAGAACACACCATTGCATATTAACTTTCATCAACATAAAATTACCCTCATAATGCCATTAAATGCCTTTTGCACTGAATTTTACTTTGTTCATAATTAATATTCCTCTTGCTTTCCTTTTCCTTGTCTTTCCCTGAACTAATTCTGTGTTTTTGATTTGGTGTGTCTTCAATTTAAGTTATAGGTACTTTGTAATGTAACTGAGAATCCTTGTTTTAAATGACTTTTTTTCTAATTTACATTTAATTTTATAGCTATCATATTTTATAGTTTTATGCTATTTTCCTTGATGTCTGGTTTGGCTATTTGCTTTTCTCTCCTTTAGAGATTTGGCAAGATGATATGCTCTTTTATTATGTATTAATAATAACTTTAAGGTTCTGTAAGGCTTATAATTACATACTCTTCTGTTTCCTTTATATTTATCCTTTCTTCCTCTAGCCTCTGTTAGTATACTAAATTCATCATTAAATTATTATTTTCATATATTTCAAAAGTAGCTTACTATTTCAAGAATAATTTGGTATTCGTATCAGCTCTGTGTCTCTACTTATAATTTTTTAAGATATGGTTCTTTGTTTAGCTGGTTCCAGTGCTCATTTTTTCTCCTTTTTAAAAAAAATCTGGTTTATTTCTGAACCCTTAATTTTTATTCTGCTCTTAATATCTTTTTTAAGAAGGTTATTGGAGTGGTCTGTTTTTTGAAACCTTGTGTATGTAAGGGTGTATTTTGCCCTTTTCATACCAAAAAATCAATATATCTGGCTACGTTCTTGGGCCAAAAGTTTTCCTCTTGATGCTCTGTCAACCCTGGCCCATTCTAGCTGAGCATTTAACATCACAGTAGAAAAGTCTGGGGTCTGCCTGACTGTATTCCTTTGTTGCTAGCCTGCTTTGTCTGTTTGAGGACTTTTAATTTTTTAATCATATGGATATCGTTTTTATAGAATAGGCGTCATTTAATTATCTTTTTTTCCTAGGAAATAGCAAGATCTTTTGATCTGCTTTTGGGGGCAGGGGGTTCTTTGTTGGCTTTAAAAACGTTCCTGTCAGTTGTCACTTTGACTATTGCTTCTGATCTAATTTTTCAGATTTTATCCTTGGAGAAGTGTGAGCTCTGTTATCTGTCTGTTTTGTATGGCACCTTTTATTTTATAATTATACCCTTCTTATCTCCACATTCTGGAGGAAATCTTTCAAGTTTAATTTCAAAGTGCTGCTTTGATGTGTTTGTCACATTGATTCTTCACACTTGGGTTTAAGTTCTGCTCTTGACCTTTCTCCTTCCTTGTAGCCAGCCCTCTCTCATCTCCTGGAGATCCATTTCCCTCTCATCCTGTTGGCCTGCTCTCACATCCTTTGGTCCTGTCCTATGTATATTTTGCATCTCTTTGGGAGAATGCATTAAAATACCTAAATTTTTCTCCATTTCTGGATGTAATAGTACTCTGCGGCTCACTCTGCTGGTTTGTTTACAGTACAACTTCACTCTGCGGTAGCTCATAGCTCCTTTTTTTTCTTTATTTATTTGCTTGTTCAACAATGAGAAGAGAGCCATCCAATTTCCATGTTTGCCAGCAGGACCTGTTTGTGGGTCAGCCTGGGCTCTACTCCTGGGCCATTGAGGTGTTAGCTAAAAGGCCTCTGCAAACCTATGAGTGGGAGGGTAGTTGAGTTTAGCTTTCTGCACAGGGGCTTATGGGTTCTTTCCTCTCTCCCTCCCTCCCTCCCTCCCCTCTTTTAAAATAATTGATTTGCAAAAGAGAGAGGGAGAGAGAGAAACATTGATTGGTTGTCTCCATGTGCACTCCGGTCCAGTGGTTGAACCTGCAGCCTAGGTATGTGCCCTGACCAGGAATCAAACTCACAACTTTTTGGTGCTTGGACAATGCTCCAACCAATTGAACCACCTGGCCAGTGCAAGGGGCACTTTTTTAGTGTGGTTCTGATGGACCTAAATGGGACTGTCTACACCTGTGGAAGAATTCTTTTTAATGAAGCTTCCGATAAGCCAAAGCACAGCATGGGGCAGGTGGGTGGGGCAGCGTGGTTCTGGTGAGTGGGAGGAGAGTGAGAGCAAGAGGACAGCGGCCTGGCAGACAGCATTCCCCATGCAGGGGCAGTTTTCTGTGGAGACAACTTGGGTCTCTGAGCCAGGGGGCAGAAAGGGGCGGCCAAGTGTTCCCTTACTTCTAGTGAGATGAGGCTACGTGGTCTCGTGAAGTAAAACACAGGCAAGCTGCTGACTCTTCCCTTTTAACTTGGCTATCTCTAGTTAGTAAGAATTTCTGTTGGAACTGGATATATACTTTTTCAGCAGTGTTGTGAGTTTTTCTTTCTTTCTACTTTCATAGGCATTTTACCTGGGGTGGGAGTGGCAGCCGCTGCCAGCCAGATGTCAGAATTCTTTACAATCTAGGCATGTCAGAGTAAATGAGTTCTCAGGCAGACACAGACGTGTACGTCATGCTCAATTCCAGGTGTCATAATTGATAGCTTCCTGTGCAGAAGGGGAACAATGTCCCCAAGGAAATTAAACTATTAACAGTGTACTTGTGCTTAAGTGGTGGGGCTACATGTGATTTAATATCTTTTCTTTAAATTGTTTAAATATTTTTATGTGAACATGCTATTTTTATACCGGCCAGTAAAAACCCTGATGTAATCTTACTCGTTCCTGAGTAACTTGCATGAGATGGGTGCTTCTCTCCCCTCGCCCTTTGTTTCAGACTGCAGTGCGAACGTACACAAAGGCTGTAAGGACGCTGCGCCCCCATGTCCCAAGGTAACTTCGTCATTCGGGAATATACGTGTTTCTGTCTGACTTGGTGGTTTAGGCTGTTACTCCCCTATTCGCATCTAGATTTATTTCTAAAACAATTACCGTAGCAATAGAATAACACCTGCTATCAGTGTGTAGTTATTCCCTTAATTGTGTGCTCTCAGAGCTGGAGGCAAGCCCAGGCTGGCCACCTGTGTTTGCAGCATGGGTGGGTTAGCCTTTTTGTTGGAACCTACTTGTTCATCAGTTCGACCCCCTCAGCATATGTAAGTGGAGTCTAGAGCAGTAACTCTCAAACATCAGAAAACATCAGAATCATCTGTAGGACTTGTTAAAACACAAATTTCTGGGCCCCATTTCTGGAATTTCTGATTTAGTAGATCTGGGTAGGGCCCAAGAATTTGCATTTTAACAAGTTCCTTGGAGACGCTGCTGGTCCTGGAACAGTACTAGGAGGCTCATGGTACTAGAGGGAAGTTCTCTGTGTTTGGGGGTGGGCTGAGTAGATGAAGGCCTCTGTCCTTCTATTCCTTTCTTTCCCACTCTAAAGACATGTCAGAAATGCGTGTGAATGAGCATGATGACCCTCAACTGCAGCACACACTGTGTCAGGTCACAGGGCCGAGGGCGACGTCTCAATGCTCAGAGTTATGTCCTCTAAGCAGGAGGAATAGCCACCGGCAGGGGAAAGGCAGAGCTAGTAGGAACCCCCCTTTCAACCCGTGTCTGGGCTCACAAGCTAGAGATTCCTGGTTCCTCTAGACTTTTGACAAGCTGGGCTATTCATGAGACGTGTTCGGGAGACACAGATTCATTATACTTGTGATCTCGTTATTACAACACTTTCCTCTGTTGCATTTAATGTCTTTTGCTTTGAATTCCATTTTGAAATGCAATAACAATGAAAATTATGTAGATAAGAATCCTATTCTGTGTACTGTGTGGACATTCTTGTCGTCCATTGGAGCTTTGATCTTATTTTGTGTGTTTCTATGTTCTCTACCAGAAATTCCAAGAGAAATATAACAAGAACAAACCACAGACCATCCTTGGAAGTAAGTGATGTGGAAAACAAGAACTTCTTCAGTTTCATACATACCGCAGATTTTTCCAATGTAAAATACCCCCTCCTGTTGTTTTCTCATTTGCCCAATTATTTCTTCTTTCGTAATCTATGCTTGGTATAATTATTAGTTATACAAAGTGGTCAGGAATGGCATAAACTTCTGTGGTAACCTAATAGCTCTGGTACTATATTACTATATGATCTTTTTGTAAATTTTTTATTATAATTTAAATTCATTATTAGTCTCTATTAGGTCTCTATTTCTGGTATACAGCATAGTGACTATGATCTTTTATATTCAGGAGTACTATATGGAGTAGGTGTTATGATTTTGCCTCAGTTCTAACATGTGATCCAGTATAATATACACTATTGATGTAATGACCTTTTAGGGAAAAAAAGAAACACTACATTAAATGTACATAATTTTATGTTTTTCTAGCAGTAGCACACATTTATCCACACAAGTATACACTACACACTTCTTAACAATCACAAAGTTGGAGGGAAAATCTTCAAGTTTGGAATCGATGGATTCTTATTATTCTCTGTTGTCCATTTTCATGAAAACCTGACACTTTTTATTAGTTGTGCTTGAGGCTACGATGTTATTAGCTCCTCTGGAGTGGCAGTGAAATTTCAGGGCCTATCCAGGTTTTGTTTGCACATTGTTAGATTTGGTGGCTCTGTTTTTTCTTGAGTTATATGTGGCTGAAGTTAAAACATTCCTCAAGAACATAATTGCAGCCTTTGACAGTTCTTTATGCGTGCAAGAACCAGTCCTAGTTTGAAATCCTTTGATTTGTTGTGAGAGATTTTGCAGTTTCCTCTGGCGCAAATTATGTTGTTTACCGTGTGGCAGGCATTTTGAGTTTGGGGCCCTTTTCATTTCAAAGCTGTAACAAAGTGTGACCAGTGCTTTTAGAACCACGTGGACTGGGGGACAGTGAGGTGTGCAGACTCCTGGCGGGCGAGGCTGGGTGTGACGCTGCACACAGCTGAACTCATGCAGTGCCTACAAATGAGACCCCTGCTCTGACGCCAGGAGTCCCTTTGACCTCAGTTGTAAGGTGCTTCTCAATTTCATAAGGTTAAACATGAAACTGAAAAGCATCTTAGAATTAATAAAATGCCATCTACTGCCTCTCTTTATGGGGAGTTATGAGAACACAATGAAAGCATACACGTCAAATTCCTAGCGTTACCCTGGAGTTCCATGTAAGCATTTCCACGTAATAGGATAGAAGGATTTTCTGAGCGTTACTGATGATACACACCAAATGTCAATGCATCAATGTCCATCGAATTTTAGAACTAACCAAAGAAGTATTGAAGCACCATTTAGTTTTCAGTATGTGAGAGGGAGAGAACCCAGCTTGGCGTGGAGGTTTTATTTGCCTGAAATTCTTAGACCATAAGGAAACAGACTCCCCAGCATCATTCCAATCCATTGACACACTCTGTGTGTGCGTGTGTGTGTTTATACACACAATATGCATTGTAGCAGTGGTGCTAATAACACGTTGCACCTGTGCGAAGCTGGCTGTAAGGAGTGCAAGCAGTGGTTTATGAGAAATCCGTCCCAGTGTTTCCCGGTTCCATTTTCTTGTTTGTGTGTGTGTAACCCCAGCCACCCCAGTCCCCAGGTGGATGTGCTGGTGTAGGCCTGCAGCCCGGCTCTCTGGAGAGGGTGTGGAGTGGAAGGGACATTTGAAGCACGTGTTGGGATGTGGCAGGGAGACCGGTTTCAAGGCTGATCATGGGATACATTGGAAGAGGCCATTTGAGCGTTCAGCTTTCTGGCTTTTAGGGGACTACCTGTGCTTGTTGTAATTACTGCCATCCATGAAAACGCATGAAGCATCCATTCTGATTTCCAGATTCTTCATTTAGAGACGTCCCACTGCCTGGTCTCTCCTTGCACCCTTCTTCCTCTATGCCGATCGGATTGCCCACTGGGAGGAAGGACGCTGCGGGGCAGGTCCATGCATTGTCCAGAAGTGTTCCGGGCACCACCTTAGACAGGTAAGACTCAGCGCTGTTCTACACCCTCACATCTCAGAGCCACTCTCTGTAGGCTAACTCTTCTCCTCCCCTCCCTCCAACTTCAGGAGGTCAGGGGCACCCTTGGAGGCTGAGACTGACGGGAACCCCTGGAGAAGCAGGTCTCATTCCGATGAGCTTTTACAGTCCATGGGCTCGTCTCCCTCCACGGATTCCTTCTTAATGGAAGGTGAGAAAAGGATGCGCTTGCGTGTGTACTTGTGTTTCCGTGAGCATTTGTCAAAAGGAGTGTTTTCTGAAGAACAGAAGATTGAAAAATATTCTTTGTTCTTTTAAAAAGAATTCTGTTTCATGGTATGTCTTTGGTATGCCTTCTTCTGAGTTAAAAATATATATATATGAAAATTTAGCCCAATGAAGACTTCCATAGAGTGACCAAAGACATATGATGCTGTTTTTAATGGACACACGTCATAAACATAATGAAGAGAATAACACTCACTATATGTTTGTTATTCTTTCAAAAAGTTTTACAGCTGTTAATGAATTGAAATAGGATTACATATTAAAAATATATATATTTCAGTTAGTTAAAAAAGGACCTACTTGGAACTCTGAGATATTTATCCCCATCTGTTGCCTTCTACTTCTAGGGGAAGAAAAGCATTTTTAAAGAGCATATTTTGTAGGCTAGGACTTAATCTGGGGAATTGCTTATTGGATCCAAGTTGTATCAATAAGTGAAAGAAAACTGAGTGAAAGGAGAGTAGTCACAAGGAGAAAGGAGTGAACTTTGCCCCACAAATGTCTGTCCTTTATTTTGCAGTTAACCCTTTATATTCACTGTCAGATCATCTTTATTGCTCTGAGCTGGAATCATTCTCAGGAGTGTTGTTTGGCCAGATAGAATTTAGTTTTCCTGTAGGGTATGTGTGTGGTCAAATTCCGTCAGAAAAGTCTACTCACACGTGACTTGAGTTCTCACTGTGCTTCAGGTGTATATTAAGGACAGCAAGACAAGTGCAGAACAAATCAGGTGGACAAGTGCAAAATTCAGATTTGAATAAAGAGTGCAAAATAGCCTGAGGCAAAAGAAATCAGTGTGTTCAAGATTCCGTAAGCACATCGTAGCCTCTGAAGGTTACCGAAAGTAAAACTAAAATAGAGCAAGCCAAAATAAACAAACAAAAGAATCTTGAAGTGTCCTTTTTTGGCATATACACAATCACTGTATTAATACCTGATTCTCTTTTGCTTTTATGAGTGCAGTCTTGGTTTTCAGATGTTTCAGCTTCATATCAATAGTATTTTGGGTTAGTTGTTTCGATGTCTGTAGGACGTTTATTTAGTGTGATGAATCCATAAACGTGGGGTCTTGTGTAGGTCTGCTTGTGTTTCACCTGTTACTCTACTGCAGACTTTTCTAAAAACACTTTAGATGTCATGGATTCTTCACTGTGGAGTGACCTCAGCAGTGACGCCCAGGAGTTTGAAGCGGAATCTTGGAGTCTTGTGGTGGACCCCTCGTTTTGCAGTAGGCAGGACAAGGATGTCATCAAAAGACAGGATGTCATTTTTGGTAAGTTTTTCAGATATGCTTCTTGGGATGAAGCAGTGCCCTATAGAGGAAGAAACCTAGAATCTGAAACATTCAGACCCGGGTTCAAATCCTATTTCTGTCATTCTCAAGTGACTTGACCTTAGACAAGTTGTTTAACCCACCTGGACTTCAGTTTCTCCCTCTGTAAAGTGGGGATAATGAAGTTGGGTTTAAAATGTTGTGAGAATGAAGTGAGTGAGGCATTGTACATACCTGGTACAAAGCAGAGTTTATTTCTCATACCTTTTTCAAGTGTTCTTAGGTGTGACCTATACACTTCCAGCTCTGCCATTAAATGAGTCACAGTAAAGTTTCACATGTGTTGATGTAGGATGGAGGAGGCCGATGCATAAATGACCCTGTAGTTGGCCGGCACACACCATAGATCTCCGTGCACGTAGACTGCAGCGGGGCGGGCAGCACCAGGGTCAGGGCTGTGCGTGACGGAATGCTGCATTCCTTCCTGCACGTGGAGTCAACTCCAGTGCCATGACGCCGCTTTGTGCTACTTGGGGTGGAGGCAGTGTGAATCCGGAGTTCAGTCATGAACTAGTTGGAAAAAATGAGGTTTAAAAAAATTTTGAGTGTAAAGTAGATGCTAAATAGTGGTTCCAAGAAGACACCCTATTTGGAAGATAAGACTAGCTCTTAGCTTTAACTGATCCTGTGTATAGACAGACCTTGGAGATATATCGAGTTCAGCCCCCAACCCTCAGAAAGAAAGCGAGTATCACAATAAAGTGACTCATGCAATTTTTTTGCTGGTGGAGAGTCATGCCTTCAATCTATAATACATGCACAATAAAACAAGTATGCCTGAATGCAAATATGGCCAAAAAAGTCCATTGGCAAATGAGGACCCCCTTCTCACCTGGGCCAGGTGGTGCTGTGCAGGTCAGGTGAGACGAAGTGCAGGCACGCTCTGAGATTTGTCCAGAGCTGTGTCCGTGGCAATTACTTGGGAAAGGAAGGTGCTGTTCCCTGTAGTATTTCTCATGTAATTTATATTATACTGTAATTTTTCTTTATTTGTTTTTTTATTTCATGTATTATTAAAAATAACCTAAGCCATTTTGTAAGAATTTATCATGTAGGGTAGTCCATGGCATGGGCTTTCATGTCAGAAAGGCTTGGGTTCTGGGGAAATTCCTTCACCTTTCTTTTTGTCTCTCTTTTAATAATAAAGGAAATCATTTCTATTGGGGGGGGGCCCATAATGGATAAATGGATTACAGGATTAAATGAAATAATATGGGTAGGTGTTTTGCACTAAATCGTGGTAAGAAATAATTGAAAGTTAGTGGGTCCCCAATTAAAGAGATTTTTGTTTATGGTTTAAAAAAGGGTGCATTTAGATTTGTTTGCCCTCCATGGCTGATATTTTAGATTCTTTTCCAAAGCACGTGAGTTTGGAAATACTATTCTGGGACTTCCGGTGCTCCCACAAGTTGTGAATTACTAATTTCTCTCACAATGCAGTTTGAAAATTGAGATTTAATTCACATACTATTAAGTATACTCCTTTACAGTGAATCTAATGGTTTTTGGTATATTTGCAAAGTTGTGCAGCCATCAGATGCCATCTGATTCCAGAGCACTTTTATCACTCCAAAAAGTAACCTGCATCCGTTAGTAGTCACTCCCCATTTCCCCACCCCCCGGTCCCCGGCAACCACTAACCTACTGTCTGTTTCTATGAATGTGCTTGTTCTGGACGTGTTGTATATAAATGGAACCATACACTATGAGTTTCTTTGTGACTGACTTTTTTCACCTAGCATCAGGTTTTCAAGATTCATTCATGTTGTAGTATGTACCCGTCTCTGTTCCTTTTTATAGCTAAATATTTCTTTGTATAAATATATCACATTCTGTTCATGTAATCATTAGTTGGTGGATATTTGGGGTTGTTTCCACATTGGGGGTCATATGGTAACTTTGAGGAACTACTAGGCTGTTTTACAAAGCAGCTGCACCGTATTACATACCCATTAGCAGTGTACGAGGGTTCTGATCTTTCCACATCTTTGTCTCACCAGTGCTTCCTTATTGTCCATCTTTTTAATGCAGTTATTCTTGGGTGTGTGAAGTGGTGTCTCTCTTCGGTTTTGGCTGCATTTTCTTGATAGCTAATGATGTGATTATTGGCCACTTGTAAATTCTTTGAAGAAACATCTGTTCAAATATTTTGCCTATTTTTGAAGTGGGCTTCTGTTATTGTTGTGATAGTTCTTAATATATTCTGGACTTAAGTCCCTTACTAGATACATGTTTTGTAAGTATTTTCTCCCATTCTGTGTGTGTCTTCTTACTTCGTCGAGGATGTCCCTTGATCACAAGACACTGTTTTTGCCTGGAGATGGGGGGGGGGGGTTTAGACACAGATCCAGGAATAGAAAGGACCTACTGCTGTCTGCTTTGAGGAACTTTATTATATTTAATTCAATTTAATTCGCCAAGTTAATTGTATTCCTACTCAGTGCAAAAAACAATCAAACAAACAAAAACCCCAAAAGCAAGACAGAAAAACCCAAACAAACTAAGTTTTATTATGTAGAGCACTCAGGGAGAATAGACCTGGTTCCCGGATGCAGCTGCATGAAGATGCTAGCTAGTTATGTTGTGAGAGTTCCCGATACATTGGATTCTTCCATACTGGACTTGACTTATATGTATCCTCATATATGGAAAAAAATGTCAACTAATTTAAGCTTACATTAATGTTTAATTGATGCTTTTATAGTGGGAGGAGGTTATTTTTAAACATTTCCTCTTTTTAATTTGTGCATCCTATAGTGTTTAGCTACTAAGGTAGGTCAGCAGGGATTGTTGTTTTTAAAAGCTTGTTCCTGCTTGCGTGTTTCAGAGCTAATGCAAACAGAAATGCATCACATCCAGACCCTGTTCATCATGTCGGAGATCTTCAGGAAAGGCATGAAAGAGGAGCTGCAGCTTGACCACAGCACGGTGGATAAAATCTTCCCTTGTTTAGATGAGTTACTCGAGATTCATAGACATTTCTTCTATAGCATGAAGGAGCGGAGGCAGGAGTCCTGTGCTGACAGTGACAGGAATTTTGTCATTAACCGAATTGGAGATATTCTAGTACAACAGGTAAGAGAGGTTTAAAGGCCCTAACCTCAAAAACCGAAAGGTTTGCACGCTCTCTATAGTGTTAAAAGCTTATGGAGAATTGGAATTGATTTCATTTTGATTGACAGATGGTTTGGATTGGTTTTCTTTTATTTGATGTTGGTTTGCATGACTGATGCCCGAGAGCTTTCACTAGTCATTGGCAGGCTCAGCTGTGTCACAGCACAAGACAGGATCATTGCCCTGTCACCACCTCAACCAGCAGTCACAGCCAGAAAGAAATCCTCTTAAGAAAGTTCTAGTTAAACTTCTTATGGTGATGGCTCTCCAATAATGACTGCTCCCCCGGGGGGCAGCGATTGGCTTACCAACATCTCTAAGACAAACATGCTCATTTCAGGAGGAGTGGTGCAGACCTATTATCATCACAGCCCTGAGTTCATGCCTGGGAGACAGATTTTTCCATGGGTCAAGCATATTGAAATATCTCCCCCCATCTCTACTTCTCTCTATCAGTTATCATTGGCATCCTAGTTATTCATCTTTCTCTTTTTTCTTGGCTAATGATTCCCTACCTCTTGATCCATCTGTGATGTGCTGGTGGAAATCAAATTCCCATGGACTGAGAGCTGAGTCCATGGACAGGATCAGGCAGCCAGGGTAAAAGCCAGCCAGTGAAAGCGCCCCTCCTAAGGACCCCCAAGTGCCTCCACGTAACCTTTTCTTCAGTCTGTATAAGTATTCAAACTGCAGACAAATGAAAAAGTTGCACAGACACTAAAAAAGAATAAAATATGTCAAATGTTTTTCATTTGGCTATTTGATGATTGAATTAGTTTTCAGTATAGCATAATCACATTAGGTTGTTGTCTTCCCTTTACCCCTTGATTACTTCCTTTTATTTTAGTTTGAAAGGTGTTTGGGGAAGAGAATTGACTGTGTTCAGAAGGTCCATGATGTTTATTCTCTTTTTTTTGTAGTGCGAATAGTTTATTTGCTCATATGCCATGAAAAGACCAGAAAAACAACATGAGCTGCTTTTATAAAACATAGTATTGCTAAGAAGTAGGCCCATTAATAGACAGACAGAGCATACAGATATTATTGTCTATTCGTCGATTAATAAATAGGCAATTATCTTAACATATGTTCACCAGCATTGAGCTTTGGAAACCAGGATGTTTATTCTTTATTTGCAAAAAAAATGTATAGAAATTATGAAAAGTACATTTTCCATTTAATGTTTAGAAATAACTCAATTTATAAACCATCATTGAAATCTTATTTTCAGTTTTCAGAAGAAAATGCAAATAAAATGAAGAAAATATATGGAGAATTCTGTAGCCATCACAAAGAAGCTGTTAGCCTATTTAAAGAACTCCAGCAGAATAAAAAGTTTCAGAATTTTATTAAGGCAAGTATTTTCAAACTGCCGCACAGCGGCAAACCAGGGTGGGAACACGGCTCATGCTTGGTTCTTATATGATCTGAGTGTCACTGCTGGGTGCTGGTGCTGTTTCAGGGGACGGAGAAGGAAATACTAGTAGGTTTATGGCCAAAATGGAAAGTCCTTTTTTTCTGTATTAGTAAAATATTTCTTCAAATTGTTTTCTTTTAAACTTTTATTTGTGAAGTCATGTCCTCCACGTTTATGAGCACCTCTGTGATATCTTGTGGAGCTACTTCATGCCCTGACAAATTATAAATCAGAAGAATCAGTAAAAATAAAGACAGGACCCTTCCACCCACGCAGGATTAGTTTGAAGCAAATCCATGGCTCATATCATTTCATGTGTATCTCTAAACAATGTATATTTTTAAAAATTATAATGTTACCACACTTAGATGAATTAACACTAATTCTTTAATGTTTTCCAACAGCTGGCCAGTATTCAAATTTCCCCAATTATTTCATAAAATTTAATTATTTAAATCAGGATGTGTGCAAGGTTCACCATTGTATAAGGGGGTTATATCTTTTTAAATCTCTTTTAACTTAAATATTCCTTTTCCCTTTTTTGCATCTTATTTATTTTTTAAAGACATTTGTCTTTCAGCATTTCATGAATTCAAAAAATTTTTTAATGTACCATTTCAATGATTCTAACAGAGTCACCTCCTTTTTTCCTCCCCACATACATGTATTGTATATTGAGAACTTGAACACTTAAATAATACTTTGAGATTTTTAGGAAGAAGTTGCCCCGATTAGAGGGAACTTTAAGTTCTATGATGAACACATAGAGAGGAAGAGTTGTTGGAAAAACACAGTCAACTGACAACTCATACTCAAAATCTAACTTCAATTTGTGAGCATTTTTCAAAAGTTTTGCTCTTCATGAATCTACCACTTACAAGTATTGGGATTTACTCAGTTTTGGAATTAACTACAAATACATCAGAGCAATGTCAAACCTCTTGAAATCTTGGAGAGCTGGGTTTTTTGAAGTCAGTGACAGAGTGCAATGTCATGGCCACGCATCGTTTTGATTAATGGTAATGTGTGTCGTGTTGTGTCTGACTAGAGGTATGCTGTCGCAGATTCTTTGTATTACTAAATTCACTCCTATAAAGAAAATACAGATAGGGTTTGTGAATGTGAAAAAATGTATCTCTATTTTTTAAGCTGCGAAATAGTAATCTTTTGGCTCGACGTCGAGGAATTCCGGAGTGCATCCTGCTAGTCACGCAGCGCATCACGAAGTACCCCGTGTTGGTGGAGAGGATACTGCAGTACACAAAGGGTGAGTGGCAGCTTCTGGGGCAAACGTTTGCCTCTTTCCTTAGTTTGAAGCATATCTGAGCTGTGGTAAAGGGCTAGAAATGCTCATGGCCTCTGATTCATGGAGATTTTCCTAATGGAAAAACTGTTAAAGCCTTAGGAATTAAGATCTATTTTGAAAAGTCATCTTTCATAATGGGGCTTGGCCAATAGCTTGAAGTCCTCCAAGCTGCCCAAACCAGTCAGGCTTCTTCAGACTTTGTCCTTGCCTTTCTCTTCTACAGTTTCTTCATATCTAGACCTTCTTAATCCCTCTTCATCCTCATCTTCCTACTAACTCCCCAGCAGCCTGATGAAACACATGTGATTGATCCTCGCAACAAATGTCAGCTCTCCAAAGCAATGAATTATTAGATTGACAGTTCTTTATGAAGGAGCTGTTTTTGACCCTGCCAATTTATTAACTTCCAGGGAGTAACATCCAGGCACCCTTTAAGGAGCCATTAATGCACATGGCCAGACTGTAAGCTCTCAGAGGGATGTAGAAGACCTCTGTCTGGTTCACAACCAGATCTTCAGTGCCTACTGCAGCGGCTGGTATAGACTAGCCTATCGATAAACACACACACATTACTGCAATGAATGAATAAATAAAAATGCTTCTTCCTTAAGCTAACTTATTGATCTCAAGTTTATTATCATTGGGGGGGTAGTGTGTTGCGTGAACAAGGACTTGGATTTGGAATTGTGTAAACTTGCATTGTTGCTGCATATATTTGTTTCTGCCATTTATTAGTTGGACAAGGTAATTAAATGAGCCTCAGTTTTCTCTACTACCAAGGAAGAATAATAATCCTTATCTTGTGGAATTGTTGTGAGGATTAAGTGAGATTGTCTCAGAAAATGCCTGGCGCAGAAATTGCCTGGTATAAACAACGTGCTCAGGAAGTGGAAACTGATTTCATTATCTTTATGATGATCAGCTGACCTAGTGATAATAAAAAAGACACCATTTTCATTAAGATGCCATGTAAGATCAATGAGATCTTATATGCTAACTCTAAAAAAAATCAACTTATAACATCCTTTTTCTGAGGACTCTAAGTGAGTAGCATCTGTTCCTTGTGTCCCATTCCTATTGCTCCTTCTGATATCACATGGAAGGAAATGCAAGCACAATATACAGAGAAAAGCCTCATAAATTTTGTTTTCAGGAAAAGAATGAAAACAAAATCAAGACTTTCAGTTTGTGTTATTTTCATATTCTCTTAAGATTAATACACTACTTCAAAGACTAAAGTTTGTCAGTTGTATTAGGTTAGCGCCAAGAATCATTCCATGCTGGATTCATGGTAGAATGTACAACAGTTGCCTACTGTGTGCCAGATGATAGTGAAGACATTTGGCTCCTCACACACAGCTGTCTCAGTGACTGTGGACACCACCTCCTTAGGACAGACTCTACCAATGGCCAGTTATCTCTGGCTACTGGGAACATTGGTCACAATATTCCCAGTAGTGCTTCTCAAACTGTATTAGGAATTACCTGGGGAACTTGTTTAGATATAGATTCCCGTTTGGTAGGTCTGAGGTAGAACCCAAGGGAAGTATTTTTAACAATACTCCCAGGTGGTGCTCCTATACTTTGAGTAGCAAGCTCAAATTAGTGTAAGACACTAATTTATCTCTGAAAGTGAAAAGACTTTGAGCCTTTCCTTGGCCTTACCCCAAGTCACCTTGTAAACTCAACTTTGACTTTCTCTGCTCGACTTTCCTATTTGTGAATGTGTTCTTTAGAAAGAACTTTGTTGGGTGAGGTGGTGCTGCTTAGTGGCCAGTAGGTGTGAAATAGTGAGTATTCTTCCCTGGGCAGTGAGAGAGAATTGTCGTTGTTACAGAGGCTTGTCTGGATCTGTTCCTTGAGGCTTTCTGACAGATCCTCAGATCTATTTAAGACATTTAGAACTTGAAGAGCTTAGACCCTTTGGAGGACTTGTACTCATTCCATTTGACTGCTATTCCTACATGTTTATTTCTACTGCTGTAGGCTCTAGAGAACCTTTTATATTCTCTGCCAATGTTTCTCATATTTTAGCACCTTCTAATCTCCTGAAACTTTCCCCTTCAGTTCCATTTGCCTCAAAAAACATCAAGTAGGTGGTTTTTTAAATCCACAAATATAGAAAATAGCTACAATCAGTTTCATCCAAAGTTTCAGGAGGCTGTTCCAGAAAGTCCTCCAGAGATTTTGCTAAGATTATGCAGAGATAAGAGGAGGTGGTCACAGCGAAGGCAGTCCTGAGACGGAAGTTCATAGGGATACAGGCCTATCCAAAAAAGCTAGAAACATTTCAAATAAACAACCTAAACCCTACATCTGCAAGAACTGGAAGAACAACAACAAATAAAGCTCAGAGTAAGTAGAAGGAAGGAAATAATCAAAATCAGAGCTGAATTAAATGACATACAGACTAAAAGAATAATTCACATGATCAATAAATCCAAGAGCTGATTCTTTGAAAAGATAAACAAAATTGACAAACCTTTAACCAGACTCATGAAGAAAGAAAGGAAGAAGAGCCAAATAAATAAAATCAGAAACAAAAGAGGAGAAGTTACAACTGATACCACAGAAATACCAAGGATTGTAAGAAATTACTACAAACAACTGGATGCCAAGAAATTTGAAGACCTGGGTGAAATGGACAAATTTCTAGAAAAATATTATCTTCCACAACTGAATGAAGAATTAATACAATCAAAATGGTCATACTACCCAAAACAATTTATAGATTCAGCAGAATCCCTATTAAAATACCACGGATGTATTTCACAGATATAGAACAGACAATTCAAAAATTTATAGGTAATCATACACAAATAGTTCCCAAATAGCTGTAGCAGTTTGGAAAAAGAAGAACAAAGTAAGAGGGATCACAATACCTGATATCAAACTATATTATAAAGCCACAGTATTCAAAACAGTCTGGTACTGGTATAAGAACAGACATAGTGGGACAGATTAGAGAGCCCAGAAATATGACCATGTCTCTGTAGTTAATTAATATTCAGTAAAGGGGGCAGGAACATAAAATGGAGTAAAAATAGCCTCTTCAACAAATGATGTTCGGAAATCTGGACAGCTACATGCAAAAAAAAATGAAACTTGACTACCAATTTAGGCCATACACATAAGTAAACTAAAGATGGATAAAAGACTTAAATATAAGTCATGACACCATAAAAGTCCTAGAGATGATAGGCAGGAAAGCCTCAGATATTTCATGCAGCAATATTTTCACGGATATGTCCGCTAGAACAAGGGACATAAAGGAAGGAATAAACAAATGGGACTTCATCAAATTTAAAAGCTTCTGCATGGCTAAAGAAAACATCAGCAAAATGAAAAGGGAACCAATGTATGGGAAAATATGTTTGCCAATGATACTTCGGATGAGGGATTGATCTCCAAAATATATGAAGAACTCACAGGACTCCACTGCAAGAAGACAAACAATCCAATTAAAAAATGGGCAAAGGACCTAAACAGATACTTCTCTAAGGAGGACATACAGAGGGCCCAGAGACATATGAAAGGATGCTCAGCATCACTAGCCATCAGAGAGATGCAAATTAACACCACAATGAGTTACCGCTTCACACTGGTAAGAATGGCCATCATAAACAAATCAACAAACAAGTGTTGGAGAGGATGTGGAGAAAAGGGAACCCTAATACACTGTTAGTGGGAATGCAGACTGCTGCAGCCACTGTGGAAAACAGTATGGAATTTCCTCAAAATACTAAAAATGGAACTGCCTTTTGACCTGGAATTCCATTGCTGGGATTATACCCTAAGAATCCTGAAATACCAACTCAAAAGAACCTATGCACCCCAATGTTCATAGCAGCATAATTTACAGTAGCCAAGTGCTGGAAGTAACCTAAATGCCCACCAGTAAATGAGTGGATCAAAAAACTGTGCTACATTTACACAATGGAATACTACACAGCAGAAAGAAAGAAGGAGCTCCTACTCTTTGCAATAGCATGGATGGAACTGGAGAGCATTATCCTAAGTAGAATAAGCCAGGCAGTGAGGGACAAATACCATATGATCTCACCAATAAGTGTAACCTAATCGACAAAACAAATAAGCAAAATATAACCAGAGACATTGAAATAAATAACAAACAGAAACCAGAGGTGGGGGGAAGGGGGACAATAGAGGAAGGAAGGGGAAGGGTCATCAAGGAACATGTAGCAAGGACCCATGGACAAAGCCAAAGAGGGGAGAAAGATTGAGGGTGGGAGGTGGGGGTAGGGATGGGTGTAGTGGGGGAAAGTGGTGGTGAGAAAATGGAGACAACTGTACTTGAACAACAATACAAAAAATCATAAAAAATGAAACAGATTTTGTTGTAAAAAACAAAAAGAGGAAGTAGTCAATGTTTTGAAGAATAACAACTGGCTCCGGCTGGTGTGGCTCAGTGGATTGAGCACTGGAATGCAACCAAAGGTTGCTGGTTTGATTCCCAGCCAGGGCACATGCCTGGGTTGGGGGCCAGGTCCCCAGTTGGGGCATGCAAAAGGCAACTGGTCGATGTTTCTCTCACATATCAATGTCTCTCTCTTTCTCCCTCTCATCCCTTCTCTCTAAAAAAGGAATAAGTAAAATTAAAAAAAAAAAAAAAAGAATAACAACTGGACTTGGTGAATGGCACGAGCCACTAGGCGCAGTGCCTTGGTCCATATTTTTAGTTTGAAAAATGTTTAATATGTATCATTGATATATTCATCTTCATGCTAATGCCTTTGTAAACATAAATTTGAGTGTTAATTTATGGAGGGAGGGATCCAGGAAAGCAACTGATCCTGCGGCCCATTCAGAGCACCCTGAAGCTCCAGTTTATGAAAGGGCTAATGAAGGCCTGTGGCTTGGTTGTGTCACAGGAACTTGGTGTGGGGATTACCTGATTACCTGCATTTGGGAAGGTGGAAGGAAGGCCTGAGTTAGCCTATGTGGTGGGGCAAAATCAGGTTAAGAGTTGTGAGTGTGTGAAGCACCGGGTTTATTTTTGTACTGTTACTTATTAATTACTGTATGACTTCCACCTGCGTGGACAACCATACGCCTACCTCTGCCTCTGCCTAGGTATATAGGACGTCCCTGCTGTGGGGGGAGGTCAAACCAGTCCCTAGAAACCAGACTGCCTATTTTCACAGTGTTTCAGCCGAAGCACATCTGATAAGCAAATCTTTTCTAATTAAATCTTTTAACAGTTCTTTTGGGAGGAGGGGTGCATGGTGATAATGTGGTATTCGAGTTTAATCCAACCTTTTTGTTATGAGATTTTTGCTATCTGGATGACACATTTAACTGTATTTAAAACTGTAGGAAAAAACTGTCTTCCTTAGCCCTCTGGCTTATTGTATGATGTTCTTTCTTTCTTCTTCCCATGCAGAGAAAACCGAAGAACATAAAGACTTATGCAAAGCTCTTTGCTTAATTAAAGACATGATTGCCGCAGTGGATTTAAAAGTCAGTGAATATGAGAAAAACCAAAAATGGCTTGAGATCCTAAGTAAGATCGAAAACAAAACGTACACAAAGCTCAAGAATGGCCACGTGTTCAGGAAGCAGGCCCTGATAAGCAAAGAAAGGACTCTGCTGTATGACGGCCTTGTTTTTTGGAAAACTGCTACAGGCCGTTTCAAAGGTACTGTAACTCCAACAGACTGAGTTCTCCACCCCCCACCCCACACACACATGTTATTCATTTAACAAAGGGCATATTTTCTAAAGAAACCTGGTTCAGAGATGTAGCCACACACCTGGACTCTAGGTCAGTGGGAGAATTCTCGTGGGACCGAGATGTGCATGCCTGTAGGCTGTGCGGCCAACACAACAAACCTTTGGTGCCAGTTTTCTGCTTTAAGTAAAAAGCCACCACATGTATTTTATGAATGCACAAGTTTGTGATGTTGGAATCAAAGGAACTGAAAATCCTGCTAATGGTTGGCACAGAAATGTTAATCTGGCAAATGTGTATTTAAAGTGAGGCGGTACACCTGCACACCTAGAGTCTGGCGTGTGC
Source organism: Tonatia bakeri (assembly GCA_004024845.1). Taxonomy (NCBI): domain Eukaryota; kingdom Metazoa; phylum Chordata; class Mammalia; order Chiroptera; family Phyllostomidae; genus Tonatia; species Tonatia bakeri. The sequence goes on from PVIA01001489.1 coordinate 191,544, forward strand.
TGCCCGGCTCCAGGCTGAAGGGGAAATGAGCTCTGAATGTCATCTTTGTTACTGAGTAATACATGTATAGACATGTTTACATTTGGTGCAAATGCTTCCTCAGTGCTGTTATTTGCTAGTGGGCATCAGCTTGGCTCTGGGTCTAAAACAGTTTATTCACATACTTAAGGGCTGATTCTGTAGCGAGCATCTTGCCTGATCTGGGCATTCTGAACCCTGACCACATTCTAGAATCAGCTCTGGAGCTTCAGAAACTTACAACTGCTTGTCTTCTCCCAGAAATTCTGACTGTATCGGTCTGGGGGTGAAGTTCAAGTACAGGGATGCTTAACAGCTCCCACGTGAGCCTGCTGTGCAGCCAGGTTAAGAACTTCTAGTCTGTCCTCCTCGTTTTTAACACATCTTAACATCCTTAGGTAAGCACTGGGAGGTTGTTGAGTCCAGGGAGGATGGTCAAGTTTCAGTGGTGGTTGCCACCACTGACTGAAGTGGTAGCTGACGATCAGCAACTCGCCGTGTTGCAACTAAACGTCACCTCAATTACAATATTAATCAATGTAAAATATGAAGCACAGTCTGTAGATCCTATTTGTTCAAGTCATTTGCTCTTTATCCATTTCACAGAATCACTAGTTTGGCAGCTTTCTGTCAGAATGGTTAGTGCATAGTGAAGATGGTTCTTGTGCACAATTTGTAGGGGAAATATTGGATCTCAAACTTCCTCAGATCTAGATGGAACAAAATAGCAGATTTTTATATATATAATTCAGGGCAGAAACTGCTTTCTAACATTTTTAATTAAACATCTTTTATTCCCCATAGAGGTAAGGGCTTGCTCCAGTCTATTAAAACCTTTTTTTTTTAATTGGATATTTTTCTTCCTTTTTATAAGCTACAACATTAAATTTTGCTGGAGATTTAGCACTACTTATAGTTACGCATATAAACACACATAACTAAACACAGCTTGTCTGTCAAGTTATCCATAAAAATATCTTTGGCTATCACAATACAGGCATTTTATAAAAGTCTTATAATTAGACTAAATCTTAGTCTCTTGATTTCTAATAAATTTATTTAAATTTCAAACACAAAATCACAATGTTTAATGGTGGCATTTGAACTGTGGTTTGCTTCATTAATACTAAAATGTGTTTTTCTTTGAAGATATCCTAGCTCTCCTTCTAAGCGACGTGCTGCTGTTTTTACAAGAAAAAGACCAGAAATACATCTTTGCAGCAGTTGTAAGTATATTACCATGCGACGCATATTTTAAATGGCTTAATCCCACATCTCCTTGAAAAAAATGCCTGAAATTCCTAATGACATTAAGTAGTCATTGTCAAGAAAATGCCCCTGTTCTATCCCCATTGTAATTAGTGACTGCAGTGTTTAGTAACACGCATCAGATTGGATTTAACTGGCAGGGTAAGTGTTGAGTTATCACAGCCAGGACAGGTAGTTAGTTGGTTCAGCAGCTTAAGCAACTGTGAAAATATTGAGGTTGTTTGCAACTGGTTGGTGAATAGGCACTGCCTTAAGTTCCCCCAGGTGACCCTCTGCCATCTGGTTATCCTGCCCTTGACTTTCAGCAACTCTGGTGTTAGTGCTGGTCACTTCTGGTGCCTTGCTCCCTGTGCCCATTGGACGGGCCTGCTCTGCCTGTTGCTAACCCCATTCACAACTGTCGTGACGTTTCTTCTACCCAACAAGAAAGCACCATCCTGGTACCTGAAGTTTAAAGATTACTCCTTATTTCTACTATAGTGGTTACAAATTAATAAGGCTATTCACGTAACAGTTACCTCTATAGTATGTTATGTTAATCTTGCCAGCAGAGTTAGATTAGCAGTGAAACCAGAGTTTTGTAACATTACTTACACAGCATGTTGTGGTCCAAAATGACACGCTTAAAGAAGGATGATACCATCAACTAACTCCTTGTTGCATCACGGAGCGTGGGGCCCCATGAGAGGGAGGAATCTAAGGTGCAGCACCAGTGTGGACAGTGTCGTGGTGTCTCTAAAATGCCAGTGGTTTTGTCTGTTGATTGCTAAGATGTTCAGGTGTCATTAGCAGGTATCAGTTCCAGCTGGTTTTGGCAAATTCAAAGCTTAATGAGTTTTCTGTTATGCTGCTTAGAGTAACTAAGAAGCATGCCTGCCCAGTGATGGGTTCTGGAGAGGAAGTGGCTGGATCAGAGCCTCACCTGGGTGTCTATGCTGGTCAGGTTGGCGCGATGGGCTTCGTCACCCCGTTCAGCACATTGCCTCATATCAGTACAGAGATGCACGTTGAGAAAAGGTCAGAGGTTCTTTCACAAAGCTACACCAGAGGACTGCAAGAGGCCTTAAACAAGTCCCTGTGCCGCTGGTCCATTGAAACTGTGTATTTGCAAATTTCATGACAACCTACTGACTGGTCCCGCACCCCGCACCCCCCACCCCCCCGCTATTATCTGGGATGCTCTGGAAGAACACAGAGTCAGTAAGGGGGAAGGCAGGACCATTTCATTTGGCCTGTGGGTTGGTGAGAGCCCAGCTGGAAGAAAAAATAATTTACACCACATCTTTATAGAAACAAAGGTTCTTCAAAACCAAAGACCTAAAGGAGACGCAAATCCTGCTTCTTGGGTGATATCATCGGCCAAGCAACCTGATGATGGTCAAGAATTAGGCACAGCGTATAGACAATGATTTTGTTTTCGACGGCAGCAAAGTGCTGGATTCAGGCTGTGGTACTTATAGTATGACTTCAAATAGGGGTCTGTCCCTCCTATCTGGCCTCCTGAAGAGTTGTCTGGGCCTCCCGTGGATCACATTCACCATTAAAGGGAACTGTGGGGGTGCAGTGTACCAGATGTCAGGCCGAAGGCAGCCACAGCCCAGCTTCTCCTGGCAAAATGTGTTTGGCAGTGGACAACAGTCACACGATGCTGATCCTGCTTCCTGAGGATGTTAGCCTGGCATGTGGCTGCCTTCATAAGGGCTGGCTAAGCCCTTGCTGACGTCAGGAAACAAAAAAGCAACCATTATCCCTAAAGAGTCAAGTTCACCCTATTGTTAAATCATATCTTTTTTTAGTTTCATCACATACCTTGAATTGACACAGCCCAAGTGTCACAGATATACCGTAGTTCCTGTCGTGAGGGAACCAATGCGTCGGCCAGGGGTATACAAGTAGCTGGATTTGCTAGTTCTCACCTGAGTGTTTTAGATAGTTGTCTTCATGCTAATACCCACAGTGAGATTCTCTGTCCCTCGTGCTATTAGAAAAACTTCTCAAGTAAATGCTCGGTACATGTCACAGAAGCCATCGTGAATTTGGAAATGGCCAGAAGATAAGCAGCTGAAGGTAGCAAAAGGGTGGAGTAGCTTCCCTAAAAGACAATTTTGTTTTTAAAGAGGACTCAGCTGGAAATGGCAGTAGGCCCCAATCCATGACATGAGGGGGAAGAAGTAGATGTGTTTACTGAATCTTGGAATACTGAGTCTAGGAGGTCGTCTTAAATATCAGAGGAGGTAACTTTAAAATGAATGACCGATAAAACAGAGAGTGACCATATAGATGTGCAAGTGCAAGTTCAAAGTAGGAAGTGACTTTAAGGTCTCGTTACCACGGTGGAATCAGCCACTTTGTGGATCACAAAGGACGTAGCATAGCGATGCAGCTAAAGGCAGCTCCTTTTCCTCTCCCTCCGTGGCGGAGGTCTTCAATCCAGTGCCTGCAGGGGTTGGGCAGGGATGTGAATGAGCGAACTAGACCGGGCTTGGTGTCAGGGAGCGACAGAGAGGGGTGGGGACTGTAGTGAACTGGTGAGTACATGCCCTGGCCCAAAGCGGACAGGGATTATGCAGCTACAGTGCGTTTTTAAATGAGGATATGGGTCCAGGATTGCCAATCTTCTGCTTCCCCACAAATCCAGAAATCTAGAATTTTTAATGTGGAATCCCCTAATTTTTAAGTGTTGACAATTATCCAGAGAAAAAACCTGTTTTTAAAATGCTATGGCACGAACAAAACATCTCTGCAGTCTGGGTGAGGCCTCTGCACCATCAGTTTTTGACATCTTCTCTCCAGAGTAGACATGTTACCTCTGATCCCAGAGATTTAGCAGGAGTTGCCAGTCATCTCTGGTGTTTGTGTGATCAGTGTGAGTAATGATGGGCAGATCCCTGAGGCCTCCTGGTCTGATGGGATGTAGTTAATGCTACTTTCTACCCACTTACCTATTTTTCATTCTTAAAATATCTGACTCCACACTTCCCCTCCTTTTACAACACTAACCAACTGGTTCCCCTCCTTTTACAACTAACCAACTGGTTTGAATAATTTCCCTCTTGCCTATGTCTTAAGCAATTCAACCTACTCTGCCTCTTTATACAAAGAGGCTGTTTATTTTGTAAGCTGAGGACGCTGAAACTGTGCATTGAAAGGAGAGGAGGTAGGGTCTTAGACAGTAGGTCTATAATTGAATGAGGGGTATCCCAGAACTCGGGAGCTCTCCCTCACTAGAGATGGCCAGACTCGATGGCCATAGCTGCTTTGGCTTCCATTTGCAAAAGCTGAGCACAGGACTGGGTAGGCCAGTAGCCTGTCTTTTTTTTTATTTTCACTTTTTCTGCCCTGCGAGGGATGGGAGGAAGCGGTACTCCTGGTAAGCCCCTGCACACACCTTCAGAGGTGGGAGAGCCCCGTGATGCTGGGCAAGCGAAGCCAGCACCAGGGAGTCAGCAGTGAGGGGTGGAGTGGCATGTTCTGGATGAAGGCGTCCCTCAGTCCACGGGGGAGAAGCAAAACCACGTACTGTGGCCGACTCTATAAACAGTGGTGGAAGCCACAAACCAAAGGAGATTCTTCCTATTTACCCCCAAAATTGTAGCAGGCATTTTTTCTGGCTATTCTTTCAATTGCAGCTGACTAACTATTGGACATCACTAGGATCAGAGTCTTCCTCTTCTTCGAATTCCCAGGACTTGGAAGAGCACATTGGTCACAGCAGTGCTGGGAGAAGTGGTGATTTAATCATGACTTGGATGCCACATTTTAGACTTGCTTCCTATTCCCTTCTGATGAAATTAAGCTAAATCTAGTTCTCCAGACAGTCATTGAGGACCTGCTCTGTGTAAAGCACTGTGTCAGACATACAAACATGAATTGGAAACGCTCCTGCCCCCGGGGGCTCCCCTGGTTGGTGGAAAGGAGAAATTTCAGACAGAACCGTGGAGTTGTTTGCCATGCCCCTGCAAAGCAGGAGACACTGGCTGTGCCAGGGGAATCGAAGCCTTGCCTCCTCATTCTTGCCTTTCATTTTCACATTCCGCCTCTTAGTACTGGGATTCCGTGTCCATCACCTTTGGGAAACAGTGTTGCTGTTAACTGTCCAGCCCAGCAGACTCTTTAGGCGGGCTTCCAGCCCTCTCAATCTCTTTGTAACACCTGATATACTATTTCCTGTCCCATGCCCTTCTAGAAAAATCCTTCCAACTCTGACTGTGGCATTTTGGTATTTTTCTTAATGCTCTGATTGTTCCCTCTTTGAAAAAGCTGTCCTTTTACTTTATTTCTTGTTGCAAAGTAGTTTTATTTTCTTGCAGCAAGTAGTGAAGACAGGGGATTTATATCCAGAACTCTGCTTCCCCGAGAGGAGGCTTAACTGTTGTCTCCATACACTGTGGTCAATGACGTGCTGGTTTCTTTAAAAGCGATCCTTTCAACCACCAGTTCCTAAGGACGGCCGTCCTCCTGCATCTGGTTTTCTGCATCTGGTTTCCCCATCCTCTCCTCACCATGCCCTTTCCATGGGGACCTCACCAACTTCCACAGCTCCTGGGAACGCATGGAAGGACACTAAGACTTACCTGACACTGTTGCCTCCCTTCGCTAACGTGTCACGTGCGCCCCTTGCTGTAGACAGGGTGCTGCTTCACCTGCACGTCCTCCTCTTTCATGTAGGACCAGAAGCCATCCGTTATCTCCCTGCAGAAGCTCATCGCTCGAGAAGTGGCAAATGAGGAAAGAGGCATGTTCCTCATCAGTGCTTCTTCTGCCGGCCCCGAGATGTACGAGATTCACACCAACTCCAAGGAGGAACGAAATAACTGGATGAGACGGATCCAGCAGGCCGTCGAGAGGTAACGGCCCCTTCTGTCCATCACCTAGGGAGTGGGCTTGGTCAGCTGGGGGCAGTGTTCTAACTGTGTCTCCTCTGCATGAAAATTTGGCCTCAGCCAGAGCAGCCTGCATCCTCCTAGGATAGCCCTCCTCTGTAGTGCTGTGCTCCACGCCCACCTACATGTAACCCCCCACCACCCCTGCCAGCGCAGCCCAGCCCACCTCGGGCGGCTCACTCTCACTGCCTTCGCAAAGACCTCTTTGGCTCCAGGGGTCTCTTTCTTACCTGACATTCGTTACCATTCGCTCTCTGAAGCATCTGTTTGGTGCTTGTCTTCCACTGCCTTGCAGCCGGTGTCATTTTTTATGTGTCTATACCTATTAGAGTGGAAGCTCCTGGAGGGCAGAAACTGGAGAATCAATCAGTAAACGTTTCTAGATGAGCGGGTCGAGGTGCTCTAAGTCAGTTTGCTCCTGATTGTTGTGCAAGGGCAGTTTTTGTAAGTGGGAGAGGGAGGTTGGGGGAGATCATTCTTAATGGTAATTTGATTTGTTAGATCTTGAATGACCTGACATAAAATTTCTTCATCACCACTGTGCCCCCACAACCAGGCACCCACTCCCATTCCCTACAACTCCTCTACTCTACCCCATTAACAGAACTGCCCACAGGTAGTAGAAAGCAAAAGTTATTTTAGTCATAGCTAATGCTGGTGTTGACGTTATGTGTGTGTGTGTGTGTGTGTACATGAGTGTATGTGCACGTGAGTTTGTTGAGATATTTGAGTCATCTTATGTGGCTAACTCTGAGAGCTGTGTTACATTATGCGGGGTCCTTTATATACTCAAGAAAACCAAATCCCTTGGCCTGAGGCATGATGAGTTCTCTTTATGCTGAATTTTTTTTAAGTAATTCCACTGCCAGTCCCCCTGTCTTTCCAATGAACCTAAAGATGCTTGGATTTGGTTTCAGTTGTCTCTCTCGGCTGCTGTCTTTCACAGTTGCCCAGAAGAAGAAGGGGGAAGGACGAGTGAGTCTGATGAAGAGAGACGGAAAGCTGAAGCAAGAGTGGCCAAAATTCAGCAATGTCAAGGTCAGTCTGGCACCTCGGGTTCCCTGAGCATTGTGTGTGTTTGTGGATATAGAAAAAGCCCAGGTGTCGTGGATAGAAAGTTATGACTGACTGATTAATTCTGTGCGTGTAAGGCCCACCCTGACCACTTGAAAAGTGAAAAGCACTAGTACTAAAAGTGCTTAAATAAGATGTGTCTCTCCCTCCTTCCTCCTTTTTGATTAAGAATATATATTTTAAAAGCCATGGTACAGATATACAATGGAATATTACATGGCTATAAAAAAAGAAGGAAATCTTAACCATTTGTGACGGTATGGATGGACTAAGAGGGTATTGTGCTAAGTGAAATAAGTCACTCAAAAAAAGACAAATACCATATGAATTCACTTATATGTGGAATCTAAAGAACAAAATAAATTAACAAACAAAACAGAAGCAGACTCATAGAGAATATTTTGATGGTTGTCAGAGGGGTGGGAGGGACTGCGTGAAAGAAATGTAGGGATTAGGAGGTACAAATTGGTAGTTACAGTACAGTCAGGGGATGTAAAGTACAGCATAGAGATTATAGTCAGTAATATTGTAATAACTATGTGTGGTGCCAGGTGGGGACTGGAAATATCAGAGGAGCACTTTGTAAAGTATGAGATTATCTAACCACAATGCTGTACACCCGAAACTAATACACAATAATATTTAGTGAAAATTCTGCACATAATATGTATGAAACAGTAACTGTGGTTGGTGTGGCACAGATGGGCCTTAGCACTGCTATCCAGTGGTTTAATTTTTAATCTTTTTTAATCCTCACCTGAGGATATGTTTTCATTGATGACAGAGAGAGAGAGAGAGAGACAGAGACATCGATCAGTTGCCTCCCATATGTGCCCTGACCGGGAATTGAACCTGCCACACTTTGTTGCATGGGATGATGCTCCAAGCAATTGAGCCGCCCAGCCAGGGCTTTGGTGGTTTAATGTTAGGGCCCAGCACTGTTAAATCATAGTTGTCTGGCTGTGAACAAGGAACACAAGAGCTCCGGTCCTCAGTTTCAAACTCTATGCAAGAAGGAAATTAGGTTAGCTCAATGGTTCTCTTCTCTGACTGGACATTAGAATCACTTGGGGGAGGTCTTTAAAAATTCTGATGCCTGGGCCCCACCCTCAACCAATTCAGGTCGGGTATAGACATTAGTATTTTAAACTCTCCCCAGGTTACTGTCTCCTGAGACAGAGAGGACTGAGAAACCCTGGAGTAGACACTGGTTAAGGTCCCTTTAAGCTCAAAGAATCCTGTGGCATGTTGAAATCAGAGGAAAATGATACATGCAGAGATGATGGTCAAAGAAATTGGGTGTTTAGAAGGGGAAACACAAGCCATCATGTTTGGTTTTGACCAAGGCTGGCTGAAGCCTGAGCGGTTTCTGGCCTTGGCATTTTTTTTTCTCGTGGGTTTCAGTCCTTGTGGATGAGCCACTTCAATTTCATTCCTGAGCTTGATGCTGAGTCATGACAGAAGACAGCCGCACTGAAAACCGGCTTTGGAAGCTCTTCTGGAGTTGGGAAGATGAGAAGGGAGATGGAGATTCGTTCAGTGCCTCGTTTATGGAAAATACAGTGGAAGCTCAGAGAACTAAGTCATTCGCTAGAGGCTACAATTCACTGCATGGGGCAGTTAGGGTTTGAACTTGGATTTGTCCCGTCCAACAACTTTACCTTAGCTATTGCATCACGTGGCCTCCTAATCGGCAACTTCTTTGTCTTGTAACTTGGACTTTCATGATAGTGGTTATATTCACAGGATAACCATCTGTGGTAAACACTGTTTCCTAGAAATACTCTGTAACCAAGACCAACAAATCTGTACGTATTTGGAGGAGAAGCTGCATATCTATGCTGAGCTTGGAGAACTGAGTGGGTTTGAGGACGTCCACCTGGAGCCCCACCTCCTCATCCAACCGGACCCTGGAGAGCCTCCCCAGGCCGCCTCGCTACTGGCAGCGGCCCTGAAAGAAGGTAAGTTGCTTCCAAAAGGATGCGGCTTGACAAATGCTGGAGGCGTTTATCAACACCCTGCTACCAGCCACACACCGTGGTCTTGGTGCTGAGAATACAGCAGAGTAAGACTAAGTCCTGGTTCCCCTGGAATCTGTATTCCCGAAACAGCAGAATATAAGGAAATACATACATCAGGTTATGTCAAGCGCGATAAAGAAAGATGAGCGGGGTGTGGGGGTGGAGAGTAATGGAGCTGAGGAGTTCTGTTTCGGACAGGGCGGGCAGTGAAGGCCTGTGTGATACAGTGAGGTATCAGCAGACCCAAGGAACTGAGAAATCCAAATATCTGGGGAAAGAATGTCTGGCTTAGGGAACAGAAGGTACAAAGGTCCTGAGGCAGGTGAGTGCCCCATTTGCCTGAGGAACAGCAAGGGGGACAGCACAGGTAAAGTGAAGTGAGGGGCGGGAAGTGGCAGGAGATGAGCCAGTGTTAACTAGGACTCAGATTGGCTGGGTGGTGGTAAGGACGTCGACCGTCATTCTAAGTGGGATGGGAGGCATGGTGGGGTTTGGAGCAGAGGAGTGATCTGATTCATGGTTTAAAAGGAACTTCCCGACTGCCGTGTGGAGCATGACGAAGTCTAGGGTGTGACTGTGGGAACTGGTGGCTGAGGTAGGCTGGCAGAGAGTGGAAGTAGGAAGAAATGGACAAATGCAAGATCTATTTTAGAAAGAAAGCCCGAAGGACTTTCAGATGGGTTGAGAAACACTGGTGACCCTCTCGTTATCTTTGATAATGTCTTTACTGAAAAAAGTCACCTGCTCTCAATTTTACCCAGTGGCTTTCCCTGCCTCCTACCCCCACGGAAATGTTTGCTCGGTGCTGAGTTGATCTGCCTTCCTCCCTCTGGCCAGTCATGGGGAGGATGTGCTGGGAGCAGCAAGTGGACCCAGCTGCTCAAGAGAACCCAGCGCAACTGAGGCTCTGCCTGAGCCACAGGCTGGATAATCCAACCCGTTGGCTGGCCAGCAACACCCACACCGAGAGGTTTAGCTGGAATTCTTAGCAGGGTGAGGTAATTAGTTTTGGGGAAAAAAGAACAGGTCCGTCACACACCTTGAGTTGTCTCTCTCGGTCTTTGCTCTGCCACCTGCTTTTCTTCCCTCTTTTCCCCTCTTCTGTCTCTGCCTCCTGAGTTCCATCCACCCTTCAAGGTTCTGCTTGGTGTTCACCTCCTTTAAGAACGTTTTCCTAATCCCGTTGGCTAACATAGCCCTCCTGCTCTTCTGAGCTACTACTGCGGCATTTTAAAAATAACTTTTTATTTTTCCATAACAGTTGGCATATAATACTGTATTAATTTTAGGTGTACAACACACTGATTAGACATTTATGTACCTTACCAAGTGACCACACTGATAAGTCTAGCACCGACCTGGTACCATACATAGTTATTATTAGACTATATTATCGGTTATATTCCCCATGCTGTACTGTACATCCTATGTAAAGTACATCCTGTTTTTGTAACTGGCAATTTGTGCTTCTTAATTCCCTCGCCCTTTTCACCCAGCTTCCCATCCCCCTCCCATCTGGTAATCATCAGTGTGTTCTCGTCTGGGAGTGTGCGTCGTTTTGTAGTGCTCCCACACCTGGGCGGTGGGACGTAGCACTGAGCACGTGCTGCCTTGTCGTTCTGTTCATTGCCTGTGTCTCTTTCTCCTCCAGTCTCCAGACTCTCCTTTCCAGTGATCATATATGTGCCCCGCAGCCCCTGGAACAGAGTGGGTTGTCGATTTGCTAAATCAAATCATTGGACACTGTTTTAGAAATATTTATAGGGTCCTCAAAATAATACTATTCCACATGCTAGTTGAAAACCTTTTATTGTAAATAAAAAAACTTCCTTAAAACCTTACTAGATTTTTTAAATTTCTTTTTCCCCACATTTTTTATTGTTGTTCAAGTACAGTTGTCTCTCTATTTCCCCCACCACTACCGCCCCACCCCAGCCGTCCCCACCTCCCACCCTTGGTCCTACCCGCCTTTGGCTTTGCCCCTGTGTCCATTATACGTGTTCCTGAAAAGCCTTTGGCACTTGCTGAAAGTGCAAATTCCCTGTTTCCTCCCCTGGACAACCTGATCCGGTAGGTGTCCTGTGAGGTGTAGGGATCTCTCTTTGAAGGTATGTTTGGAGAAATACTCTTTTGAAGACCAGCTAACATTTCAAAATAGCAAGTCTTAAAATTCTAATTCCCAATGTCATATTTAAATTAATTGAATTTTCCAGTAAATTAATTGAATTAATTTACTTTCAGTAAATTAAATTTACTGAAAGTTGCCCTTGCAGTATTTTTATACAAGTTTGTTTTTCTTTATTGGATTCTCTATCGTAAAATGATGCTTAGAGTATTGGTCTGGATTGCAGGCTGGCAAACTTGTCCTGTGAAGGGCTGCATGGTAAATATTTGAGGCGTTGCAGTCCACGCACGGTTTCTGGGACACATTATTCTTTGTGTGTGCATGCATGCATGTGCATGTATTTTGGCTACTCTTTAAAAAAGTAAAAACTATTTTTTTTGTTCCTGGTCCATATAAAACCAGACGCAGGCCAAATACAGTTTGCCAGCCCCTGGTCTGGGTTTAATATATGTGCCTACACATGTATACACACACAGGGCAGGGCAAAGGTAGGGTCATAGTTGTGAGTATGCAAAACACAGAGTTTATTCTTGTGTTATTTATTAATTATTGTACTATTTTCCATATGAACAACTGTCAGCCCCTCTTTGCCCACCCTGTATATCTATATTTATTTTTAAATTTTCTTTTGTTCTCCTCCTTCTTAGCTGAGAGCCTACAAACCGCAGTGAAGGCCTCCCAGGCGGGCGAGGCAAGCCGGCCCTCCGAGGCGGGGAGCGGAGAGTCGGCGCCGGCAGAGGCGCCAGCGTCTCAGGATGATGTGCCGGGACCGCCTGCTGCTCGTAAGTGACAGAGCCAGTGCGGGGACCCTGCACACGCTCCCCGGAGTGTGCGGCGGCCACCTGAAATGAAGGCGATGGCTATGTTCCTACTTGAAGGGGTCATAATGTATTTTTTAAATTTTGAAAAAATATGGAGAATAAATGCGCTAGCCTCCTTTACATGTAATAATGACACTCTTGTACCAAGGACAAGCTTGAAGAATACTTACTTGGTGGGTTATAATGCTCTGTTGCCCAGGTAAGCTTTGTACCTTCCCCCAAACTTACTGTCTCATTTTTGATATAACTTATTGAATACAGTTTTGAAAGAACTTTTCAACTTTTTTGTTTTTTTTTTTTTTTAAGAAAGGGTCTCTGCAGTTCTTTAGAGAACAAGTCCTTTAACTTAATCTCCTGCGCATCAGTGGAGAAAGCATAACTCAGAGAAGTAGAAACGCACACACATCCGAGGTTTGGCCGCGTGGGTACGAGGGGGCGGACCTGGAGAGCATTGTGCTGAAGGGAGTGAGCCAGTCAGAGAGGGACACGTACCACATGACCTCACTTACATGTGGGTACATAAACTAACAAACAGAAAGAGACGCGTGGACACAGAGAACAGGCTGACAGCTGTCAGGGGGAGGGGCGTTGGAGGGCTGGCTAAAGAGATGAAAGGATTAAAACAAGACAAAACTCACAGACACAAACAACAGTATGGTGATTGTCTGAGGGAGGGTGGGGGGCGGACAGGGGAGGGTGCGGGGGGGGGGGTTGGGAATAAATGGTGATGGAAGGGGTCTTGGGGTGCTGAGCACAAAATAGTGTACAGATGATGTGTTGTAGAATTGCACCCCTGAAGCCTATATAATTTTATTAATCAGTGTCACCCCAATACATTCAATTTTTAAAAACCTTCAAAAGAAAACTGGAAGAAAAAAAATCAGAAATACCCAAAACTCCCTGATCAGTGTTGTCATAACTTCAGGTCAGATTTCATTTAGTAAAACTCTGTTCTGCTATTTTTTAAATAGCGAAAAATAGAATGTAGAGAATTGATTTAGGTAACTCCCTGACCCTTATTGTACTTTTATATGTATAGTGGTAAGCTAACTATTTAATTCCCCAAAGGTTACTGAGATAAGAGCATAAAAAAGATAGTTAAAAAAAAATTTTAAATTATGTTTGGGTGGTAAAAACCATACTCCCACAAGGTCTTATATGTCTTTAGTAGCTAGAGATTGGAGGATTAAATGTCTTAGGATTTCTCTGCAAACATCCCTTGGATAATTAAGGTATATGGAAGCTGAACAGTTTTTAGTATTTTCCCCTCTTAAGGCTGCTTTATCTAATCCTGGGTTTCTATTTTCAGAATGTGCACATATGTTTTTCATTTAAACACAGCCCCGATTCATCAGGGGAGTTGCATTGCCCTGGGTGATTTCCTTGTTAAAGAAGAGCCTCATTATGCTGTTGAGGAAGTTCTGTCTAAAAATACATTCAGGAAGGACTCTGCTGCTCTCAGGCTCACCCCGGACAGCTGGGAGGGGCTCCGTTCGGCTGCGGCAGCTGCTCAGGGCATGCGGCTACACCTCCCCTCCTTGCAGACCAGGCAGTGAAGGTGTTCCCGGTCGGGATCCACATCTCCCATGACTTGGGAGAGTTCCCAGGGACGCCCATGACATCTGCCAGAACCCGAGAGGCTGTTGACAGTGGTTTCCCATCAGGATTCATACACAGGGCAGGGTCACATTGGTGGGGTCTTGTACCCCAAAGGCCTACTCAGCTCTGGGCTGGACTGGAGCATGGGGCTGTAAGGGATGGATTCTCTTTATAAGGTTGATGGGGACAAGAATACCATTCCTTAGTGACGATGTATACCGAAGGGTCCATTCTGAGTTTGACTTTGAGGACAGTGTCTTTCTAAGTCAGGCCAGTGTCAGTCTCAGGTAGTAGACCAAGCAAGACCCTCTGGTTTTGGTCCTTGATGGACCCAATCAGATGGATGAGTGTAGTGTACTGCCTGTGAAATTCTGGAGACCCTCTCGTCCACTCTGACATCGAAGACAGGAATAGAGGGACATGATCTATATTCCATTCTTCTGCCTTCATTGGACTCCCCATCAGCTGCTTATCCCATCTGATGGCCCTCATTTTCATGAGGGGGAGAAGAGAGAGAAAACTTTTTGGTAATGCTTTTGGCATCTCTCTAAGTTAAGAATAGTGCCCAATAGTGGGACCAATTTTTTAGTGACACAAAAGTCTCTATAAAATGTCCCTTCGTTATAAGTGGACAAGCTCTGACCAGCTTGGACAAAACGAGCTTAATTGTTAGCTAATGTAATTTGAAGTTGTTTCTGCTTATACAAAAAACTTCTTTGTGACAGAGGACTCTCATTTAAACAAAGAGGAAAAAAAGTATTTCCCTTATCAGAAGTAAAGTTTCATGATGGCACTGGGGAAAAAATTATATAAACAGCGTCACAATGTGAATATCTATTTCATTGGGGTCCTGATTGGACCTGCTTCCAATGAAATTCTGTGTGTGAGAGGGCTTTAGAAGGTCGTTGTAATCGGAGTAAGCTGAGCAGAGTGTAAGTTTAACTGAATTCACATGGGTAAAGAAATAAAGTCCCTCTAACGGAGATTTGATGAATGGGGTGAAATCTGTAGGTGGTACTTAAAAATATTTCTGGACTCAGAATATCTGTTTTTATAGGTTAAATATGTAGCAGTTTTGGTATTGCAAATTTAGCGCATATACGAGTTGGGAGAAAAAAATCCACTTGGAAATTATTTTTAAAAATCAGTTAGTTGGAGATAGGGACAGGTGAGGTCATGAAGCGTCGGCCACCTTCCCCTGCTCCTACTGATGATCCGCTCCTGCCCCGCCCTCCTGAGCCGTTTGTGGCTTGCTGTCTCGGACCGGCCACCAGGGGGCCTTTCGCAGACCTGTCCTCAGCGGGGCCTGCCAGCCCTGCTTTGCCCCACACGCCTGTTTTCAGCCTGGCCCTCCCCAGGCGGCTTTTCCCCCGTGAGGTGAAAGTGCGATGCAGAGCCGACCCTTTCGGTTTCACCACCGTCACACGACCACCCATCTACAAGAAAAGAAGCAAAGTAAAAAGATGGGCGATAATTGATGCCGTTTGTCAGTCTGGTATCTATTAGCGTGTACGCTCCCTGGGGGCAGGGTCTCCGTGTCGCTCAGCACTGTTGAGGCACCTCATAGGAGAGTGCCTGATGCGTGTGATTTTACGGTGCTCGTTGTTGGGAAATGTGGGTTGGCTGTGTGCAGAAGAGCCCAGTCCACTGGCTGATGTGTGATGATGTCCTTTTTGTTTCTGTCTCAACGGTGTGCTTCCAGCACTAGTCACGGAAGGGACAGGAGGAAGAGGCTGTTGGGATGTGGATCCCGGGACCCAGGGTGTGGGAGCTGACTTGGCGGTCTCTGATGCAGGGGAGAAGGTATTGTGAACCGATTTGTTAACAAATGGCCCCGGTTGCTGTGTGTAATGAAATAACTTCAGGTCCTGGTCTGTCCATGGCCGAGAGTGGTGTGGATGTGTTTTCCTGAATTGTTCTCAAGTTCAATATTCATGTTTATACTTTCTAACTGATTTCTTCTTAAAATGTTCTTGATCTCCCTATATCATCTGGGTGTAAACAAAGAAACACTTGAAAAAGTTATTAAA